>VZRU01020622.1:321269-395838 GCA_013398155.1 Pedionomus torquatus
AGGCCCGGAGCGGGCGCGCTGGGGCGGCTCCCCGCTCCCGGGGGCAGCTCCTCGGCCCGGGCAGCGCGGTTGCGGGTTCCTGGCCCCCCAGGGCGGGGGGGAGGGACGGTGTCTCCGGGGGGAGCCTGTCTGCTTTAAAGGGAATTGTTGTTTCAGGTCTTGGAATCAGAAGTCGTGGAGGTGGAAGAGCGTTCCCGCGAACGAAAGGGCGCTGCGGTACAGGGTGGGTGAGCGGATCCACGGGTTCACTGTGGAGCAGGTCAGTGAAGCATCGTCCTACGGTTCCTCTCTCTTCGTATAAATACATCTTCCTGTGGTTGGAAAGCGCCTAAGCGATGCCAGGAGGCTACACGCTAAGAATTTGTACAGAGGCTTTGAGTGGTCAGTTAAAAATGTTGTAGTGGGTACTTGTAGTTATCTCTCTGCAACCAAATCCTTTAGGTAATGCTAACACATGTTCCTATAGGGAGCTGACTCTTCTAGATGGGCATTATAATCAGCCACAGACATTGAGCATTTGGTGTGGTCTTCCAAAAGGTTCAGCAGATAACTGAACTTCACTGTGTGACTCTATATGAAATACATTCAAGTAATATTTGGTCTCCTAAGTTGCTTTTAATACCTTTGTTAAGAACCCACATGGAAATTATACGTTGAATTTCTTTTCACTTTTTTAAAGCAAAAAGCAGAAGCAGAGAGTAAAGGTGACTTGTAAAAAGTGGTTGCTAGTGACAGAGCTAGTGGTAGAACAGGATTAATTATTTTTTTTTTCTTTTGCTGCCCTAACCACTGGCATTTCTATATGCGCCTCTTCTTTGTATTTCTTATTGAATTGTTCTGGTCTTAGTATTGATACCAGAAGAGTGGAGTTCTTGGGTTGTAGTGTATTTTAACTGGCTTCTTAAATTTTATTTTCCACTTTTCTTTTTTTTGCCCCCCACAAACCATAGGAAAGAAGAATCTATTTAATAATGTATAACTAATCATTGCTATATCATACCTGATTTACATGACCTAGTTGCAGTCACACTATAATACAGGTGTTTCCTTCCAATGCAGGTGACAGCAGTTCCTGAGCTGTTCCTGACTGCAGTGAAGCTTAGTCATGACAGTACAGGAGCCAAGTACCTACATGTGGCTCGAGAGGATTCCAATAATCTGTTCAGGTAAAATGTTAACATATGTATGGCGCATTCCATCTCAACATCACCTTGCCGTTTCTAAATTGGAATCCAGTTTCATAATTGGATTTTTCTGTCATAACAATGAAGATAGTGTTCCCTTTGTGGAACTTCCTTAGAGTTTTTCAGGTTGGAACAGATGTTGTGAGGACTGTTGTTCAGTCTGCTGCTTAAAATAAGGTCAGTGCTTAATTCAGGTGTGGTTTCTTAGACATTTATCTAGGGACAAAATTCCTAAGACTGAAATTCTATAACCTCTCTGAGCAACTTGTTCCCAATGTTTGACTGTATGGTAGGCTTTTTTTCTTTAATATCAAGTTGGGACCTCCCTTGTTTCACTTCATAAACATTCTCTCTTGTCCTTCCATCATGCATACCTATGCAAAGAACCTGTCTTCATCATAACCTCCTTGTAGGTATTGGAAGGCAATTATTGAGTCCCCTTGAGGTCTTTCCTTCTCCAGGCTGAATGAGCCCAGTCTTCTCAGCCTCTTTTCACGGGGCATGTGCTCCGGCCTCTGACCATCTTTGTGGCTCTCCACCACTACTTCATATTTGTTATCATCTTTTCTGTATTGGTCAGCCAAAACTGGACCTTCTGATAAATCGCCTTACAGTTGCAATATATAAACAGGGTCTTTTTACCATAACCTTCCATGAAATTTTTCTTTGAGCCTTTTGGCTAAAGAAGAAAAATGTGTAGTTACGTGCCAAAAAATTCTGTACCACCTCCATAAGTAGAAGTGCGGAGGTTGTACACCTTCTAGAAGAGGTGGCTCAGCACTCAAGAGTCTGTCTTACTCAAGAACTCAGTTACTCTGCATCCTGCCATATGCCTCGTTAGTTACTAGACGTCGTTAATGTTCCCATGCAGGCAGGGAGGTGGGTGGACTTCTCATCACAAATAACTCCTGCCTCTCTCTGCTCTCTCTTGCAGTATACAGTTTCGAACCACTCCGATGGACAGCACTGGGGTCCCACATATCCTCGAGCACACTGTGTTATGTGGTTCTCAGAAGTATCCTTGCAGAGATCCATTCTTTAAAATGTTAAATAGGTCACTGTCCACATTCATGAATGCATTCACAGGTGAGCCCAAAGTAATTAATACCACTTGAAATGCCTGAGGTTTTACTGCCATAGAATTTTCTGTCAGCTTTCCTTAATTTCCCTTTGGAAAGCCAGTATTATTAAGTGTGAATATTGTGAGAGATTAAAATACTAACAAGGCAAGGCAACAAAATTGATCCGCCTATATTGGGACTTCGTAAGATCTTTATAGTCTACAACAGTGCATTTAATTATTTATATATATGGCAAAAACGAAGTTTTCATGTGAAATAACTGCAGTGGTAAACTTTTGTGTATTCCTCAGGAAAAATGTGTCATCTAGCAAGTTTCTTCTCTTCCAGTTATTTATGTAGAGGAGAGATTAAATGAGGGCAAAATACATCTCAGACTTTGTAAAATTCTAATGTTTTTGTGTTTGTTTGTACACAGCTAGTGATTACACGCTCTATCCGTTTTCAACACAAAATCCCAAGGATTTTCAGAATCTTCTCTCGGTGTACCTGGATGCAGCATTCTTTCCGTGTTTGCGGCAACTAGATTTCTGGTAAGATGTGGACAGCTTGAGATGTATGTAAACCGTAAATTTTAAACAAACAAACAAAAAACCCCACCCTCAAACTCCTAACAACTTCTTGTTCTTAATTTTTCCAGGCAAGAAGGTTGGAGATTAGAACATGAGAACCCAACTGATCCTCAGACACCTTTAGTCTTCAAAGGAGTAGTTTTTAATGAAATGAAAGGGGCATTTGTAAGTCATGTGAATTTTTATTTTAAGATCTTACATGTGGTGAAGCTGACAGTTATCAATGGCACTATTGCACCAGAGATTTCCACTCTTCTTTTGTGAAATTTAAGTCATGAGTAAAGTCAGCAGTCTGTCACATGGTTACTCTTAAAGTTAGCCTGTTGAAGGTTTGTTTCACCTTGCTAATGGATTTTCTTGTAGAATTTTCATTTTAATTAACATGATAACATAACTAGTTTTATCCAAGTGCTTGGGACTACAGAACAAAGTGCTTATGCAAGGAGGAGCTCTTGTGTAAGTTAGAGCTCCGAGGTCTTATTATTGACCACTTTTTATTTTTTAAATGTGTTTTGATGACTTTCACTGAATTGTGGTGTTTTCCTCTTAAGACAGATAACGAGAGGATATTTGCACAGCACTTGCAGAATAAAATCCTTCCTGATCACACTTATGGTGTAGTATCTGGTGGAGATCCGTTATGTATTCCTGATCTTACCTGGGAACAGCTTAAACAATTCCATGCCACACATTATCATCCAAGCAATTCCAGGTATCTCAGATTTATGACTGCTTACTAGTTTGTACACTGTGTTAGCGCTGTGTTTGTATTTCTGCAAGGGAAAACTGGCAATACAGTGTTTCCATTCTCATGGCTAGCAGCTTAGATAACCTGTGCCCTCCAGTGGCTAGGGCAGCATTGAAGCAAGGAATTTGCCCTAGGGAGAGAAGTGAAGGATGAAATGAAAGCAGAGAGATGACTGGTTTTTCTACAGTACATCTGCCTCCTTGATTATGAGTACTGTGAACATTTGTTTTGGGGATTTTTGTTTACAGATGCTTCACCTTGAACTCAAGTGGCTTTGGAGGAAAATTTATTTATTATATCTATTTATATAAAATTTATTATTATTATATTTATTTATATAAAATTTATTTATTTATTTATTGGCAATTTTGGGGAGCTATGATAGAAGCAGCACAAATGAGTCTAAGGGTTCCTATCCTTCTTGACGTCAACCCAGATTATAAGTTATAAAAAGAAGTTTTTTGCTCCTGAATAACATGTTACTGTATCAGGTTGCAAATAATTGATATTCATTTGTGTCAGATACTAATTCTGTTGGTACTAATAAGGTGTTTAAGCTAAAAGTCAATTTGAAAGTAGTATGGAGGGGAATCTATAGTACCGTTGTTTCTTCTATACCAAATTTGTGGTCAATATGTTAGTTTGATTCATTTATGGAACATAAGTTTGTGTCATGATAATGAATTTACTATTCTTTGTTTTTCTCATCATCTTACGTATTCTGCTGTACCCATGTTTAGTTTTTAATTGGTGAATAACATTTACCTGAGGCATGCCTTGTTCTTGTATTTAACCCAGTGGAAATCACCAATATTTCTTGTAGGTATGGGATTGTGCTGGGTAGACTGACATGCAGAACCCAGCTGTGTTTTATTGATCACTTGAGACATGCATCATCATATTTTATACATTATATGTGAAGACCATAGGAATCATGTCTTATGAAACTTTAACGCACTGGAATTCTGTCTTCAGTTACTAATAGTTTTTCTTGAAATGTTGTATATTGCTGCAACTAAATAAATTAGGTTTTTTGTGGCCTCTGAAGTATAAAATCGAAGCTGGAAAAGTATGAAATTTTACCAGGAGATATGTGAGTTTTATGTATGTGGTAAACTGATGGGTCTTTAACCCAGAGGTCTTATAAAGCATATTGCATGCTAGATGTGATTTAATTGCTGGAAAATATGTGAAATTCAGAATATAATAAAAGCTGGTACTGTAAATTTCATGTCAAATCTGATGCTTAATCCCACTCTTTTGCATGAAATGCAGGTTTTTCACTTACGGTAATTTTCCACTGGAGCAACATTTGAAACAAGTACATGAGGAAGCATTGATAAAATTTGAAAGAATTGAATCAAAAACGGATATCCCGAAACAGAAACTCTGGGAAAAGCCAGTAAGTGGGGAAAAAAAAACACAACCCAACCAAAAAAATCCCAATGCACATCCAATCTTGGAGTTGCAGAAATTGAATATAACATGTTAACATTTTAGTCCAGCCTGCTGGAGTTCTGTTCTCTTTACTTTAAAAGTATGTTTGTGTGTAAACGAGCTGAAATAGTTGTGGTTTTGGTTACAGGAGGGAGAAACTATATTTACTTTTTAGTTGTGATAATGTAATGATTGCAAGTCCTTCAGCATTTGGAGCACTGAACCATTTATTAATGGAAAGCTTTTAGTGCTACCGTTAAAAATATTGATACTTAATGTCAGGAAATATACCCTTTTAACAGTACCTAAATTTCCAAAGATTAATGTCAAAAATAGCATTTTCCATTCTCTCCCTTTCCCTTCCCCCTTCTCCTCCCTGGCTTGTCCAGAAGCATAAGCATTTCTTTGAATGTTATCGGTTGAATAAATGTTGTTAGTTATGGCCAGATTTTCTTCATGCTCTCCTGTATTCTCCACTTGAAAAAAAAAAAAATAATATTGAGGTACCAATTGTGTTTGTGTATTTAGTAATGAATACTGAACTTACTCATGAGTATCTAAAATTATTTTAAATCTTTGGAAGGATAATGCTATGAAGATACAAGCACTTATTTGTTATTTGTTACTTCTGCTGAGTTTAGTTTGTGTCAAAGATGCTTATTATACTTTATAGAGAGAAGACCATGTAATGTGTGGCTTGGACTCATTTGCTACTGATCCTTCCAAGCAAACAACTGTCAGCATCAGCTACTTGTTGACAGAGTAAGTGTATCAAAATGATATTCTGAATCAAAGGCTCATTTTAGAACTGCAGCAAAATGCAGGTGTATTTCATGTCCCCTAATCCCTTTTCGTAAATGTCATCATTAAATTGAATAATGTCACAAGAAAGCTAGGCAAACCCTATAGTAAATGAATGTTTAGTTACTAAGCAGAATGTTTCCTCTTGTTTTCTTTAGTAAATGGATGTGAGGAAAATCGCCATTACCTTGCAGAACTGTTCAGTGGATTTGACTTAGGGGAACACTTGCTTCCTGTCTTTTAATATCCTACTACGTGCAAACTTTTCTGTATGACCCTACTGCTAACTTTATCTTACCTTTGTAGCTTAATTTAACTTCTTTACTGCTAGTTGTGGTACACAGTACCCTCCTAGTTCCCTAAGGTTTGGTGCAGTGTTTGTAACTGACAGTTATTTCTCCCTCTGCATTGTTTTGTAGAAGTAATTACTGGAAGTAATTCTTCTGGTGATGGTAGTGGGTGTCCTATATCCATTGCTTGATGTTTTTTTAAGAGCTATTAATTTTTTTTCAGTATTACAGACACTTTTGAAACATTTACGCTAAACCTGTTGTCTTCACTGTTGGTTGATGGGCCAAATTCTCCTTTTTACAAAGCCTTAATTGAGTCTGGTGTTGGTACAGATTTTTCTCCTGATGTCGGGTAAGTATTACAATTTAAGTTTCATCACTGTAAGCAAAAGTAGAAGAGTTACAAACCACTTAAGTTGGGAGAAGTTGTCCCTCATCCAGGCAGTTTACGACAGAATAATCTTTTATATTAAAACATCTTTAAGGGTTTCTACTGATGAACTGTAAAGCATTCTCAACTAATTTTTAGCTTGTGAAAATAGTTCAGTAGAAGCTATGTTAAATTAAACAAAGTTGTACTGTTTCAAGCCTATGAGTAATAAAAATGGGTATATAAAGATGTGGTATACCTTCAGTATGCTAATTTACCAGGGGTTTTCATCTTGACCATTTAGTATTGCCCAGAAGAATTTGCTGGCCCTTCTTTGCACTGTGTTACCTTTTGCTTTTTTGCTTTAATTCTGTGATTTAATAGTAGGTGGGTTTGGCACAAACGTGCTTTTGTGCAGTTTGGTGACATTAACTTGCTGTCACCTCAGTACAGAAGGTTATTTCTGCCAGTGCTTATTCAGCTCTTGCAGCCAGTCTTCTGAGCTCTCTGCTCACTGCAGACTGAGGGTGGGTGGAGTGTCTTCACTCAGCTGCTCATCATTGGCTTTTATTGTTAGCAGAAAGAAGTGCTTTCAGGACATGATTCATCTGACTGGTTTCTTTAGACTTGAGGATTATAAAAATCATGCCTTTGTCTCCGCTGGCTGTCTTGGATATTTGAGAAGCCTTAGTAGACTCATCTGTGATTTTTAGTGCCTTAGGGTACTCTGCCAGCTCGAAGTGTCTCTGCAGTCATGGGCTTCCTGCGAGTCCTGTGGTATACATGCCGGTGCCATGCGGACATCTTAATCACACGGGACATAGAAGTAGAAATCCATGTTTAGACCCCACATTAGTGGTTCAGCTGTTTTATGCGTTGTCTGATGACCCTTTTCTAGCTTGACTATATTAATAAGGTGTTGAACCCTACAGTGAGTTGGCTTTAATGTGCCTTAGTGACTTGTGCTGATGAATCAATATGGAAGAACAAATTTGAGTCCAGAGATCAGTATTCCAGGGTTCAACACCTGAGTCTGCCATTGAATTTCTTCTGTGGTTTTCAGACATGGAATAGTGGATGTGTAGAGTTGATGAGCACCTATTGCTTTTTGGTTTTTGGCTTTGGTTTGAACTACTAGGTGTTCTGTTTTTCTGTGACAATTTGTCTTTCTAAAGTTGAGTTTGTATGGTTAACACTACCTGACAGCTTGGACGGAATTATCTTTATTTTCTTTAAGCGCCATTGAAAATAATTGCAACAAGCATGGAACACTTCACCACTTACTTCACAAATCCTGCTTTAAAAGTACACGTTTAGAAGACTTATTCCACTCACCCACTGAAGTAGAATGTATGTGTTTGGTGTTACAGGCAGCTATCATTTTCAGTTTGAAAAAAGATACTTCTTTCCTGGAAAGAACTTTGAGATTAATGGGAAGATGAAAAGAAAAGACCAGCTGTTCTTCTGTACCTGGTTTTCTTTCTCTAATATCACATGCTGTATGTTTTCTTAACAGTGCACTACTACTTCTGCAATAGAACAAAAACATGCTTTTAAGTTCTCTTTCTTGCCTCTTTGGTAATTATTTTTTTTTTATATACATATAGCTTTTAAAATCCTATGTGTGTGTATGTGGGAATGACAGGTGTTTTTTCCCCTTCTGCCTTTGCTGGCAGGTTTAGTGGTTAAGCTAGTACTTGTCATGGACTTGAATGTGATTTATTCTAGGTTTAATGGCTCAACAAGAGAAGCTTATTTCAGTGTGGGTCTACAGGGTATTGCTGAAAGAGACATCGATACTGTGAAACAGATAATTGCTAGAACATTTGATGAAGTTATTGCGTGAGTAATGCTAAATTTTTAAGAAATCTGTTCTTTTATAGAGTCTTTTACAATTATATATTAATATATAGACATAGTAATACAGACATATGTATAATAACATTCCTTAAAAATTGAATTGTATTAAAATAAATGCACCAAAGAAGCAGTAATACTGTTCAGTACTCTTACAACTTGTATCTGCTACATCCTCTATTGTAGCATATTCATCAGGATAACATTCAGAAGTTTAATGATATTAGTGCAGCTTCACTAAATGACACAGCATGCTAAGATTATTTTGTATCAATTTTAATTCAGTGTGGAAGATACTGTGTTGTAATGCTTCCTTTATCAATGTTATAATTCGTTTTCGTAACTTCACTTAAAGTGATTAGTGTTAATGGATATGACTTCCTTCTCTCATCACCTCTTCCCAAAGGAAAGGATTTGAGGAAGACAGGATTGAAGCTCTTCTTCACAAAATTGAAATCCAGCTGAAGCATCAGTCTACGAGTTTTGGACTTGCTCTGACATCTGTAAGTCTGTACCTGGGCCTGTGTGTAGTCCTTTTCTAGGCATGGATGAGAAACTTATTGTCTACATCTTTATGAAATACAGGGTCATTTTGTAGACTTTTGATATGTGAAACTTACCACTTAAGGGCTTTTCCTTTGCCATTTCATGTGTATCTTCCTTCTTTGCAGTAGCCTTCAAAATGCTGCTGGACTCCACACTGTATGACTTAATCAGGCAGTGAGCCTGTTGTCTTTGCCTGAAAACTAGTTTTAATTCCAGTAGCACTGATTATTTCTGTAAGAGAGGCATGCCATACTGCCTCTTGGAACTGTATATTTTGGCCAGATGCCTATGTATCTTTAAAAGTCAAATAGAAGGACTATATTTTTCTATGGGATTTAGGGTTTAATGTCAAGATTCACTAGTAAGAATTTACATTAATTCTATTCTTGGCTTATAATTTTGATGCCAAAGATGTTAAGGAAAATGTTTTCCACCGTAAAATGTGATGTCTTTAAAAAGTCTGGAAGTCATTGTAAATTTGGGAACAAGTTAGCTGCAGTATTTGCATTGTTTGGAGAACAGAGCTTCCTGCTGCCAGTTGTTTTCCAGGCTCCTCTGTTTTTGTTTGTTTTTTTTTCCTACTCTGCAACCCCTTATGTTACTGCTTTGTCTCTCAAGTGCTGTGTATTCTTCAGCATGAACAGTTCATTCCTTTGGCGTTCAAAGTTAGGTAAAGAAGCAGAGCCTTGGATTAACATGAGCCTTGTAAATGGGAGAGCACAACCCAGAGCTGTTCCAAATCAGATTGCCATAGAGCAAAACAGACAAATTGTGGATATCTAATTGCCTCTCATGTATCATAGTAGGATCTGGCAAAATGTGCCTGACCTTGATCATTAATACTTTCTAGCATGTCTTCAGATTGTGTGAGTAGTTTGGTGAAATATTTACACATATTTTTCAGTATTTTTAAGTCTTGAAGTTGATTCAACTGTTAGCACTTAATTCTAGAACAGAAAGCTCTAGTTCTTGCTTTTAAAGACCAGTCATGCGGCGTTTGGTGTTAATACTCACATACAGGAAGGTTATATTTCAGTTTGTTTCCCTGAGGTCATGTTTTAGAAGTTGACTTTGAGAAGGGCTGAAAGATCTTATTAGAACTAAAGTAATAAAGTCCAGATCTAATTAGGACTAAAGTAATAAAGCCCAGGGAACTTGTGGATGCCCCATCCCTGGAGGTGTTTAAGGCCAGACTGGAATGGGGCTTTGAGCATCCTGGTCTAATGGGAGATGTCCCTGCCCACGGCAGGGGGGTTGGAACTCGATGATCTTTAAGGTCCCTTCGAACTCTAACCATTCTATGATTCTGTGATTCTATGAATCATAGAATGGTTTGGATTGGATTGGAAGGGGCCTTTAAACGTCATCTTGTTCCAACCTCTTTGCCCTGAGAAGGGCCATCTTCACTAGACCAGGTTTCTCAAAGCCCCATCCAACTTATCCTTGAACACTCCCAGGGATGGGGCATCCACATCTTTTCTGGTCAACCTGTTCCAGTGTCTCACCACCCGCACAGTAAATAGTTTCTTCCTTTTGTGCAATCTAAACCTACCCTTTTTTAGTTTAAAACCGTTGTGCAAAAAACTCTTTTAAGCTCCCTCCATATATTGAAAGGCCACAATAAGGACATAAAAATACTAAAACATGTCCAGAGGAGGGCAGCAAAGATGCTCAAAGGACTAGAGAGCATGACTTAAAAGGAGCTGCTGAGGATATTAGGTTTGTTTTGAAAAGAAGAGACTGAAGGGTGACTTCATTGTGGTCTACAGCTCCCTTGTGATGGGGGGTGGAGCATGGGGGTGCTGGTCTCTTCTCTCTGGTGTCTGGTAATAGGACATGAGGAAATAGCTTCAAGCTGCAGCAGGGAAGTCCAGATTGGGTACTGTGGAACAGTTCTTCACAGAGATGGTTGCCAAGCACTGGAAAAAGGGCCACAGGGTATACTGGTTTTAGCTGGGATAGAGTAAAATCTCTTCAAAATCTTCTACGGGGCTCTGTTTTGGATTTGTGCTGATTGCACAGGAATGTTTTAGCTGTTGCTGAGAAGTGTTTACGCAGCAGCAAGGCCTTCTGTGCTTCTCGTATTGCCCAGCCGGCAAGGAGGCTGGGGATGCACAAGAGGTTGGAAAGGGGCACAGCTGGGACTGACCAAAGGGGTATCCCACACTGTATGGTGCCGTGCTCAGCAATAAAAGCAGAAGGGTGACAGAGAAGGCAGGACATTTGAAGTTAGGGCAGTTGTCTTCCCAAGTCACCGTTCTGTGTCATGGAGCCCTGCTTTCCATCGGCAGGTGTTCCAGGAAGTAGTGAATGAATTCCTAATTTTGCTTTGCTAGGATGCACAACTTTTGCCTTCCCTGTCCTTATCTTATGCCATGAATTTCTTTTTTTTTATCCTTCCAGTGTTTCCTCCCCATTCCACTGTGAGGGGAAATGGGATTGATAAGGGTTTAAACCATGACACCAAGGAAGTGGCCATGGCCCCAAGCCTCTAGTGTTCAAGAAGGGTTTGGGCAACTCTTAGAGATATGGTTAAACTTTTGGGTTGCCTACTGAGGACCAGCACTGAGTTGTAATGACCGCATGGAAGAGTTACTTTAGGAGAATTAACTGGAGCACGTAATAAAAGAATGCTGTTATTTAAAACACATTAGAGAATTTCCACAGAATAAATATGAATAGCTATTACAAAAAAAAAAAAAATTGGAAGGCTTGTAATACCTGCTCGTAGTTAAAGAGGTAAGAAAGAGGAGGTGGTTTTGACAGTTTGGATACATTTGTTTTCTGTGTGCTTTTAAGGGCTTTTTATTTCAAATGTTTTGAGGTTTTTTTTTGTTTTTCTTTGTTTCTTTTTTTTTTTTTTTTTTTTTTTCCCAGTCGCACAGAGTAGAAATGGAGAAGGTTTTGATATCTTGCCTTGTGGTATATTTGAAGAACTTTCAACAGTGACTTGAGCAAACTTAATAGTCTCAAATGAGAATAAAACTAGGATAACATCCTTCCAAAAGAAATAGACTGAGGATATTTCTGGTTACTTAGTATTTTCTTTTTTCCAAAGTCCTGTCTTCGTTACGTGTTTGAATTACTTTATTATAAATCATTTCATCTGACTTATACAATAAACAGGTAGACTACAATATTTATGTACTACTTTCTCTCTACTTTCTGTTCCTTTTTTTTCTTTTTTCTTGTGCTGAAAAACGGTTTTATTTTAAATGGGAAAAGGGAAAGAATATTACAATAGATTTCTAGAATATAGATATACACACCTATGCAAAAGAAAGGGGAAGAAAAAAAGGTGGTTTAGTATGTCAAAATTAGAGGAACGAACAGGGATAATGATGGAATAGTCCTTTAACCTGAACAAAGATTTCGGCTCTTTTTTTTTTCCTGCTCCAAATACATTAGAACTATTCATTATATGTCTTCTATTCAAATGTAAATGATAAAGTGGTTATGGAACATAGATGCTGTCAGTTATAGAAATTCAGATGGATTGTCCTGCTTACCTAATTATTCTTTCCCATTCAGTATATAGCCTCCTGCTGGAATCAAGATGGGGATCCAGTGGAGCTTCTGAAGATAGCAGATAAAGTCTCTTGGTTCAGGCAGTGCCTTAAAGAAAATCCTACATTTCTTCAGGAAAAAGTTAAAACATATTTTAAGGTAGGAAAACTCATGAAAAAATATCTGAAGTGTTAATTTTTAAATTATGATTTTGTATTTAAAATCAAATGGAATCCTAATTTTTGTGACCTATTTTGGGATCTGTCTCTAGGTGCAGAGGAACAGCAGTGCTGTTGAATAAAGTGTCTTAATTTCAAGTGGTTGAAGTGAGGATTTTTGAAAACTGGAAAAATTAGTTGGTTAGTCATTAGGAAACAGGTGTATTAGAACATTAAGAAAATGCTAATGTTTTATGAACTGTGATGCCATAGAAGGGACATATTGGTATTTCCTAATGAGAAGCTCAAACATAGACAGAGAATTATAGACCTAGTTATGTGTTCCTTAGCATTGGCACAGCAAGATGTACCTCCTCTTCCTTGAAAAGGTGTCTGTTATAAGAAAGATTGTTCTGGTGCTCTTCATGTTAGTGCTAATTGCTTTCTGCTCTTGTTTTCCTCTTCATATGTTTTACTGGAGTTCTTGAAGAAATAAAACCAGTAAAGGCATTGAATAGTTCTGAAGCCCTGAATTCGTTAATGCCAGAAAGAAAAAGTCCAGTGATAGCAGTGAGAAAGTGGGTTTTATGTTATTTTTGGTGGGTTTTGGGTTTTTGTTTTTCTTTTTTCCCTCCAAATTGTTCAAGTTGTTTTGAAAGGTGGATCTATTACAGGTAACTGCCAGCTTGATGTAATAGTGAGCAAATGCAGGTTATCATATTTTTAAAGGCAACAAGAGACAGTAGCATCAGTTGAAATCTCTTTTCCTGGAGTCATTATTAGTGTCTGGAAATAGTAGGGGCCTCTTAATGTTTTGGCTTTTGTAGGGAAGAAATACAGGTGCAGTATTTTTGAGAATGCCCTTTGCTATACAGTTCTTCTCAGGGGGCTAAGGCAAAAACATGACTTAACAGGAAGTAATGAGAATAGTTGGATGTCCTCGTATCGGAAGATTATTATGTTGCACATTGTAACTGGAGATTAATAAAGCAGGAAGGCCATGAGCAAGGGAGAGAATGCTTTTCATCCTGTCCATTTCACTATACCTAGTTAACTTTGCATTTCCCTCTTCTTCTCTATAGTTAATCAGGTTTCCGTTGTTTTTCCATATAAGCACAGCGGAGATAAACTCATAAAAGAGAATCCAATTATATTGTCCCAAGTTGTTGGCAGTATCTACCAGTGACAGATGTTGCTTTTTGACTTCTACTTTGAAATGGGCAATTTTTGAGGTCACTATCTTTTGAAAAACTTCCCGGTATTCTATAAATGGAAGCTGCTTGAGTAGTTTTATTATTAAAATTCCACAGTCTGGTATAAACAAAAAGAAATTCAACAGTAGTTGTGACACTTGCATAACTCGTGGAGTTCTCTGGCAGCAAGGTTGATGTAAAGCATTTCTGGTCAGGATAAGACATGTATGTTTTACATCATATGGGATCTCTCTGCACTCAAGCTTGGGCAGGTTGAAAGAGGTGTTGAATGTAACCCTCCTGCATTTAACCAGGCTCCCTATCTTAGAACATTCTCCAGATAAAACTTGTGGTATGCTGCTCTGTAGTGTTATGTACAATTGTTTAACCTTGATTTAATTAAACTAATGAGTATTGTGTGCTGTTGAGGGATTCTGACTCTACACTAAAATTTCACAGAAGGTTGTTCATGCTTGTTTTTGTGGTAAGCTGCTTCTCTTCCCCACCCTTGTAGCAGACTGTTTTGTATGAAATGAAGAGTTTGAATTGCCCATTTGTGATACTTTTGATAATACGCAAACCAAATGATTCAGAAACTGTTTATATCTACTGCTGATGAAGCAATAATCTGAGGCAAAACTGGAAAAATATTTCATCAATGTTTCATTTTGGGATATATTTCTGCAGGATAATCCACATAGATTGACTCTGTCAATGAGTCCAGAGGAAGGCTATCATGATAAACAAGCGAAAATGGAAGCAGAAAAGCTGGAGAAAAAGGTCAACGCTCTTTCTGAAGAAGAAAAAAGACAAATATTTGAAAAAGGTTAAACTTGCTTTTTCATATTTTTATTTTGGTAACTGCTTAAAAAAAACAGTCAGTTTTTCAGCTGATATTCTGTAGAATGTCTTGAATTCTCAGTCTATCTCCAGTATTTGCTCTGAAAGGAACAGATGGTTGGTTTTGTTTGGGGGTTTTTTTGGAAGTTTGTGTGTGTGTTATGGGGCCACTCAGTGCAGTATTTACACTGCAATATATGATGGGTATATTACATTAGTGTTAACACTCAAAAAGTAGAATCATCAGTGTCCCCATTCGGGCAGAATAAAGGGAATTGTTTTAAAATACCAATCTAGTTGTTCTTTCCCATGTTAAATTGTACTAAGTACAAGATGAATTCCACCATTTTCCTTGAAACCATTTATTTTTGAGCATATGAGGTCTGGTCCATGCTCCTGTAAAACTTACTTTGTAATTTCATTTCTTTTTCTACTTAAAAAGCCAAATATACAATTAATGTTGTGTTTAACTTACTCTGGGCAATAACTTGGAAACCCTGAGCAGTCATCTAAATTTGTGAAAAGAGTGATCCAGTCACAGAAATCCTCCAACAAAATGGTGTTAATTGTCTGCAGCTTTGATCTCAGGTGGGGAATAGGGGAGCAGAAAATCAGATGGGGCTTTCTACTCGTGAAGATAAATGGAGAAGTGCTCAGAGGTGACCAGCTAGAATCTGAAAGAGGCTGAAATGTAAAATTAAAGACAATAATTTAGCCGCATCAGTGTACTGACAGCACTTGGGAATGGGGAATGGATTGGAAAGAAGCTTGTTACCTGCAGGGTCTGGATTGCCTGGGTTGGTGTCCACAGGTGGGTGATGGGGCAGGCTGACACATGCCACTTTGTCAGGGTTTAAATTGCATGTTACTGTAAACTGGATGTGAGGAGGGGTTTGGAAAGAGAATTTACAAAGATACAGTGTTCTCTTTGCTGCTGTGATGTCATTATCTGCAGAATTTTTTGGTAAAATATTTGAAAGAATTGGGTTTTAACAGCACTTTTGCTAAAAGCTAGAAATGACAAACTGGTATTCTGCTCTCCATACTAGGTTTGGAATTAATTGCTCTTCAAAGCAAACCCCAGGATGCCTCTTGTCTCCCAGCTCTAAAGGTGTCCGACATTGAGCCCAAAATCCCATTCACTGTGCTGGAGACAACACTTGCAGGTTGGTGTAACCAATATTTCATCCTCAAAAGAGCAACACTTGGATTATTATCTAGCTGCATGCCCAGCTGTTGCGCATTTTTGCTCGTCGCAAAGTGTATGTACTCTCTTCATTGTCTGTAGCTACGGTCCTTTTCCTCTAGTCCACCATCTCTGTAGTAGGTAGTTTGTGGTGGATCTGCAGACACTTCTTGCCATCAGCTCGGAAGGGCGATGTAGGGCTGTTCTCAGCTCCAGCCAGTCACCCTCCTTTCCTAGTGGTCTGGTGGCAGTGCTCCCGATGGCAGCTCCCTGTTGCCTGCTTACTCACCCCCTGGCTCTGCCCTACCCTGTTGTCAGAGGAGTCTCTCAGTACCAGCCTCAGCTGCTCTTGAGCAATCTCCCTACTTCCAAAGACTCTGGGCAGCTCTGGGCGAGCCTTCCTTGCTGCCTTTCCCTGCCTCTGTGGTGTTTACAGAATACAATCTAGAGGAGCCATAGAAAAAAAAAAAAGTAATTGTCATCCTTTGTAACTTCCATACAAATTTCTCCCTGCTTTTCCAGGGGCAACCCCCGTAGATTGACAGGAAACAAGAAATTGTAGTTCCCGATTTTGATACTGTTCTGTCAAACTCTTGCAGGTAGTACTGCTCTTCAGTGTATTTCCAACAGGCACTTCCCTGCAAAATTTTCCAGTGGGTGTCAAGTGCTGTGCAATTCTGATGCTGAAATGAATATACTGATAGTAAAATAAAATGGGTTTTGTGAAAATTCTAATATTTATATTCTAATGCCCTAGTTTAGAAGAGAACGTACAGTGTGGGAACTCACTTTCAACTTATGAGGTGATGAATACAAAAAATAAGGAAGAAAAACTTCTTCAGTTCTTCAGAAACATATTACCATTCCTTTATTTCAAAGTTAACTCTAAAATGTGGCCTGTGTCAACAGAATTGTCATCACATTGTACAAGAGTCCATTATCTTACCATAGACAGAAACAATAAAACCCCTTCAGTACAATATTGACTTCAATGTGCGAAGTTTAAACAAGATGTGGCTCTGAAGTGCCAAAAGATGGTAGCTCGCAGCATGAAGTTCTTCTAAGAAACTGTTCCAGTTTTACGTATTTATAGTAGGAAGCTGTTGGTTGTTCTCTGTTTTTTTTGTTTGTTTGTTTTCCATAGCTGATGAAATTCCTGTGCAGTACTGTGCTCAGCCAACCAATGGGGTGGTTTATTTCAGAGCTGTTTCCAGCTTGAACACGCTTCCGGAGGAGCTCAAACCATACGTGCCACTCTTCTGCAATGTCATTACAAAGTAAGAGCTTTACTTTCTTAAAAGTTAAAGCAACAAGATGTGCTATGGCTTATTAAAAGCAGTATTATTTCAGTAACTTCAGCGAGTGTTCTTATCAAAGAAGGGAAGTAGGATGGTTCCTGCAGAGTGACCAACTTCTTTCCCCTTCTGCAACCTTGTTGCCCAGCATCAACATGAGTGTTCCCCAAACAGATTAGGAAATTGATACCAATTGAAAAAAAAAAAAAAAGTCTAGCAGAAATTAAAGATCTCAGTTGGATAGATTTTTTTTATTTTTTTTTTTTTGTCTAATTTCACTGTGTGGTCATGGGAACACTGACCCCATCACAGGGGGAAGAGCAGCACAGGGCAGAACAGTTCAGCTGAGCTGGGAGGGGTCTGTTCCATTTATTGGTGATAACAGCTTATGTGGTGTTGTTACTGTAGTTCCATATGGATGTCGGTAGCAAGCGTGCACAGACAGCATGCTTTTTTATACACCATTTTGAATTAACAGGTTACTTTAATTGAAAAGCTTGGTGTATTCTATTTTCATCAAATGTGAAGTATTATGCTTGGTTGGTAACACCCTAAGTTGTTTGGTTGCAAGATTAGTATTGGCCTAAGCAGTTTCCGTTGCAAATGGTGGACAGATCCTGGTTTTGGTACACACTGAAAGCAGAAATAAATCTCTTGTTTTTCTCAGGATGGGATGCGGAGCACTTGATTACAGGGAACAAGCCCAGAAAATAGAGCTGAAAACAGGTGGTATGTCTGTCAGCCCACATATCATTCCAGATGATTCACACCTCGATGTGTATGAACAGGTAAATTAATCATAAACGTCAAGGTGTTACACTTGCAGTAACAGCTGTGTAGTTAAAGGTCAGTCAGGGCTTCCAGGTGGAGGGTCAGCTCACGTAGATTGAAAACTCAGTGTATAAAAAGACTCGTGCCTTTTTGTGTAAGATACAGGTTTGACAGTTACAGTACCTTGGCGTTTTGTGTTAAGGGGAGTGCTTGATGTGGTTACCCAGTTCGAGGCAGTGCTTCACTAGCATCTGTCACCATATTTTTCAGTGCTGCAAAAAATTTTGGAAGCAGAGAGTAGAGGACAGAATGGTATAGCATTACACACAGAGATTGCCATTAACCTGTGTGTGTCACATAATGTGGTTCAGAACCATAGAAGGTTTGCAAGATCATTACATTATCATATTGGATATAGCAATCCTAGCAATACCCTCTGAAGATTTTTTCAGACTTGCTGGGATCTGCTGCTCTGGTTTGCTCCCTGTGGATCTTGGAGTTAAATTAGGGAGACTCCTTGGCAGGAAGGTGCTTCCCCAGAGCAGTTTTATTTGTACTTTATGTGAAAAGTAAGAAATTCTATTTCTGAACTGCTGCTTACTGTTGAAGAGGAAGAACTGACAGGCTTGCTTTGTGTAAAAAGCAACTATGTTTCCTGTCTGCTCTGATTTTGGTAGCACAGACTGTATTGAAATGTTTTTGTGACGTGTAGAATTAGGTTGGCATCATTGCATCACTTTCATAAAAAGTTACTGTGCATTTCTTAGGCCATTCCTTTGGTTGTCTTGTGTAAAGGTTTTTTTGTTTTCTTTTGTTTTTATTTTTTCCTTCAGGGTGTGCTCTTTTCATCTCTATGCTTGGATAGAAATCTGCCAGACATGATGCATTTATGGAATGAAATATTTAACAAGTACAGTACATCTTGTTTCATTTGTTTGCTTGTGGTTTTGTATGTGTTTTGGTGTTTTATTTTTTCCCCTTCCCCCTTTCCTCCCATTATTCTCTTAGAGATCTTACTTTGGGATTACTTTTTATAACTGTGTCTTTGTATGGCTCCCAGTTTCTAAACCTAAGTATTCCTTCATTTTCATAACTATACAGTGGATTAAATGGAGAACTTACAATCTTCTTTGAACTTGGGATGATGAATGATTCAGTATTATAAATTCCATTGGTGTGCTTTTATATGAGACCTAGAGACCTGCTTTTATGATTTTTCAGCCCCAGATTTGAGGAGGAAGAACATTTCAGAGTGCTGGTTAAGAAGACTGCCCAGGAGCTGTCAAATGGGATTCCAGATTGTGGGCATCTATACGCTTCTATTAGAGCCAGCAAAAACCTCACACCTTCTGGAGAACTGCAAGAGATGTTCAGTGGGATGGATCAGGTGAAATGCTAAAGGCAGCCCTCAGCGAGGCCCAAATTCTCAACTTGGGAATTACAGTGCTCCTTTTCCCCAATTCTTTCTATTGGGTTAATGTGTAGTCTTTTCTGCCTTCCTAGGCAGCCCTCAGCGAGGCCCTTCTAAAGGCAGCCCTCAGCGAGGCCCAAATTCTCAACTTGGGAATTACAGTGCTCCTTTTCCCCAATTCTTTCTATTGGGTTAATGTGTAGTCTTTTCTGCCTTCCTAGGCAGCCCTCAGCGAGGCCCTTCTAAAGGCAGCCCTCAGCGAGGCCCAAATTCTCAACTTGGGAATTACAGTGCTCCTTTTCCCCAATTCTTTCTATTGGGTTAATGTGTAGTCTTTTCTGCCTTCCTGTCCTGCACAGGTGAAGTTGATGAAGAGAATAGCAGAGATGTCCGACATCAAACCGATACTACGCAAACTACCACGCATTAAGAAGTATTTATTAAATAGTGACAACATCAGGTGAGTTCCAGGTAAAAGCAAAAGGGGCTTTTTGGTTAAAGAGAGGCGTGGGTGGGGGTTTTTTGTTGTTTTTTTTTTTTTTATCTTAAAAGGAAAATAGTGACGTTCTGAAAACTGCTTTATGCATATATTGGGGGAAAAAGTAAGAGAGCACTTTAAGGTGTTTAGTGTCAGGGACATTAGTTCCAAAAAGAGGTTAATTTGAAATGACAGAAGTTGCTGAGTTTTGTTTTGCAAAGCGTGGAATGATGAATAAAATTGTGGAAATATCTATGTTGCTCAAAACTATGGTAAGTCTGACTGTAAAGAGAGAATACGGAGGATATCGGTTTCTTTGTGAGACCTTTATATTTTGCAAAACTGATGTAGTCTTGTCCTGTGCATGGAAGTGGGTGACAGCTGCTCCTAAAATTTGGGTCTAAAGGTATTTTGAGGCAAGTGAAGGAAAAGCAGTTGGAATGTGAGGTTTTTGGTTTGTTGTTTTTTGGCATATCAAATGCTGGATTGTGAGTATTTTGGCTTTTTTTTTTTTCCTGAGATAACGATTGTCGGTAACTGTACATCTAATATTCTGTTGATTTTACAGAAAATGTTTAGGAAGACAAAGTGGCAAAAACCTTATAGCTGCCTTCCAGTATCTGAAGGGAGCCTACAGGAGAGCAGGAGAGGGACTCTTTGTCAGGAAGCGTAGTGACAGGACAAGGGGTAATAGTTTTAAACTGGAAGAGGGGAGATTTAGATTGGTTATTAGGAAAAAATTCTTTACTGTGAGGGTGATGAGGCATTGGAACAAGTTGCCCAGAGAAGTTGTGGATGCCCCATCCCTGGAAGTATTTAAGGCCAGGCTGGATGGGGCTTTGAGCAACCTGCTGTGGTGGGAGGTGTCCCTGCCCATGGCAGGGGGGTTGGAACTCAATGATCTTTAATGTCCCTTCCAACTCTAACCGTTCTATGATTCTATGAAATTGTAAAGGGCTGTCTAACACCACAAAAATACACTTAAAAACATGATATGTATTTTTAACAGATGTTCAGTGAATGCAGCACCTCAACAGATATCAGAAGCATCTACAGAAGTAGAGAAATTTTTGAAGGGCATAGCTAGAAGTAAAAAAGAGAGAAAACCTGTACGTCCCCATGTGATTGAGGTAAGAAATCACCTCATTTGTGATTAGGGCATCAAGCACAGTGGAATTTGATCCTGTATAAAGAGCACTGTGCAATCAGGAGTGGATCGTTTGAACTCGGGTACTGTGTCCGTACAAAGATGTCTGAAGAAATTTGCCCGAGTCTGCTCTGTGCTAAGCTGCTCTCTGTTTTGCCAGAGAGAGGCTTTCTTCACCTCAATAAAATAGACAATAGTAATCCTGCAGATCAGCTGTTAAGCCTTACCCTGAGGTTACCGCTTTTGCGTGGGACGTGGAAAAAGAAATTCTTACTTTCTCTGTTACAAAACTGTAATTTCTTTTTTAGCTGAGCTTTACTTGAAATGTTGGCCAAAAGGAAATAGGGCATGATGTGCAGTTCCTCAGCTGCGTAGGAATTTTAGTTATCTGGATGTTCAGGACATTTGGCACAAAATGTGCTTAGCTCAATAGAGTTGACAAAGAATCTCTTCTGTCAATACGCAGATTTGTCTTAATTTCTGATGAGACTGGAATAAGTTTCCAGTTCCCTACCCATGAGGGAAATGAGTCTGAAACTTTCTGAGCCTCGTGTAGTCTCTGTCTTGGTGTCTTTCAGTGCCAAATTACTCCTGAAAGGAAGTGTATTTGGCATTTGCTTAGAAATTAAAATATAAAGAAGCTTATGTTTGTGAAGACACGGTCTGATGGTGGTTTCAAAGAGGTTTGAAGGGTAGGGGTTAGAGCTGAACTATTATTTGTCTAAATTTTTGAATCGTCTTTTAACATGAGGACTGGGTCTCTTGTAGAAATCTTCAGAAGTCAAACCTGTGGGAAGTGAAATGCTTGCTGGTTTGCAGATCACAAGGAAACTAGTTAATGTAAGTACATAATTGGTTGGGGATATCAGTATTACAGACCCGTTACTGATACTGATGGTCCACCCTAAGCTGTTAGAGCTTCTCTTGCTCTTTAGAAGCTCACCACTCAAACACAATGTGCCCTTCAGTTCTACCCTCTGACTGGATTGTGTCTTTACCCATCAACCTTCTTAATCCCTCTGTCATCCTCTTTGTTATCTTCCCTGTGGGTCATTTCACTAACTCCACATCCATGTGTGCAGGCAAATACCTGCTGGTGCTTTCTCTTGTAAGTGATGCTTACTTTATTTTTTTTAACCTGGTTTTCTTTCAGAACCAGGGTTGTGTGGTGTCACTCCCAGTTAATCCCTTTTCAGTTAGTTCCCGCCCTTTCCTTCCTCTCCTTCCTAAATGGTTCTGAACGTGAATCACACTTGACACAAGAGCATCAGTGACATGAAAAATGAGAATATGTATTTGGCTACAGGAGAGAAAAAGAGCTTAGTATTTCCTGAGCTCTCCTTCAAGATGAAGGCAGGGAGAGCTCAGTCCGTGGTTGTGCTTGCTGACCAGTGATGTGTAAACTCTTGGGCTTGGCCCAACCAGCCAGGGGTATGTGAGGGGCCAGGGAGTGAGTCTCTGGAGTTAAGGAAAGTTTGGGAGCGTTGAAATGGGGTAAAAAAAACGCCACTGGAGGTGTGTGAAGCTCTGTTCTTGTTAAAGTAAATGCACAAGTGGGTCTGTGTGTGAATGAAGCAAAGAAGTGAGTGCTGCAGAGGCCTGGAGACGTGGAGAGGGAGCGTTAAGGTGGGGATGTAAGGAGAAACTGAATTTATTGCAGGGGGTGTTTGAGTAGGGATTCATATAACTGCTGCTGTTCATAAATAATTGGTATTTTTCTTGTGGGTTTCAGTTTCTGAACCTGGTTTCAATATCTAAAATTGAGTAGATGGACTGAAATGTGACGTGTGCTTACATGGATGCAGAAGTGGAGAGTTACAAACGCTTGTCTCAACTGGAGTAAAGCCGTGGCAGTGGAAGCAGCCAGGCAGAACTCCCTGGTGATTGCAGGGTCTGCACAGCTGAGATGCTGGCGTGCAGGAATGGGTAGCTGATGTACAGAATCCATGTCCCCCAGTTTCCCAGGGCAGTTCTGTGTACTGGCCTGCTTATATGGGCACAAGCTAAATGTCAGTGATTTAGGTCAAGTAGCAGCTTTAGCTTTCATGTGTCTGTATCTTTGGCAAAATTTCATGGTTCTCAAATGGATAAATTGTCTCACCTGTGCTAACTGTCACAATAACACATTTTTCTTTTAGGATCCCACTTTCAAACCATGCCAGATGAAGACCCATTTTGTACTTCCCTTCCCAGTGAACTATGTTGGGGAATGCATTCGAACGGTCCCCTATGCTACTGCAGACTATGCAAGGTGGGAAACAGCATCAGCAGGGGCCTTCTCTGCGTGTTTCTCAGCACACACCTAAAGGGAAAGTGTTAGGCTGACCACAGAAAGCGGAGTGTGGATAGAAAATGCATTGCTGGGCATTTGTCACAAAATCTTTATGGAGCAGTCTTTGCATGGTGAGGTCCAGAAATGCCCTACTTTAGTATATGCTGAAATGAAGTAACGAGGGGCTGCCATCCCCTAACTTCTGAATAAATGGCTCTGTCTAGTTGGCTGTGTCCGAGTCGACAATCCTATTGCATGTGACAGGGTTTAGGAGACTGCTCTCCCATTTCATTTAAAGTGAAATAAATAGAAACAGTCAAGGAATGTTCCAAAGCAGTGCCACTCTTACAACAACATAATGTTATCCAGCAATTACTGAGTATTTTTACTGTAGCTTACAAGAAGCAATGCATTGCAAATGGGGATCTTTGTGAACTTTAGAGGAAGTTGAGAATATATTGTACAATTCATTTAACGTCTTTGCTGCTGTTGTTTCTCTCGTTCCAGCCTTCGAATTCTTGCGCGGCTGCTGACAGCTAAATTCCTGCATAGAGAAATCAGAGAGAAAGGAGGGGCTTAT
This sequence comes from Pedionomus torquatus, assembly GCA_013398155.1. Taxonomy (NCBI): domain Eukaryota; kingdom Metazoa; phylum Chordata; class Aves; order Charadriiformes; family Pedionomidae; genus Pedionomus; species Pedionomus torquatus. Next base: position 344,992 of record VZRU01020622.1, read on the forward strand.
GGTGGAGGTGCTAAACTCAGCCACAATGGCATATTCACTTTCTACTCCTACAGGTAACGGTTGGGTCATTCTTTCCTGTTCACGTCTGAGGGGCTGCTGACAGCAGTTAGATGGATAGATATTTTATTTTTTTTTTTATTTTAATGTAGTTGTTGCTGTCTTTCAGGATCAAGTGAAATAAAAGGAATGTTGAATTGCAAGACAGTGATTCAGTGCTGCTGATGTTCAGATTAGTTGCTTAAGGCATAGGAGTTGTGTTGATTAACACCTCCTTGCTTTCTCTGGTTTCTGTCCTTGGGAAAGGCTCACTTAGCTCTGCCGGTAGCAGCCGTTGCTGTTGTCTCTGTACTTGGGTGTTGTAACACATTTTTGTAAAACTGGCTTTCACTTGTTTCCTTCTGGCTTGAGGAGGCCCTAAAAAAGAGAATTCAAGACTACTCTAAATTTGAGACCAGGAAGTAGAATGCTGTTGTTTCCTAGGGTCCTTGGTTTGAAAATATGCTGTGCCCTTTGGTAACTGTGGCTGGAATCATCAGAAGCTTGGCAGAAAGAATTGCTGGTGAAGAGCTACAACTGCTTTCTCCTGCTTTTCTTTTTCTTGTTTGCCGTGTCCAGAACAGTTATCTTGCATTGGCCGTACCAAAGCACTTTCAGGTGAAATTTCAACTGGAGGGTTATAACCCCTGCTAGAAATGTTATGTGGCTGTAGTCCTGACTAGAATCCTTCCCCTGGACTGAAGGCAGCCTAGCACCCTACTCAGTCGGGATTCCCAGCTCTCTGTGAAGCTTCAGCATGGTGGGACTTGTCCTGGTTTGTATTTCGGTGGTTGCTAACCTGTTGCACCTGTTTTACAGAGAGCAGGAACAGGTGTAGCAGGAAACACAATTTAGAGAAGATAGGGCATATCATGCATATGAGTGTTGTTGATATTACTGGCAGTTACGCTCACTGAGCTGGTGCAGCATTGATAGTGCATTGTGCACAGTGCTGCTTTACCATCTTCTTAAATACAGGTTCTCTGCATGCTGCCTTGAAACTGCTTTTAGCCACCTAAACTTGCTGCATTTGTGTACTTAAAAATCAAAATATGCCAGGTTTGTAACATGTCTTTCTTCTGGGGAAAAAAAAACAAAACAAACACGACCAAACAAAACCAAACTGTCTTTCTGTAAACTAAAAGGAAGTTTATAATTTGGCTTAATCCCCATGGATGTGTGTTTGTGTGATGCATAGTAAACTATGAATGAAATAAGAACAAAGTAATTACAGTATTGTGTTTAGTAAGATTGTGTAAAGTAATTAATTTTACCTTGTTGGTTTTTTTTTTTGTCCCTCTAAGAGACCCAAATTCATTAGCCACCTTGAAAACATTTGAAAAAGCAGTCGAATGGGCCAAATCTGGAGAATTCACACAACAAGATATCGATGAAGCTAAGCTGGCAGTATTTGCTGCTGTAGATGCACCAATTGCACCTTCAGATAAAGGTATATTCTCACCAACCTTATTTATTTAAGTTTAAAGGGAAGACAATAGTTGGTTTTCTAAAGTGTATCAGATGATAAAATTTGTACTTGGCAGATGTATGACAATGCAAAGATGGGGAGGGACTCTTTATCAGGGAGTGTAGCAATAGAACAAGGGGTAATAGTTTTAAATGGAAATGAGGGGATTTAAAGTAGATATTAGGAAGAAATTCTTTCCTGTGAGGGTGGTGAGGCACTGGAACAGGTTGCCCAGGGAAATTGTGGATGCCTCATCCCTGGGAGTGTTCAAGGCCAGGCTGGATGGGGCTTTGAGCAACCTGCTGTAGTGGGAGGTGTCCCTGCCCGTGGCAGGGGGGTTGGAACTCGATGATCTTTAAGGTCCTTTCCAACTCTAACCATCCTATGATTTGTGGACCTATAATATTAACATTATCATGTATATATATAAAATACTGTAGGGAAATATTCCAGTAAAATGGTGATCAAAGCTTTGTCCTCCACATATACTACAATTGATGGCAAATTTTAAGAGTTTGTTATTATAAGCCACAATAAAAATAGAAGCTTGAAGAAATGCAGTTTGGCTAAAATATTATGAAGTACTGAGACTCTTTAGAATGAATCATGTTTAGGGGGTTGGTTTTCTGGACCACTGTAACATTTAGATTTTTTTTGATAAACCAGTTGCCAGAACAGAATATGAAGTTATATTTTTTTTCCCCTAAATAGAAAACTCTTATTACTTCAGAAAATTAATTTGCCCAGTTGTAACTGTAAATCCACTATCAAAATTTAGGTCTTGTCTCAAAACAGTGGCCTAATGTTAAGTCTCTATTCTTCCCTCCCAGCACAAGTATCTGTCTAAAGTTTGCACTTGTTCATGCACGTAGCCATAACAGATTGTAGCACAACAGTGCAAGTGGGGCTTTGTTTTCTTTTTTTCCCTAGGAATGGATCACTTCTTATATGGGATTTCAGATGAAATGAAGCAGTCGCACAGAGAACAACTTTTTGCTGTCAACAGTGATAACCTGGTAGATGTATCAAACAAGTAAGTCTGAGTTCAACTTTGGCAAATGTTTACTTGAAAAATAAAACCCCAATTTTAAGAAGACTGTTTGTGAATTTTATCTTCATACAAGTTCTTGAATTTCTTCCCTTGGCCTTTTGTACCATTTGCACTATTGGCTTTTGTAACCTACAGAAAGCAAGATGTTCATTGTATCCTGCTTCTTGTATTTTAGCTACGTTTAGCTACTTTCTGAGTTTGTGGGAGATTGCTTTATTTCTGAAGGGTCCACAGTATCTGGAAGACTAGGCTCAGACATCCAGCTGCTGGTTCTTCTAGACTGGTGCTACTTTGTGGCTCTTTAGGCTTTAGAATTCCACTATTGAAGAATACAAAGAGATAGGGTAGTGAAGGCTTAAGAGACTTGTGTATTGTAATGGCTAAATAAAAGATGCTGTGAAAGCAAACACTGGATACATATCAGACAGCACTCTTTCTTGAGATGGTATGACTTCTAACTTGTAGAGCAGAGTTAGAGAGAACTGAATGCAGCAGCTTCTTATTTGTTTCTTTTTTTTTTCTTGCAGGTACCTTGCAGTTGGAAAGAGTACTCGAGGTCAAGCTGTGCTTGGCCCAGAAAATGCAGACATCACCAAAGATCCCTCATGGGTCAAACGATGAATTGCTGCTGAACATCCAAGCTAATACAAAACAAGCCAATCTGTGTGACTATATAATTAGGTTTTTGTAATAACTTTTAACTGTGCCATAGTCCAGCTTATATGTTCACTGATGCTTTTAACAGTGTCCATAAAACCAGTTAAAAGCTGTTTCTTTCTTCATATAAGTGTGTGAAAAAACTTGTAACCATACAATACTTGAGAGCAGGAATGATTTGCTCTGTTAGGGCAAAGACAGACTTCAATATTTTGTTGAAGACTCACTCCTCCAATCACCTATGAATACCATATAAATTAAATATTTTTGTATATTTAAAAGTCTGGAGTTTTAAATGGTGTTTGTTTGAAATAGTTTTTATATCTACAATAGCAGACACAGTCTCTCATACTGACAGATAAGGAACCTTTATTACTGTGCTTTTTAATGATGAAAAAGGGTAAAATTGATTTTTATGAGGTAGGGTTTTTTATTAGTCTTGAAGAAGCTGAGAGAAAGGAAAGATGAAGTAAGGACTGGCTTATACCCCTCTGACTCTCAAACTGTTAAAAGCTTTTGTTTTCCTCCCCAAAAAAAAAGTTTTATCATGGGATTCCATGTATCTAACCTTATCCTGAAGAAATCATGCTGTGAGGCTCAATGAGGCCCTGGGCACCCTGGTCTAGGTTGGGGTGTCCCTGCAACTGGGGGGAGGTCAGACTAGATGGCCTTTGGAGGTCCCTTCTGGCCTGGATGATTCTATGAATATTTCCTGCACAGTTTGGGAAAGAAAAGGGCAGTGGCTTTTTTCCTTCACTGGAGTGTGTAGAATCCTTTATGAAGTGTTATTCCTCCCATTGTTTAAAAGCAGGTGAATACAGTTTCTGATAAGCCTCACACTCGTGATGTTTGCAACAGTACTTTATTTCACTTCAGATACATTAAGCACATCCTGTAACTCAACACAAAGCTAGGGCAGCTACGCTTATTTTTGGGTGTAAGTACTCTGAAACAAAGTGCAGTAGCTGAGTAACTTACAGAGTGCATAGAACAGGTGTTGCACTTGCTGTTAAAGGGTGGTATCAGTAAATGGTGATTACCTATTAGATTCTAGGGTTTGTTTCAAACGTAACACAAACACAGGACAAAATCTGTGACATCTGGATGTCGTTTCACATAAAGTGCTGGTACAATAATTTAAATGTTACAAAACAAAGCTGTAACGATTCTAAAGCATTGTTACTCACAATGTGCATCTATTACAAGGATCTAAAAGTGACATCTTTAGATGGCTCCAGTTTCCGCTTCCTTTGGGCTGTGCATAGCAACATGCTCCAGCTGCCCTGAATCTGAAACATCATAACTGGTCTTGTACTTGGCCAGGATTTTCATCAGTGGTCGCAGCTTCAGCCACCACTGCTCCTTGGGAATCCGGTGTCTGTGGAAGAAGTGGGGTGGGAAGGAAAAATAAAAGATACAGTGATTTACTTGGTAATTAAGACAAACCCTGTTTTTTAGGTCATTTGAAACAGTTGTCAAAAAATAAGTAATGGCCTCCTTTATAAATGGGATCAGCTACTGACATTTATGGTGGGATGTAAACACTGATCCAACATGGGAAGAAATAAGGACAGAATACCGATGGAACAAACATTTATTATAAAGATGTTCTTTATAGGTAAGTATAATACCAAATGGGGCACAAAGACGAAAGTGGAATAAAACGGTTGGCAANCAGGTAAGTATAATACCAAATGGGGCACAAAAGTGCTGGCCTGCTGAACTGTATGGGAAGTGAAGTACTTCTAGGCATTAGAGCAAAGACGATTTTGAGAAAGTTACAAATTCTGGTACTCCACTGTCATTGTAAATAACAAAGAATCACAAGTATAAGGAAGCTTTGGAGGCTGAAGAGAATGCATGAAAGGAGTTGTTAGTAAAGTCAAGTGAACAGAGTGAGTCACTGGCTGAATGTAGGCCAAAGACGAAAGTGGAATAAAACGGTTGGCAAAGGCAATGTGTCAGCACTGCAGAGAAGTTGGTTTGATGTGGTGAAAGGAAGCCAGTGTTGAGATGTTTAAAATGTCAGCAGCGTATACGTACACAAAGTCTGTTTCAGTCTTAAGCTCAGCCACAGGTTGGAAAACAAGGTTGCGTCTACGCATTCCCAGCAAACACACCGAGTCATCGGTATTGGCAAATACTTTTCCTAAAAAGAATTATATAATTCAGGATCTTTTCTCACACTTCTAAGGGCAAATACCCTTTTTTCTGTAATTAAATTGAGTAGGGATCTTACAGTTACATTAAATATTCAGTAATTGGAATTAAGTTGTGATAAAATACCAATTAGTACTTTAATAGGGTTAGGAAATCATCACTTTTTTTAAATTAAACTTTGATGATTAGCAATCAAAATACAGTGTAATTAAGCAACAGTAAGACTGAATTTGAACATGAAGTTTTAAATTAGATTTTAGTAAATAATGCTTTACAAAAATTCCCAAAGAAGACATATTACCTTCTTCTGTCTCCCATGTAGCCACCATGAAACAAAAAGGAAGAACAGATGTAACTATATAACCAGCAATTTCTTCATGCATGAAAAACTGCAATCACACTAGTATTTTTTAAAGAAAGATAAGGGAGGTCAATAATTCAGATAGCTGTTTTCTTCAGGGGAAATCTTCTTACAGCAGGAAGGACAGCAAGATAGTACTGAATAATAAAAAACAGGATCAAGAGGGAAAGAAGTATGTTGACTAACAAAGTACTACTAAGACTACTAGTAAAGTAGTCTTAGATACAGAGAGCTAACCAGAGGCAGTAACAAGAGAGAACATGAAGTATTCCTGCACCTTTTCGGTAGGTTTCTTTCAGTTTTTTGGAGATCCACTGCATAGCTTTTGCAGAAATTTTTGTCCCGAAGTTTCTGTCAAATGGTGAAGGTGCACCACCCTGTGTGAAAAATTAACTGTGCATTAGTTTAGTTACAAACCAGTATTTCCATCTTTTAATTTCATCAGTCATCTCTGTTAATGGCCTGCTCTACCTCCTATTCCCCAGTTTAGAAAAACAAACCAACCAAAACCACCCAGCAAATCAAGCTAAAACATATAAAAATAGCATTAAGCATGTATTAGAATTCTCACTGAATCAATAATACTTTTCCCTTAGATCAATGGTGGGCACTGCTTTCCCTTCATCCACTTCCCCTTGGTGCTGGTGATTCCATGCTGCTCAGCTACACCACTGCTGCCACAGGGCAACCTGCATCCAGCCTAATATAAAGAAGGATGTTTTTTTATTTTTTTTTTTCCTGCTTTCATTACAAGTATTACAGCAGCTTTTATATAGTTCCGGGAACAAAGGTGTTGGTTTGGGTTGGTTTTTTTAAATCCTCTGTCTATATTTTCTAAAATCTGACTTTTCTGTTCATTTTCAATGCAGCAGGTGGGACTGAAATCATGTGTGAAGCAGTTTCAAAAAGTTACAAACATTTTTTAACTATTGCTGGTCTTGACCTTCAAAATAAACTGTGAAATTTTATGCAGAAAGTAAGGGTAATATACATACAATTTGAAGGGACTTAAAAGAAAAGACAGTTGTTTCACTATTAGCACTTAAGAAATGTGGCTCCACACGTATTTTTCACTCTACCTCAGTCTTGGTAGTTTAGTGTAGACAAATTAGAAGCTGCCTACTTGCCTGCTATCAAGCAGTACAGTGAGATAAAGAGACGTAAGGCACAAAGACCGCAAGGAGTAGTTCACTACTGTTGCTTCTACAGGAACAATCTATCTGCACATATTTTCTTAACAGAATTTTATCTTTTTCAGGGTTCAAAAGCCAGATACATTACCTGTGATAACATATACCACTGTGAGGGTGGTGAGGCACTGGAACAGGTTGCCTTAGAGAAACTGTGGATGCCCCATCCCTGGGAGTGTTCAAGGCCAGGTTGGATGGGGCTTTGAGCAACCTGCTGTAGTGGGAGGTGTCCCTGCCCATGGCAGGGGGGTTGGAACTCAATGATCTTTAAGGTCCCTTCCAACTCCAACCATTTTATGATTCTATGTTAGCAATGGGCAAATAAGTATTCTAAGCATGTATTACAATAATAGCAAGATTAACAATATTATTTATTTTAAAAGTGTTATTGTTTATTAATATAGACAGGAGAAGAATGAAAAATAAAATAATTTAGAATCCAACGTGTTTTTCCCCCTAGACTTTTAAGGATTATATTTTATTGCTATTCCTTCTAAGAAAAACTCCTGAGTTACCTACAAACAGAAATACATACTTTTTTTTTTTAGCTTTTATCCCAAGTCAGAGTTACTTGAAATGCTTAAATAGTGTATGTTCTTTGTTCATACAAATTTAAACTTGACTGTAATTTTACGGTCATTTTTACCTGCTGCATGTGGCCCAATACATTTTTTCGACAGTCAAACACTCCTTTTCCTTCTTCAGAATACAGCTGATAAATGAAGTCAGTTGTGTAGTTCTCATTGCAGTTCTCATTTCTGTAACGATTAAGGCCAGATACAGTTAGCAAATTTACTATTAAGCAGTGGATGTCTTTACAGCCACTGAATGACAAATGCTTTCCCATTTTCTTCATCATAGCTCGGATGATCTAATCACAAATGTTTACTGTCACATAACACGCTCATGATTTACTTTCACTATGCTGACATCACTGACATGTCACATGGAATCCCGTGTTGAATAAAAGGTAGTGAAAAGTATCATGTTAGGTCTGACAAGTTCATTACACAGAGGAGAAAGTCATTGACATCCACTGTCGTCATTTTGCCCTGTATAAAAGCAAGGATAACAAATAACACCTGAGGTTGTTCCCTACCAATACCATAAAAGGTAGGATATTTTCTCACCCTAGTCATACAACTAGTAGAACCTGAACAAATATAATGATATCCTCAAACAATTTATTGTGGTATTAGTTTTTCATCCCTTGCTACTTGACATACTGAAAATGAGTGCTCAAGAAAAAGAAAAGCTACTGCCCAATTCATACTGCCTAAGCAGGTATAATCTTAAAACATGCCAGTTAACATACTTTAAATGTTTTGATTTTTGAAAAATATTTTATCCCGTGTTATCTCCTAAAATCTAAGTAAGATTTTTATAATAAAAGCCATACTGTATGTGTACACACATACTATATGCAGTGTGAAAATTAGTGTAAGAAAGATCTACAACAAAAGACAAAGCCAATGATAAAATAAGCTGGAAATAGGTTAAAATATTAGAATGCATATTGAATATATTTACATAGAAGAAAGTTTTGGACCTGAGCACCTGACACCTCCCAAACTTGCCTTCTGGAGCTACAATTTGAGAAAGAACCTCATGCTAAAGGAATAGTCAAAGAATATAGACTTAAGAGTGTCTTTGCAGGTGGCCAAACGGCCTACTTAGCTGTAAGTGCTCAGTGTCACTGATGCCATGTATTAAAACTTGCTTACCTCAGCACTAGACCACGCTGGATACTGGTTTTCATTTTTTCAGTCAAGTGCTCCACATTAGCCTAGAAACAACAAAATGAGCTGTAAAGAACTCTAAAATAATTTTAACGAGCCTACATATTCTGAGAACTTCTGTAAAAATATTCCATATCAAATACTATGTGCAAATTCAAATAATCAGCAGGTTTTTGGAAATTCAGGATAATAAGCGTATGGTTATTTATCCTGTTCTTCCATGTTACAAATAATTGACTTTAATAGCAACACAAAGTTGTTATTTTGTATGCTATACTGCTATAGCGCCAAGCTGGATAACATCAATATACATAAAACCACAGAAATTGCCACAAAACATCATACCTTGCCCTTACTCCCTGTCCTTGCAGAAGTCTTGTTACGGATACATAACAAGTGATGGACTGCTGTGCTGGTACTCCCATGTATGACATGAAGAGCACAGGCCACCGAGAAATGAGTTGGGAGAAATTGCAATTCATTTCATGCTTCTCTTCTTTGAAGGAAATTTCTATCTGTTTAGCTTTGTATTTGTCCATGACCACAGTTACCACCAACTACCTCAGAGGTGTAAAAACCTCATAGTAGCGAAGTTCCATATCAGCTTACACCCTAATCTGTAATCCCTAAAGCCCGAGATCTTTATTTTAGTAATGCCTCCAAGCATGCTCCAAATAGTTGCGGTATTGAAGTCAGTATCTAATACACCTTACATACTATTCAACTCCTGACATGAATAACCATCTAACACAACAGAGAAGGTATTTCCCACCCTCCACCCCCCCACTTTTATTTTTTTAAAACGTCTCGGGTCTGTTCATTTACATGTAATTTGAATTTAAATCAGAAGAATAAAAATGAACCAATTCACCTAGTAGTGTTTTATGACTAACACACTAATCTTTTCAGTTAACTGGATCCAACGTCAAGAATAACTGGTCTAAGTTCTTTTATATAATACAGAATAAGAACCAGCATTATATGAAAGTGCTACTGACAGACGTAGCTTTTAGATACAATCTAAACATTTGAGTTTTTTGGTAACATGAGCTTTCTACTTCAAATATATACTTTATGCTTCATATATACAACAATTTCAGGATCTATTTAAAAATTAGGAAAACATTTCCAATGCTGTATACCTGGAGCTCTCGAATATCAAACTGTTCTTCAAAGATATAAGCAGCATCAGCTCCTGCCGCAAGGGCCCCCATATTGGCCAGATAACCACAATAACCACCCATGGTCTCAATGATGAAGACACGACGCTTGGTACCACTGGCAGACTGTTTGATGCGATCACATGTCTAATCAAAGACAAGATATTTGAAGTTTAAATTTTAAAAGTCTTAACTTCTATCTTTTTTTTTTTTTAATATGTCATGCAGTGTTATATCACTTACTGGTAAAAGAGGTTTAAAGAATTTATAAGAATATAGCCTTAACAATTCCATCATAGCATAACCCATTTAACTATGGTAATTACCAGATAAAGCATCATACATTGAAGTCCACCACAATCAAATGTTTTGCTACTATCAAGTCTTATTTGCTTCCTGCAAATACTAAAACAAGAATTAATTTTGGTTTGTCTATAGAATTAAAAGTTGTGGTAGGTTTCTAACAGAGATACAAATAGATATAAAGAAGTTTTTCTAATCAGCTCTAGTATGAGTAAGTTTCTCTTCTTTGCTTTAATTCTATTAATTATTTAAGAGTTTCTTAACTTCTTGTACTGATTTTAAAATTCATTGCATTCCCAACAATAAACAATTACAGTTTCTAAACTTAAGTCCTGAGCATATATTGCCCAATTGTTTACTTCCCAATAAAGATATCCACACAAATATAATCCTTTCAAACACTACCAGAGCTGGGTTTTTTCAAATATTTTTGGGTTTTTATTAATAGTTACGTACTTACTATGAAAAGTCTGCCATCTCCACATGTATCTTGGTCTGACCAGCATAATAAATGGTCTCTACAAAAAGATCTGTTGCTTACATGCCATCAATTAATGCCAATATTTATTATAGCTGCCTAAGTAACTTTGAAAATAACAGTTTCCAGTGTGGTAGGACCTACAAAACTTATGAAAATATAGAAACTTAGGAAAATGTAGAACTAAGAATAGGTTATTATGCATCTCCAGGTTTTAATAATACTCAAAAAAGCTATTTGACACTCACTTGCTTCCTAGAATGAGTTCTTCTACCCTTCAAGGTCATTTTAAAGTTACCAGATGACATATCTTCCTTTCAAATATCAAATAATAGAAAGAAAAAACTACTATTTCCTCCTTTCTCTTAAAAATAAACAAGTAGGTTATACTACACTTGGTGACAAGAATCTTGCAAATGCTTGCAAAACTGATGCACTGTCCCAACACCAGTGCTGTGTTTAGTACAAAAAGAAAAATGAAAGTACCTGGGAAGGTAGTAATCTTGAAAACTGATTCATGATAGCTAGAAATTCCCCAATGCCTTACTGGTTTTCTGTACAGACTCGGGGATGAGGTACTGGAAAGCAGCACTGAAGAAAGGGACTTGGGAGTACTGATGGACAAGAGGCTGGACATGAGCAGGCAGTGTGCACTTGCAGCCCAGAAGGTCAATCGCAACCTGGGCTCCATCAAAAGAAGTGTTGCCAGCAGATCCAGAGAGGTGATCCTGCCACTTTACTCTGCTCTGGTGAGACCCCACCTGGAGTACTGTGTGCAGGTCTGGAGCCCTCAATATAGGAAGGAGATGGACCTGATGGAGAGGGTCCAGAAGAGGGCCACAAAGATAATCAAAGGGCTGGAGCACCTCTGCTACGAAGATAGGCAGAGGGAAGTGGGGCTGTTCAGCCTGGAGAAGAGGAGGTTCTGGGGAGACCTAAGTGCAGCCTTTCAGTACCCAAAGGGGGCCTACAGGAAGGCTGGGGAGGGGCTGTTCACATAGGCCTGATGTGATAGGATGAGGGGCAATGGACTTAAGTTGGAGAAGAATAGATTTAAGTTGAATATTAGAAAAAATTTCTCTAAGGGTGGTGGAACACTGAAACAGGTTGCCCAGGGAAGTGGTTGAGGCCCCTTCCCTGGAGATATTCAAGGCGAAGCTCAACAAGGACCTGGGCAACTTGGTCTAGTTGGGGGTGTCCCTGCGACTGTGGGGAGGTTGGACTAGATGACCTTTGGAGGTCCCTTCCGGCCTGGATGATTCTACGATTCTAATATTTGAGATATTTCTACTTCATTGGTATTTACAATCAGGACCTTCATTCAGCTCATTGAAAATCATACTTCAAACAGAAATCAAGACTGTGAGCAATGGGTTCTTTAAAAATATATTTAACAAACTGTAGAACAATTAATTCATTAATGTGTGAGAGAAATTAAAATAATAAAAACTAGGACTTCTGACATCATAAGGTTTAATGCACTGAAGGACTAAAAACAGTGTATTCATTTCTTTAGGTCCAGCTACCAAAACATATAATGTCATTTCTATGTATTTTATTTATATATTTGCATATGTGCATTCATGTGTTTATGTATACACATAGCACAAATATACACACAAACACAGAATTCACATGACTGGATTTAGAATATGGATCGATATTCTGTTATCCTAAGCAAGAAGTATTCCTTTAACTACATGGCAAAAGCCTATGTTGAACTCCATTGTTTTTTCAAAATGACACCTTTTACCTATCTGGCATTTTCCAGTGTCCTCAGTTACTTTACTTTCTCATTCCAGATGCAGTTTCAGAAGAATTTTACACAATATTGGCATCTGGTAAACAGATATATATAAAGTTCCACATTACTTTTGATAGTGGAAGATGCACCACTGGACCAATTGTAACTCATGTAAAAAGAGCTACTTCAGCCTGGGCGGATACTATGTGTTTAGCTTACGATATGAAAAAAAATCTTGGATTTAAACACTGAATAAATATATGCACAGGCAAAGATTTACTTCATTTTGAGAGACTTAAGAATGTCAAGCTTTCTAGAAGTGTTCCAGCTGATGGTAGTAGAATGAAATTTTCTGCCTTTTGAGAAGTCCTAAGCAAGAATGTAAATCACTAATTGCTTTTGGGATTACTCACTTCAGCTTTATTTAGAAGGATTTCTATTCTCGACTATGCAAGGGACACAGTAGAAACTTTCTACTACTACTCTTGCTCTCTCAGAATGTCACAGAGATACCCAAACACAAAAATGACACAGGTGGATTTAAAAGATTCATTAATTAATACACTATTCCATAGGCTGGAAAGGCCAAAGCTCCAACACCTGATGCAGGTTTCATAAGTTTTAAACACAGAGGGCTGATGAATCTTCCCAGAGCATTCATTGGAATCCCATTGCTAGCTGAGCTTTCATATGAACTGAGCCAACTTTATGAAAAATCTGATATTTAAAACTTCACCAAATCAACAGCATTCTATATTTAGCATAAGCTAAACATTCTAACCATAATGAAATTCAATAGATACAATTATTATTTTGTTTTACTGAGAACATTACTGAGAGCTGTACAAATTGCAATTAAAACCAATAATAAAAATATTGAAATGAGAGTAATCAGCAATACATGCAATCACTTTTTTTGTCTTCATGTTTTCACTTTTACAGGTGTATCACTGTTAGAAGTCACATCAGTCATAAGTAGCAGACAGCCTGACATTCATACAAGTAGCTAAGGGGGAAGCAGCTAATGGAGTGGTAAAACACCCTGTGTCCTGCCTACAAACGTACTGCTACAATTTAGCCATACTACTTATCTTAGGTCATCTTCACCTCAGGAATGCTGTATCACATCTCCCCAAGACCAGGCCATAATAAATTCTGACAAAGCTCTTTTAATCATCTACTGGAGCTTTTTTACTCTCTCTATAAATAACACTGTATCAGAGAAGGAAAACAAACCTACCTCAAGCCCCTGGATCTCTATTCTTTCTTGACCAATTACTTCATAATTAGCTCTACAGATTGATAAAGTGAGGCTTGATAAGTAAACCTCTGAACAGCTCTAGGTCTTATCTGTTTGAGTTAGACTTCAACTCAGTTCCCTTTGCTGCAGCTCCAGCAGACTCAGTAGGAGAGTAAAGAATTTAAAGGGTTCATACAGCACTTACACACAAAGGAAAAAGCTATGGCAGACTAAAACTAGAAAACTGATCTGCCTGAGATGGAAACTCATTCATAGCAACTACTGGCCTCTGTTTAGTTAGCATCAGTGACGCTTAACTGCTTACACTATACATGTATTTATATGCACTTAATATATGTTAAGCCTAATGCAGTCAATGGGATTATTCATGTATTTAGTGTTAACTGTGTACTTAAAATGCTCTACTGCACTGAGCTCAGTCATTAGCCCATTTTTAAACTACGTGCTTTCTTCTCAGAGCTATGTAAGATTAAAAAAAAAAAAATTAGAGCAAGCAAAATATTTTATTTCCAGTAAAAGCAAATTTCCTAAGCACTAATGCAGCAGTCCTGGATAATGAAACAGTGTCCCAAAGAGTTAAACATCCAACATAATTAATTTGTATTAGGTCAATCTTTCATCAGCCTTAGAAAACTTCTTAACCATAAAACACAAAAAACTAACAGTAATGGCATTAATTATTTTACAGAAATAGAAATTTCAGAGTCCTTAGGTATCCTCCATCTTATGCACTTTATCATCTAAAGTTTTAAAAGATATGCAGTCTTACCTCCACAATAGCATTCAAGGCAGTGTCAGCACCAATGCTAAAGTCTGTGCCTGGCACATTGTTGCTAATAGTAGCAGGCAACACACAGATAGGTACGCAAAACTCCTCAAAGCGGGAACGTGCCTCGTGTAGCTGCAGACAACTTTCATAGGCCTGAAGCAGTGGTACAAGTGTGAGTGATACATTCCTTGGCTTTGGATGGCTCTGCTAATGACTCCTTGCATGTGATGGTAAATTTGGCTGTCCATTGGCCCATGTAAATAAAATTGGTGAGATTATTTGCAGGGGGAAATGTCCTGTACATACCACAACAGTGCACTGGGGTTGCATTGGCACAATGCTCTTCGAAGAAATGCAGAAGATTAGTGCAAGTTAATACAGAGTGAACATCAAATGCACAGAGCATAGAGGTCTGAAGCAGCTGGGCAGAAAAAGACATCATAAAAATAGATGGGAAATCACCCCACAAGAAACCATTTAAAGAGCAAAGTTTGATATGTGTTAAGGAGTTTAGAAAGTTAACTAGTAAAACACCTACAACTTGAAGGAAATGCTTAAAGAAAGCTGTTTTTTTAAAAAACTATGTTATCCTATAAAGTCAAGACACACATCTACTTCCACCAAGAAAAAGGAAAAGAAGTTTAGCCTAAACCTTTCAAGACTTAGGTTCCACACATTTGCCTCTATGCACATAAAATGGTCATAGGCCCAGAAAAATCCAGGAACGTGCACATGGGTGAGTTAAAGTTTGCAAGTACGGTTCAAAAATCCTTTGAAAAGCAGCTGGAGGTCCTTGGGAAGATTCCAACATTAAAAAAATAAATCATCATATGAAAAGGATTAGGTGTTCCTAATATAAATCAGAATAATACTTAAAGGTTAAGAATAGGCAGCTGTTTTAAATCACTAAGTGTATTTTTTATTTACATTATTCCAATTCTTTCTAAACTAAACTAATGAGCATCTTTCAAGGTATTTGGCAATTTTCCAAACTGCCTGTATAACAACTCTCCATAAGAAAGCTTGATTACATAGTACATTATGTTTTTCTTAATCTCTTTGTCCCACACAGGACTAACGTTCACAGAAGTCTCATCTTTTCAATTTCTTAAATGGGTTCAGAGAAGCAAGCTAGTGCAGATCAAAATCAGGTGGCTATCAAGCTATCTCCACAAACATTACACAGTGAATGATTTAAGCAATAACTTCGGAGAAAGTGGTGGGGAAAAAAAGAGTCGTCTGTGAGAATTCTGCTCTGTAGATTTTTATTCCTAGATAAAACAGATCCTGTTCAGTGAGAGAAAGGTGCAGTAGGTGTGTAAGTACAAACTGACTTTTCAAAGGCTATCTCTACTCACATATTTCTTAAGCACAACTTTCAAGTTGTTGGTTTAGCTCCGTTCTAGGATGCATTTCCAGTTTAAATCTAAAATACAATCTAAAAGACTGTGCTTTCAGAGTTGTAGCTCTGAGAAGCGGTACAGCCAGAAGAGCAACAAATGGATTTTGGTGTTTGTTTTTGTTTGGTTTGTTGGTTTTTGTTTTGGTTTTTTTTTTTTTTTGAGTCAATGAAGTTTCAGTGATAAAACTTCAGTAATTGCCGAGCCCAACTCAGCTCAGTTAGGCTGCTTTGATTTTTTATTTGTACTGAAAAATAAAAGATGTACAATGAATCAACAGCAGTGTGGTAAAACCATGTGACTTCCTGGAGATCTGCACAGCATGAGTTTCTCTAAGAAGTTTTATATTGAGACTTTTGAGAAACCAAGTTGAAGGGAGATTTAGAGCAATAACTAACACAACTGGTTAGTCTGAATTTATGTTATGTTAAGATGAAGTTAAGATATGTTTTACTTGCATTAAATATTGCCATTTTATTTGATGCAAGTGATTCCAGCAAACATATCCAAAGACTATACCTTCACCAAGCACGAGCATTAGATAATCATATGCAACATCTTCGCATCGCTGCGGCAAAATACGAAAATGCTTTCAATAAAGTGTCACTTCATAATTATAAAAGGGTAAACAAGTGATTGACGGATTCAATAACTGATTCATAATTATTCTCCAAAAATAAGTACCACAGTAAGATCACATAAGTATACCATACTATGTCAATAAACAGATTTAATCATTTCATTATATGATATTTAATCATTGTATTATATGTGTCATTAAAAAGGGTATTGCAAAACCCAAGGATGCTCAATAAAAATACATGCAGCTAAGCAAGACTGGTTTGTTGACTTCACGTTGATCTAAATGTGTATGGCCACTGAAAGGGATGCATTTCCTGCCCCAGCTTCACATCCAGCTGTACTGGATGACGCTGGATTGTTGACTGGATGATACTGGATTGGTAAGCTAGCTTGGCCAGACTGATTGCCATCTTCCTAACAGACTGATGTGGAGGCACATATGCTAGTACCAGCACTGGGAGGGTACAGGAGTCAGTGTTTTCAAGGAAACTGCACGGAGACTGCATGAAGGCAATCCAACTGTGGCTTTATTTGCTCCCCAGTGAGAAAGGGTTCTTGTGGCTGTTTGCTATTCCTTTTCTCACTGATCATCCTGTAGCCCTTTCCCTTCAATGAGAAGAAAAGGGAGAATCTCACAGAAACACTGGAGTTTCAGCATCCCCCTTTTTCAGGTTCTGTTTTTCTGCATCTTCAGTTGATACCTTTTTATTTCCCCATTTTACTTCATCTCTGAAATCAACTGATTATTTTTCCATACCTTGCTCTAGTTTATTCATCTTTCCACGTCTCCATGTACCCATCTTTTTAGTTTCCTCTAGCCCATCTCTAGGCTTTGTTTTTAAACTAATTTTCATCCTTTCCATGTTCTGTAGCTGAAAGAGTCTATATTTATTCAGTTTAATTAGAGTAGCTTTCTGCTTTTTAGTTCCACCTGCAAACTGTATTGCTAATGCCTCTTTTTGATCACTATTAACCAATCCAACTTCCATTTTTTAAAAAAATTCTATCCTTCATGATTATGTAGGAGAAAAACAAACACTTCTTTGTTGTCTTGTTCCAGATATCTGCTATCTGAAATAATATTCTATTCATTTCATTGGATTAGCAACATGAAGTTGACAATATAGATATTTTTATTAGTTTATTAGTTATTTCAGTGATGCTTATTTTCACAAAAAAAAAGTCAGAATTCATGTTTGTATTACGCAATTATAATTAATTTTGTTTATCTAGATAGAGAGACTTTAAGCATACCCTTTTCAGGTACAGAACCCTCCAGCTTTCCCCAGGTATTTTACATTGTGGCCTTTTCATTGACAATTGCTCTCACTAATATTCTGAAAACTGAACTGAAAAAGACAACAGGAGATAAATTTGAAACAGTCTTTAAAAGACAAACCAAATTCTACTATTCGGCTGATTACAAGCCTGTATTTTAAAACAAAAAATGGAAAAATTGGAGCATTTCAAGAGGGCTATAGACTCTAAATCCTAATTATTGAGAAACATACCATCCACAATCTATGATTTAGGGAAAAACCACTCTTGCCTAATATCTCATTCAAACATTGTGTATTTGTTGGACTGATTTTTATTTCTTTTCTTTTCATGTGCATCATCTTAACACATTTTAATATCAAATGTCTCCAGGGATCATTTACATGCCTTGACAAGTGTCAACAACTTGACATTGACAAGTGTTTGATAATGCCAAGCACTAACAAGACCTCATTACTCAGCTGAAATGTACTTACCTTACTAAAGGTGTCAAGGACATAGAACAGTATCACAGAAAAAGTAACCACGATGACATTTTGGGTGTTCATAGGAGGTACTAATCTCAGAGCATTGAAAACTACGATGAATTTATTGACTTAGTGGCAACAGGAATAATGATGCTATAAACTAAGTATCGTGGACATTCATGTCCATCTGCTACCTTTACCACAGTCAGTTGTATGACTTTTCTAGTTGCATTTAATAGTGTTTCACCGCTGTTGAATCTGATCTGAACATGCAACATAGGAATGAAAAGATCCATTTTTCATTGTCAGTTTTTGTGAATTATGTTCAAACAATCAGAGCAGAAAACTGGTAAGATACCAAACAGAAATGTTTCCCCAACACAAAAGTCTGCTCCTTCTCAAAAAAAGGAACAAAATTTAATTTCCCATTGGACTGAATTTAAATCTTGCAAAGCCATGACATTTCATATTCATTTCAGAGAAAAATCTCTGCAAAACAAGATGAAAAAAAAAAATCAAAGTCATTAGTAAAAAAATTGAGAAGTTTTAATGAGTGCATTGACAATATGGAGATACCGACAGTTTACTATCTAATGAAGGCAGATGAAACCTAGAAATCTGAAAATAAAGCAAAACACAGCAACAAGGAGAGACAGACAGACTGACTACAATATATTCCCTTACATGAAATAGCCTATATAAAGAAGTTAGGTAAACAAAGCTTATGAAGAAAAGAAAAGAAGAAAAGTAGGTGTTATGCACAATCATTTTACTCACCTTAATATATGTGATCAATCATTTTGGAGTGATATTTTTATTTACCAGAACTGGAAATAACACCAAACTTAACCTGTCTATAAAGAATATGTCTGAGATACTTTTTAGCTAATTTACAGTCTTATTCAAGGCAATAGTACAGGAAACTGAAATTTCCTAATGGAAGGGTTTATTTTGCTAAAGATAAATATATTTATATGGACACAGTAAAAAAACCATCCAAAATAAAAGCATTAGTGCTTTTGAAATGGATAGAATTTGAGGAATTCTTCAGATTTCTGAAAATATCATCATGACTAAAATCTTTAAACACATGCAAGCAATAGAAGCACTGACATCTGTTTTTCAAAAGCACTTTGAAATTCTTGTCCTGCTTTCCATGGGTACTATGTTTGTTATTTTTCATTTTAAAAGTGTAGTTCAATAGGTACAATTTTGAAGACAAATGCTTTAAGCCTTTGCTATGTTTCAGACAAAATGCAGACACTATGCAACTATATTTGCAATTTGTAAGTGTCCACAGATTATGCTGAAAAGAAAAAAAAAATTGAAGGAAGTGCAATATTACTGCTGTTGTTTCAGAGATGAAAATACATCAGAATATAGAAACGTAATTTATCCTCTTCGCAGAGGTGTGACAGTTTAATGCTTCTTAAGTGATTTAGAGTAACTGCAAATGCACGTGGCTGACTGTTTAATATGTATAGTGTGTCTGACAATGCTTTCTCTCCAACTGAGTTTAGTATTAATTAATCCATTTTTAATTTATATCATACTACTGGGTTTTATTTATTTTAAGCCATTTCATAATACATCTCAAATGTTTTTACTTAAATCTGTTATTCACAGAATTCATATAATAACTCTTAAGAGAAATATGGGTTTCTATTAGAAGAATAAAGATGTTAAAGAAATAAGGATCTCCTGAGCAAAACAAGAGTCACTCAGTGTTTGTTAAAGCTAGGGATGCTGATACTCTCTGTATAATAGGAATTTTTTATCTCTGCAGTGCACTAAACGACCATCAGGATTTTTTACGTTTCTTTCTTTCTTCCATATACAATAGATAATGTGCCATCTTACCTTGTAGTTTTCATATTTACAGGTTATTGTATTTTCAGAGGAAACCTAACGGAACCATTTGAGATCCTAAACCTTCTTTTTTAAATAGGTATCATGAATGTGGCTGTATCAAGTAACTGCATCATTTTCCAGATTACAACTCCAAAGTTCTGGTCTATAAAAATATCCAGTTCTAGCCAATTTAGTCAGTTTTAACCAGAACTGCTTTGTTAGTAAGCGCACACACCAGAATAGACTTACATCAGTTATAGTGTTCAGAGCAGTATCTGCACCAATGCTGAAATCTGAACCCGGTACATTGTTGGATACAGTTGCAGGAACCATAACCATTGGAACACAGAATTCATCATATTTCTCTCGGGCAGCTGACAATTCCAGAAGTCCGAGGTATGCCTGTTGGGCACAGGCATTGAGTGAAAAATTAGGATGCATAAAATAAGGGCAAAGTTGGAATGATAAAATGGAGAGGGCCACAGGGGGAGCCATTTCTACATCACGATTCAGCAAGTCAAAGCACTAAGGAACCACTAAAATTTAATACACACAAAAAAGAGAAAGCATTAAAACCAGGTACACATTTGAAAACAAACAAACAGAAAACTAATTTTCAAGGTATTATAACTTAGACATAATAAAATGTTCTGCACAACACAAACATACTGAAAACTAGTTCCCCAATCTTCAGGTACTGGTACTCCTCATTTAAAATGTCAGTATTCCTGAGCCAGCTCCATGCTTAACAGGTTTCAAAAACTGCATGATTCATTCCTTATCAAAAAAGCAGTAAGCATGTTCTTCCCTGGGAACAGCTGTCAAAATACTTCCCTGAATCAAGATTTCAAAAAATTTATTCTGGTAAAGTGAAATGGATGCAAAATACAGGAAAAAAAAAAAAAGAAAGGAAAAAAAGGAAAAAAAAAAGAAAACACTTCTCTAGATAAACTACAGATTTTGAAAAGCACTATGTGAGAAAGAGTGGCTTAAATAAAGGACCACAGTGCAATTACTACTAAACACTTAGAATATACTTCCAGAAGTTCTTTATATTGACACAAAAATACTACCATGCTATCTCTAGATGGATCATTTAGTCATCTAGTACAACCTGTTTTGCAGTTACTAGTTGCAGTCTCGAATATCGGCTTTCCACGGAATCAGTGATTTGAAAGTATGATCAGAAATCATACTTCTGATCCTAAACACGGTATTGCATATCAAATAACAGTTACAGCCAAATGCACTTTACATGAAGATTGGATAAAAATTAGAACAGTCTATTCCTTTTGTTAGGAACTCTACTCTACATAGACATAATTTCAGTGTACCTACCTCAAATCCACCAATAACCATAAGGGCGTTAATGTTGTTAGTACGCATCTGGTCAGCAATCTTCTCCAAATATTTTGCAGGAAGAGTACTAAAAATTATTAAACCAAAAGAAAAATAAGAACAATTTGCCAACTCTGCAGCAATAAGAATTACTGAACTGAAATAAGAAACTGAGAAGGCAAAGCAAAAATTTTTGCTTTACATATTTATCCACACAAATAGTACTTCCTAACAATCAGTAAAGAATCATGTCAACTGTAAAGAAACTACAGGTTTCCAGTCCTTTGAAGTGTAAGGACAGCAGGCAATTTTTAAATTGAGGTCCAGTCTTACATTTTCAGTCTCTCTCCACAGCTGGTACAGTACCATAAAAATACTCAATTTGGAATGTAATGATTTAAAAAACAAAACAAAAGAGCAATTGAAGACATAAAATGTTCTGCAGAAGTAAAACAGCATCATTACCGTTTTGTACCAAGAATTGACCCTCCTTGACCAGTCCAGCCTCCAACATCTCCCCAGCTGATCTCCTTTATCTTTGAATAAATATAAAAAAAAAGATTCTGTTAAGTAATTACCCAATTACTTCTCTTGACATGCAGCAACACCAGGTATTACTTAACGTAAAGCTATTGGAACATGTTGTTAGATACAGACAGCAGCAAAAACGAACTCAGCAAGGGAAGAAAACAGCATCAAGAGGTTAACTCAATTTTTCTTGAATTTTTAAAAATCCATTTCCATTCTATTGATTCTTTCTTCCTCCAGCCCCTTACCCTCCTTGTTTCATATCATGATCTTATTTCTTGTAAGATCTTATTATCTTATGATCACACGCTGTCCTACTGAACGTGAAACACAAAAATCTAAAATTAGGTCTCTGAAGTTAGTTTTGGGACTCAGAAAGCCTAAGCCTTGTATCCAGTTTCTCCTCAATATATCAACTGATGCTTAACATTTAAAACTGGAACAGAAGTATCTAACTCACCTAGGGAAAAAAGAAAAAGCTTCATCCCTCAACACGCATGACTGCAAAGTTTCTTATAGCAAAGGACCACAGATGCAACAACTCACCACACAGAAACAGCAATTCTGTCATTCTGTGGAAAACCTATCATACGCTAAACACTGACCAAAATTTGAAGGCAGGATTCACCTGAACTAGTTTCATAGCTCTGCAGGATGTGATTAGCAATGCTTAAATTTATCTACAGGCTTGAATAATTGAGAAATACAGTTACAATTTGGGGTTTATATCTCTTTATGAAATAAAAGAACTTAAAGAATCAGTTCCCACAAGTTATGACAGAACATACCCTCTAAAAACAAACAAAGGTGGTGGTCGGGGATGGGGTACATACTACTATGCAATCCACACGTAATACTGACCTTCCCTCTAGCAAAACCTTCAAATCCATCAATGACAGCAAACATTTTATGGCCTTCAGTTATGCCAACTCTCACTGCAGCTCTCACTGCAGCATTCATTCCAGCTGCAGGGGCACCAACATTTAAAACTGCCACATTAAAATTAGTCTGCAAGAGAAAAAATAATATTTAATACACGCTTTAATTTCTGCACATGATTAATTTGTCTATCATATGCAGTTGCTAAATATTGGAATGTGGGAAAGGAAATGTCAAAGCCCCTAAAACCATCCAAAATTTAAACTTAACAAGAAGATACACACACATTTTCCCATTTGCAGATATCACACAGACAACAGGTTTGGGGTTTTTTTTTAAGTTTTTAAATAAGACTTTATCACATTTTCATTTGTTTTGCAGGTTAAGTTATTCAGGTGTTCATATCCTAGCTCAGCTATGTTCAAGAAACATAAAATACCCTGCATTATTCAACCAGTTTCATGTTAACAAAACTGTAGGTTTTTGGAAAAACACCCAGAATAGCCAGAAGAGAGTAGGAACTGATTCTAGCACCACAACAGTTAAGTGCATATCATGACTACCATGGAAAGGGGAATAAATGACAACTTTTAAATGAACGTATGGGCCAGATTTTTAGGGCAGCTGACAATACAGTAGTACACAGGAACACTCAGCATCTTTCACAATACCATCCATCTTCAGATAAGGACAGTTTTTAAAGCATCTCCTAATGAGTTGAAGTAACTGTTCTTATATACAGAGTCTCCTTAAGCTTAGTAAGTATCCTAGGTAACTGGCTAATATACTCAAATGGAAAAATCTGAGATCTAATATATACGTTTGTAATTTAAATCACAGGCAATGTAAGGGAGAAGGTTCCGTTTAAAAAAAAATAAAATGATATAATAAATATATTTTGTTATATAATGTGTATTCTATACCTATGCATTTAAACCATATTTATATTGCTTTGTTATCAATTGTACTCTAGATAAAACAATTACATCTAAATGGACGTAAGCACTACAGACTGAACACCACAAGTGACCAAAATCACACAATCTAGCTACAGAATACTACTGAACTTCTGTCTTGTTACAGCAGACTCAGCTCTAAAACCACAAGCATTCAGGGTAAGAATGCTTTCTTTAGTGAAATTACTGCTTTATACTGATAATCCAGCATTACTGAGATCATGGATTCTTCCCCAGAGGAAAAAAAAATGTAACAGAAAAATCACTCTTAAGTGTGCACTGTAGGGGTAAAAGCAAGAATGCTACCACGTATAAAATGCTAGTAAGCATCTTTGGGTTGAATTTTAACTGCAAAGCATGAAATGCAGATCTTCTGTACATGAAGTTTTCCTTGAAATGGAAAGCTTATTTCCAGATAAATCAGAGGCCACTGTATTTGATTAAGACATGGTCAGCTAGTATAAATCAACAAAGTTTCACTGACATCAATAAGTGTTGATTTACAAGAGCTAAAAATATAGTTAATTACCAAAACATGAAGAAGGCACTGAAACTTATTAATTTTGTTTTATTTTTACAGCTCTGAAATAAATAGAACAAAATATAAGTAAAGAATTAAAACTTAAACTTTTCCAAAGGTCAGGCATGTAAACCACTCTGTATGAATTTAGGAACCAGAATTTAAATGATAGCCAATTATGTAAGTAAAATATAAGAAAATGTAACAGCCTGACCTTATACACTATAATTCATCATGTTTCAGGTCAGCTGGATGACCTTAAATTGTTTGTAACTATTGACATAACACAATTTTAATAATTTGGTACTGCAGAAGAGCTAGAAGAAGCAGCAGCTTTATCCTGGAAGATGGCAACGAATAACAAACAAATCAGAAGAGCTGTTAGGTAACGATCATAGAATCGATTCCAATCCAAGAAGAAAAGAAGGGAAAAAAACAAACAAACAAACAAACAGACCCCAAAGACTCAAACCAGAACACGTGGTTGTTTTTTTTCAGCTCTGGCACAATAAAAAGATTGTAGAAACGCAAAGGCAGCAAAATATGTATGTGCAGAAACACTGCTGAAGCAGAGCATACAGTAGGCTGTAGTGATCTGATCAGCTTAGCCTTTTGCTCAATTCCTGTGACATGCACATTTCATCTACTTTTTAATTCCCATCCAACCCATTTTACTGAAGCAAAGAGATTTAGCTAGCATGGTCAAATCCAAGTGGCTAACAAATACAAGAGACGTACATTTCCTTCTAGTGTCATCCATCACTAAAAGATATGAAAAAACTATTTAAAAAAAAAAATACAGAAGTCCAATTCTAACAACCCTAAATTTGCATTGTTATGTATAAAAAAACCCCACAAACGCATACGTGATCTAGGAAAGCAAGTGTTGAATATCCACTAAAAAAAAATATTGAATCCTTTGATCTCTTAAAGGTAAAACTTAGGTCCTTTTTTTTTTTTGTAAATTACCTTTTTGGTAGATATATTTGAAATAACTTTGGTCTATATACTCACTTATGTTTAGGCAAAAGTAAAAGCATAATTTAAATGAGTTATTTTTATTGGTGTCTACTTGAAAGTTTCTACTATGACTTCTCATTTGTAACCAAGTTTCCTTCACTCTGTGAAGTTTTCCATGACATATTATGCAGTAATTTTTGTCAACTAAAATGGCAAGCTATGATTATGTTACTTGTTATCCGCAGAATTTCCAAACAGATGTCAGCTATGCAAGTGACTTTTTCCTATTTTCAATGCAACTTTTCTCCTTAATAGTATTGAGAAGATATGATTAATCATTACTCAAATATTTAATTGGTAAAAAAAAAAAAAAATCCCAAAACCATAAAAGTAACATAATCATGCAGAGAGAGTAACAAATTATCATGAACCACAACTAAGAAAGGAATTAACCTGTGACATGACATACTCACCAACTATGGTCAGACCCAGAATCATTCAGTAAACCATTAATGAAAACAAAAAAATCCTGTCTGAAATTTGTTTGCACAGAACAGTTAGTGTCTACTTCCTAATAAATCCAAATTTCCTTATACAGAACTTACCAACCACAAAGAAGAGAGGAACCAAAATGTCCACCACTGTGTTATGCACAGTGACTTATTAGATCAGGTAAACATTTTCACTATTCCATCCCATGAATTTCTGGATTTACCCCCGGGTTCTCAAGCAGTTTTGCTCTTCAAAAGGAAGGTCTACACATCTTTTTTATTGATTTGTCCTTCTTTATCTTAAGATTTTTAGACTCTTTATCATGATTACATTATCTTTCCTTTTCTCCATGTTAAGGAACAGAGGGCATAACACTAACTATTAGGAAAATACACTAAAGCAATTAGGATCAGACAGAAAGGTGCATCAGACAGAAAGAAACTGTCTAGGATAACGTTTTCGATCCAGAATGGTATTCCACTTTACAAAAATAGTTATTATTAGAATAAAGTTGTGTGTTGCAAACGTCTTTCTGCCATTATAATATTTAGGTAGTTTTATAAAATATTTATGGCATATTAAGGTGGGATGATAGGGAGAGAATAATAAAAACACTATTTATTAAGATACTCGAAAAGCAGATGTGTATCGCACACTCAAAAAAAAAAGCCTTACCTTTGGAAGCTCAGCATCTGGTTTTTTGTGCGACAGTAATTTGTAGGTGTTAAGGTTGTTTTCAAAGCTCCTAAACAAATAAATGAGAGAAAATAAATAATTAAAATAGTAAACTTTTCAACTTATTTTAAGAAAACACTTGACTTTTTCAGAAACAGGTATGTAATGTTTGGAGCAAAGTTACTGTAAATTCAAAACACAACAAAAGTTAGAAATAAGAGAACACTGGAAAATACTCCATCCTGTAAGATAATAGTCAAAAAAAGTATAAAATAACTATATAACAGGCAAGTGAGTTTTATAGACTGGTGATAAAGCATTTCATTATAAAATTACTTGAAACAGAAAATGCTCTGTTGACACAGAGTATAGAGGATCTCCTTCCAATATGACTGTTGGAAAACTACCAGCTACTTACAAAGTCACAGGATTGGCCTTAAAATCTTAAGCAAACATATGGTTGCTACCAGGCAGCTCATACAGTACAGCAGCTCTTCGTGACTAGTTATCCCAGTATCAGTCACTAGCCTGACACAGCAATGAACTACAGTTTTGTTTCATATGTTTATATGTGAATAAGAATTTCAATTATTCTATTCAAGCAACTCTTCTTCTTTCTCCTCTATTGTTCTCAAATACATAAACCCATATGGATATTAAACTATTTTAAATAAAATGTCAAGTGCCAACAGAACAGCAAAGCAATTCAACTTTTCCAGAGCAAGTAAATTGAGACAGGTTACTAGTCGTACCTTCCACGAAGCCTCACAGCTTCAACGAATCTTCCTTCATCCATGGCTTTCTGAACTTCTTGAGTCTTGAAAAAATAAGTTGATTACTCAATATGTTTAAAAAACACAGGTAGTTGGTTATTTAATATATTCCAGTAAATAGATCACTCTGAAATAGCTTTCCAAAGTGAAAAGAGAAATATTGACATATGATTAGTTTATGAACTACTTGTTATCGTAATATAAATTACAGTGGACAGGAAAACAACAAAGTAGAAGCATACTGCTAAAACCTTCCTGGGAAAACAAACAAGCAATCTATCTATTTTGCCCTTTCTTTTTTCTGTTTAAGCTGAACAGTGTTAGTGCAGACACCTGACTGTTACGAATGGCATGTAAATGTATGCAAGCATCTGAAGAATTTGTTGTTGCAATAAAAAGAGAGGCTATGAGATGAATTTTAAAATAAATTTAAAATATAAACACTTCTTGGTGGTTTGTGAATAAGCAATAACACAGAGAACACACATTAACCTCATTATTCCCAAATGTGGGAATTCACACATTCCCATCAGTATTTTAATGATAACAGATAATTATTACAGACAGTGGTCTGTTGTAGTTAATGAATAACTATAGATTGGCATTTTGACAGAAACTCACCATCTGCACACACTCCATCAAAGGCAGACGCACAGCCTGGTTTCCAGACAGGGACACGACACAAGCAGGAGTATCTGGAGTAGCTTCTAGAAGCGCAAGCACAGCTTCCACACCCATACGACTCGCCTGAAAATAGATAATGTTTAAATGTTCAATCAAGCACTTAAAAGCACAAGGCTTCCAATTACAGAAACAGCCACAATCTCTCTGTAAATCAAGCTAAAACCAATTAATCCTTGGTAGGTGAAAAAGTCACAGGCTGTTTAATACTCTTAAGTACTTGATTGCTCTTGCAGCTTTGCTTTTTATTCCTAACAGATTCCTTTCCACAAAGTCCTTTACTATTCCAAATTTGAGCTATTCATATAGTGGGAGATAATAATTGGATTTGTCAAGGTAATCAGGTAAAGAACTACCCCACCCTCAAATAATCTAGATGTACTTTACTATGGGTTGCCAGAAGCGATTACTTTAGATTCACTCACCAAAATTCTGTCAAAAGCTGAAGGTGTTCCACCTCTTTGCACATGACCCAAGATAGTTACTCGGGTGTCAAAACCCAGCCGCTGAACCACGAGCTGCAAGGAATTTCAAAATACAATGGTTATATATAGAATAATGATGATAATAATGTGTCAGCATTACTCCGTTTTACATGCTACTGGAATAATAAAATTCTGCATATACTATATATTAGTATGTCAACACTAATGAAAATACTATAAAAATTAAGCCAGGTTTTAGTTTATTCCTAACCTAGAACTACATTCCAGGTTCATAATTTAAAGGAATGTTTTAGATATTGATGGCAAAACAGTGACTTATACTGCAATGCTTTAACTGCAGTTACATTGGCTTCATTACTCACAGTCCTCAGCCTTATAAAAATAGGTCTAAACATTATAATTAGAATACTTCAAAGAACTTCAATTACAGCACTTTATTTGTTCTGTTTCATCAATGTGCAAGACTACACATTCCAAAGATTCTGACCAGAACTTTAGTGAAGATAACTTTTAACCTTGTCAAGGCTCTTAAAACTTGCAGTAAAAAATTATTACTGATAGTAACAAGCCCAATCTCAAGAACAAAACAGGAAATGCATCATAATGATATTGACACTTACATCCTTAACCTTCTCTGATGTTATAGGTTTGTTGTGGCAATCAATAGCTCCTTCAGCTACAATAATAATATTTAGCCTTTTCTTTCGTGCACGATTCTATAATAAAAATAAAAATACATAAAAGTAATAAGAAACACGTAAAAAACACATAAAAGTAATAAGAAAAACTGAAAGAAATTTACAGCACAATTTTATAATCAATTGCCATACACTACGCTGGCAGGATTTGAGGAAATAGTTCTTATACTTGATCACTTCAGAGTTCTTGCACATCTCCTTCATATAGGTCTTTTCATTCATGAAGTGAAATGTCTTCTACCAATTAACGAGGAAAGGTACACACAATGCTTATACAGGAATAGTTGTATGTAATCCTTAGAGTAAGTGACAGAATTATTTCAAACAATCGCAGAATGCAGGAAAAGAACTGTTTAAAATGACATAGCACTCTATGTGACACCAGAAGCAAAGACTTGCTGAAAGTCCTGATCACGTTTAAAGCATTGTTTTCAAACAAACATATGCCAAGAAATAATGAAATCCCAGACATAGCAATAGATTACCTCCGAAAGCTTAACACACATTGAATCTTCCCATCCTTCTTCTGGTGGGTATTCAGGGATAAATACCCAGTCTGCACCACAGGCTAAGGCACTAACAAGAGCTAGATACCTAAAAAAAACATAACAAGTCATTAGACATTTATGATAAATTATGAAAAATTAAGAAATCTTAATCTGTTTGAGACACAAATTGCTAAAGACTATACATACCCACAGTGTCTCCCCATAACTTCCAGAACAAATGTCCTCTGATGACTGTAAAAGTGAGAAATAAATTAACTTTAATATTGCAACTCAAAAGCCCAGTCCAAATTCTTGAAATCAGACCCTAGTATCTGGGATGAGCCAGTGTTCTCCATGCTTACGAAACACAGATTTCATTAACAAAATAGAAGGCCATATTAAGCAACATATTTAAAATTACGTATCTTCCACTGCATAATTCATATTCACTACTACTTTTTCTAAAATATGTAAGGGCAGTTAGAAGAGATGAGTATTTACTAGAAATGTCAATGATACAGATCCACAGTTAAGAACTGTAATGATAAAGCTGCATTAACAAAATAATTTTAAAAATCATTTAATTGCTTAAATTTTACCTAGGGAAAACTTATATACAAGCAGATGCTACTTTGTACTATTCAAAGTGTATCTGGATCTTCTCTGGAAGAGTATGTCTGGGAAGGACTAAAACATATTAAAAAGTCAAAGCCTGCCCACAAAGCTGATGCAGCCTCTATAATCAGATGCCTAATGTGCTGCCATGACTGGAATGATGGAAAAGCAGTTACTAAGGAAAAAAAAAAAAAGAAAAAGAAACTAAGACACTTGAAAGATGCAGCCAAAAAGAGCTTTTATTCTCACTCCAGAAATATTACAGATACCAGTTACCTAAATTCCATTTAAAATTAACTTATAACTCCCACTATTGTATGGCAATAGGAAACTTAAGATTTGAAACAAGCAATGGTATATTTGTTATAGTTTTCTAAAATATGCACAATTTACCTTTGAGCAGTGGTCATGATGGCATCCACAACTTCAATGATTCTGTGCAAGGCTGAGTCAGTACCTATGGTCATATCAGTGCCACAGAAGTCATTGTCTATGGATCCAACCATTCCCACAATATTAAGGTAAGCATATTTCTTAACAGCATCTTCATCAATCTTTCCTGTAAAGAAGTATCCAGAGAAGAATTGTAAGAATCATTTTATTTTAAAGCACTTTAGACATATTGCTTCAGTGTTCTACTTTTATAAATTAAACATATCCAAAAGTTAAATTATGTTTAGATATGTTTTAGGTAACAAGGTTAGTCAAAACTACAAACAAAGCTCAAACAACCAAACAAAAGAATCCTGCATAGAACTTCTTACAGTAAGGAAGGAAACAAGAGCTTTTCAGTCCATTTCATTGTTAAAATATTATCAAGTTTTGTAACCAACCTCAAAATTGATGGTTTAGGCTTAATAGCATTGAAATTGTAGTTTCAGTGTATGATGTGCAATGATGAAGTAAAAGGATGCAAACTGGGTATAATTATGGGCGTACATAAACAATCAAAAGCCAGCATTAAACTTTTGAAGACTTCTCTTCTGCAACACTGAAAGGCTCTGATTTCATGATTAATAAGCATACAGAATAGAAAAGCTCCTATTCAGAGTTTTAGCCTGTGGCTCCCAAGACAGCAGTGAAAATACTGAATCATCCAAGAGTTCTAAAGGATCTCAGGGATGAAATACCTTAGCACTTAAGTGCTTAAAACTGCCCTTAGTATCTGAAGATATGATGGCAATAAAGATAATGCCAAGTTTTTCACATGGGATTCAAGAATTATACATATGAATCAGTGTGTTTAATGTCTATACTAGAGAAAATAGTAGAAAACAATGAAAAACATAACTAATGTCTATAAAGATAAATACAGCATTCTGAAGAATGAAAATGTTTTCTATGAATGTATACCATGCATTACAAACCTTTTCTAGAGTTCCAAAGGTGACTTAATAATCACATGAATAAGGAATATCTGGTTGACATATTCTACTTAGATTTCCAAAAAGCCATTGACAAGTTCTGTCCTCAAAGGATTTTGAGGAAACTAAGTAGCCACAGCATAAAAGAGGCTTTTGCATAGAATACATAATATGAAACAGAGGATAAAAAAAATACGAAACAGAGGGCAGTAGTAAATGCAAGTTCTTGTATCTGAGGAAGGCAACCAATGGAGTTCTACAGGAATCTGTGCCGTTCAATGTATTCAGCAATAACCTAGAAAAGGGAATGAGCAGTAAGGCATCAAAGCTTACTGATCAAACTGAATTACTTGGTTCTAACGGTGTGGAGTGTCTGAGAAGAAATGAAGACAACTAGCAAGACACAGTGAGCAGTAGAATATCAGATGGAATTCATTGTAGATAAACATAAACCAACACACATGAAAAATGTACCCTAACACCACAAACAAAATAGTACTATTTTCAGCATAATAATACAATAATGCTGTTCATTAATCAGCTTCAATGCTTGATAGCAGTCAAAAAAAAAAATCAAAATATTAGAAAATATTAGGTAAAGAATAGAGAACAAAACAAAGTTCATTATACTACTGTGTAGATCCATCGTTTGCCCTCATCTTGAATACTGGGTGTAGTTGTGGTCCTCCCCACCTCAAAAAGGACATGGTAGAACTGGAAAAGGTTCAGAGAAGCGCAACAAAGATGATCAAAGGTATAGAACTTACATATAAGGAACAACTAAGCAAACTAGGAATCTTCCATCTAGAAAAAGAGATGATGAAGGGAAAATAAGACAGCTGTAAAATCTCAAGTGGCAAGCAGAGAAGAAGCAGGACTGATCATTCACTGTTCAAACACAAAAATTATAGGACACCAAATGAAACTACAAGTCAGCAGGATCAAAACAAACAACAGGAGAAACTTCTTCATGATCTTCATCATTCAATAAAGGTGTGTAACTCCTTGCTACACAATGGTTTCGGCAAAAATCTGTATGCTTTCAAGGAGACTGTTACAAATTCATGGAAGAGAAATTCATTAACAGCATCCGGTTCAGGAAGCCATTAAGACAAAGTAGATGGAACCTATCAGAGTATTTATCTATTATTCAATACATACAGAGAATCCAGACAGCATTATTTAGGCTTGTTCTGTTCTTTCACCTATATGTTCTCTTGGATACTATCAAAGACAACTACCGGGCTGGGTGCATTTTCAGCAACAGCCACTTAGTGTTCTGATCTTAAACAAATAGTGGCACATAGGCAGGAAAACATCACAATTCAATAACAACCAAATGTGTAGCTTGCTGCAGGGAAGAAATTACCATCTCAGTTTGGATTTGAGAGCAAAAGGATTTTCAAGCAGAATGTTCAAAGTTCAGGCCCTGACAATTAGTCATAACAGGGAAAAAAAAAAAAAACCACACACAAACCTACACAGAGAGATGCCCACTAGCTTATTCAGCTTTTTGAAACCTTTAAGGTATCTAAAGAGAAGATGTACAGAAATA
Source organism: Pedionomus torquatus (assembly GCA_013398155.1). Classification (NCBI taxonomy): domain Eukaryota; kingdom Metazoa; phylum Chordata; class Aves; order Charadriiformes; family Pedionomidae; genus Pedionomus; species Pedionomus torquatus. The sequence goes on from VZRU01020622.1 coordinate 377,915, forward strand.
AACCCCTATCACTTTATGAAGAACCATGTAATTTCCTAGAATGTATCCATTTGATATTTGAAATGAGCAATATCCTCTGGATGTAATTTGTGTAGTATGTAGAGTTAAGTGTATATAACTTCCTTGAAGATTGGACTACATGGTCTAAACGCAAACATACCTTTCTGTGCCAGTTCTTCCAGAAGTCCACTCCATTCCTCACGGAAAAGATTGGCACCAGTTAAACTACCATCTCCGCCAATCACACAAAGATTAGTGATTCCTCTCTGAACCAAGTTGAAGGCTGCTTGCAGGCGGCCCTCCCGGGTACGAAAAGATTTGCAGCGTGCACTGCCAATAACTGTACCTCCCTAGAAAAAGGAAGCATAATAGTTTCAGTTTAATATCTAGTATTTTACTGTTCGGTTGTGTTTTGGTGTTTTTTGGGTTTTTTTTGTTGGTTGGGTTTTTTTTTGTTTGTTTGTTTTAAAGATGAATTAATGATGAGTGGTTGTCTTGTAGCCTAACTTCCATCTTTAATTTTACAGTGAGTAAGAAGTAATGAAAAACAAGGAGTTATCAAACCTGTAGGAAATAATGTTCTCAACAACAGATACACATACCAGGGAAAAGGAGAAAAACAAAACACTCAAAAGTGATAAAGAGTTACTCTTGAAGGAAAATATTAAATGATTTAATTTTAGTAGCATTGCAATTAATTGTCTAGTTATTACTTATATGTAATGACAATAGTAAAAGTGATAAGATACTAAGTAATTCAGAAATTTGATGAATTTTCTTCCAGGCATGACATTTTAACCTTATATCATAAAACATATAAGCAATAACAGAAAAAAATGTATCCCTAAAGCTCAAAATTAATATTTAGTGTCATTCCACAGAATTAGGGAAAGAACTGCATGCACATTTAATGCTGTATAGATCAGACTAATGTTACATTTTCTATTTCAGTAATTTATCTGCTGTATTTAATAATATAATTTAAAGACCTTCCTCCAAAAATGGAAGTCATTATTTTCAGAAAAAGAATGAAGCACCCTACCACTGAAAATCGCTGAGCATCTTGCTGAAAAGAAGTTATGTCTATGTTGTTCAGTCACTCAAGAAAAGTCTAGCTTTTGCCTTAATTATTGTCACAGTGCAAAATTTAATTAAGACTGCAAAAACTTTTCTTTTTCACTGCTAACAGATCTGGAGACTATTACTTCACTTTTGCACAAGCATTTCCTTCCCTTAAACTTATAATAAATCAGCCAATGCCAATACAAATTTGAACTCAAATCTGTAGACATTGTCCTGGTATGATTTGCCATATGAATAGGTGTTTCAGCTCTCAAGCCAGTCCTAGGCACTGTTTTACTGTCTACATTGCACTACACAATAGCTGCTTGTGGTAGAAAGACAAACCCCCCACCTCCACCCCCCCAAAAAACACAAACCACAACAAAATAAAAAATAAATTAAAAAAAAAACAGACCTAAACTAGATATTTTCATCCTTAAAACTCCACACTTGTAAGTGGAAAAGGGACTATCTGAAACAATGTATTACAACTTGTTCTGATTAACAGAAATATAGGTTGGGCCAAAAAACTTTCAATCTTTCATCAAAACAACTAAACACGTTCTTCAAGACACATCCTCAGCTTCACTGTTGAATCCCTAGCAATAAGGCTGAGAATGGTGTTATTCTTACAGGATGCTATATGCATGTATAGGATTTCTACATCCTGTTCCTGCCTTTGTTCCTGTGTGGCTTTGACACATCTCAATTGTCTCTAAAACACAAAATCACAGATTTTAGAAGATAATGGATTAAAAACAAAAACAACCAAGAAACCAAACATACGTGGACAAAATATGTATGTCACAGTGTTTCAGGGTGTTTGTTTAAAAATAAATTTAAAGATATATGTTTCTCTCTGCTAACTGCTTTATGTTTATAATATTAGCTTTACAGAAAGCTCCAAAGAAACCCACACTTCACCTGAAGGTAGTTTTCAGAAAGCTTGGCAAGCCCTACAGCCTGTTTGACAAACATAGCTACTTCTCTGGGAAAAGTAGTAACATTACCATAAGTAGTAAATTCCATGAGCAAAAGAGTAAGGAGATCCAAATGGCCACCTTGATGAAAGTAACAATATAAACATACTGGCAAAGTCACTGCTATTATCCAAGCTCTGTAACTCTACTATAATTATAGCCATTACTGTAATTCTAAATTTACTTACAGAGGAAGCCAACAGGGTTTTGTAAGAAAACACTTGCCTTACAAAACTCAGTTATTTCATATTTTGGCTCTATAATGTCTTTTTTATTAAATATAGGCTTGTCAATATGCAGGACAAAGGTTTTCAAGATTATTTCTGTGCACCAAATAAAAATATGTGTGTGTCTTGTAAGTGTCAAATATCCATACTGTAGAAATCAGGCTCTGCTAAAAGTGGTATGTGCTTGTCATCAGTCATCAGAATTTGCATAATTACAGAAAATGCCTGGACCTAGAATTCTGGTTCCCTGTTTAAAGAGAGAGGGTTTGGGTCTCTGTCCCCATGTTCTAACACTTACCACTTGCAGGATACTGGAAACGCTTTCCCATGAAACTTCTACAATATTATCACCTCCATCAACCATTCCCTGGTAACCCTGAAACAGAAAAAGTATTTAGAGATTTGACTCGAAAAAACTGTATAACATGTCTATGGCAGTAATACCGTAATACTCACCTTGTATATTTTTAAGCAACTTTAAGTAACAAAAAACCACTGAATAAAAAAAATATTCAATTTAAATTAAACAACATTCTAGTAGGTATAGCATTAGGCAGAAAAAAAGCCAAGCAAAGCCTCCTCCTAAAAGATCAGTTCCAAAGACAACTTCAAGAAAAGTGATACTTCACACAGAATGCAGACCTTATAAACTAGAATAGCAATGTATTTCTCCTTTCTTGGAATAAATATACAGGCATTTTTGAAAAACTCCAAAGAACTTTGAAAATAATTATAAAATGTGCTTCCTAAAAACATAACCTCGATCTAAGGTAGTGATCTTTGAAAAATACCTGACTTCATAACACTTCGTACATTTTTTCCCCCCAAGGCAGGAATAAGCAAAACAAAATAAAGAACAACAACGAAAAAGTTTCATAAAGGAAGATGAAATCAGGTCACACCATCTTTATTCTTTTTTGAAGGCAGTCACACAATAAAAAAATGAAAGAAATTTAGTAGAAAACAACTTTTAGTGATGCATTTAAGAAATCTTTAATACCTTAAACTTAAAACGGTCTTCAGAAACCTATGCATGCTATAGTATACATATAGTAGTATATATGCTGAAAGAACTGCATTTAGGTGAAGGAATAAAAACTATCCAGTGAGCAGCTGAAGGGTTTTGTTATGCCTGGTTTCATTAACTCTATGCATAAATACTGGTAGAAAAATAGTAACAATTAAAGACTCTTTTCCATTAGGTGATACTATGAACAGAGGTTTTTTTAAAAAATAAGAAAGTACAGCAAATTTCTCACCTAGAAAAACCTAACTGATACAGACACTAGAATAAAACTAGAGTTACCATTAAAAAATTTTACATTCATTTAAATCCAAGGGGAAAAAACATGCTAGGTTAAAGAAAACAAATAACAACAACAAAAAAAAAAACACATAAAAAACAACTAAAAAACCTCCAAACAAAAGTAAATGTGACCATGTTTACATCTCCATTTTTAGCTTATGTGTAGATGTGAACAACCATGACGAGGAACAATCAGTTAACTTTTCTTCTGTATGGAGTTCTTGCGAGATTGTATATACTTAAAGAGCTGTCGGTCGTAAATCAGGTAGAAATAGAACTATGAGAGTCTATAAGAGCGCTAAACTGACATAAACTGGAGATACTGACTTTGGCACAAATCTAGACTATATGTAGATTTTACTCGACATGCCGCAACTCAGAAACGTACTAAGCCTACACTGGCCTAAAAAATCATATATAATATATGAATTGCTATATCATGCTTGAGGTCCCTCACTAGCATGATAAAATAAGACTATAAAGATAACCTGGACTCAGCAAAAGTATAAATTACCCAGATTAAGCTTTCTAGAATTCTAGTACAGATTCCAAGGGGAAACTTTAAACAGCTTCCGCACAGTGAGACTTGGCTAATGAATTTACATATAAGATCACCAAATAACAGTAAGGAAACAGCTAGGTGGAAAAAAACCTGTCTCTAATTTGTCACTCAACAGATCCTTTCATTATTATGTTCACTCTCCAGATAACTCTGATGCGTATCTAAGACTGTTGTATACTAATATATAAATATAATGACTTAGCGCTAAGACAATATCTGCACAATGCCTTCAAAAGTAGAACAAGCTGGAAAAGAAAGAATGCTTCATCTACACAGTTTTTATGTTTTTTAAAGGTGATTTCTCAGATAAAGTGCAAAGTTATTTAGACACAAGCATTCCACTGGATCCAAACAAGCTTGATGAAAGTTACTATCATAAGTTTGCTTGTTTTTTGTTTTTAAAGCAAAGAATCTGATGTTCCTTTTATCAACTTAATAATAGATTTAAAGCTTTTCCTATCAGTGTTCCTACTGGCAACTACAACACCACAGAGATTCACAGGGAACAAATCCTGAAATAATAGTGGGATATTGCATCCTAACTCAGTTTGTAACACTGAATTTAGTAAGCTGTACTCCAAGCTAACAAAAATATATTGTTTGTGTATTTGTTCCAATCATTCAACTTTAATTTTTACTTGCGAGGAAAAATAAAGTAGATCCCAGAAACTAATATATACAGTAAATATATTTATATACATCCTATGAGACTCATAAGTGAAATTTCGTACTTTATTAACAAATCTAAAACACAAGGAAAAGGAAATTGGATTATCTACTATTTGAAATTTTCTGTAAGATTTTAAATGTCTAGCACCTAGGACTCCTGCATCCCTCATCTTTAATGCAGAAAGAATTCAGGCACTCAGGTCAGGAGTCCACAACAGTTCAGGTCAGGAGTCTACAATGGTTCTTTTTATGTGGGCAAGAGAGAATATTAACAACTCCCTCCATGACAAGTTAAGGACAGGGAGCTTTTGGAACAGGCCTGATCCATTTCAGCTGCTACATTAGCTTTTTCTAACTGAGTTCTGCCTTCCAAGTATTGTATGTAAGCTAGCTCTGAAGAACATAGATAGAACTTCCACGCTATTCTTCCATACCACTAAGAGATACAAAAGCCATAGAATTAAAACAGCTTTCTAGTTATTGGGGGGGGAGAAGATGACCAATTATGATTGAAGTATTAATAATGATCATGATTTCCATTCATTGTTTTAATTACTTAATCTCTCTAACTTGGAGACTGTTCCATTCTAAATCCATTCTAAAGGTGGAAGCTAATTTGAAATAGTTTATTAAATGGTTCAATGCTGTTGCAAGTTGTCTGGTTACTGAAAATTAGTGGCAAACGTGAGTACAGACCTTAATAAAAAGAGGAGACCTGACAATTTACATTTTTTAAAAAATAACCTTACTTAGGTTCTAAAAATAACAGCTTGGGTAGTAAGATACTAAAACTATGGGGGAAGAACGGAAAAAAAAAAACCAAATTGTTAAAAATACAACAAGCACTATACTTGATCAACCCCATTTTATGCTCATTCCTTCCTCTACCTAAAATCTGAATATTCAAAGATGAATAAGAGGAAATCTCTGTTGGTCATGTGTTCACAGGGTAGGTACACATACACTGTAACTCCTGGACGGAGTAGCAGAGACAGCAAACCTTGCTTCCAGGCTTAACTCTACAAACAAAAGCTTTCAAAAAAGAACAAGCCATCTTCTGATATGTTACATGCAAGACATTTGGGGCTTTAACAGTTATTTAAGTTTATTTACTGAGGTTTTTTTTAGCTATTGCTCAACAACGTAATATACTAGCATCACTGAGTGCACAAACCACCACATAAAAGACATGAAGTTTTCCTCACAGAAATCCGTGACTGCCGTACCATTGCATTCCCCATGCTGGCCTCTTGAGAAAAAGATTCTTAATCAAGATGAAGAATCTAAAAGTCCCATAGGTTAGTAGTAAGAGCACGCATCCACTGGGAACTATGTGCTTCAATCCTGGAAAAAGGGCAGGTTATTTGTATTATATTATATTTAAGACCTCAGTAGCTAAAATGAATTGCCGTAAGTGACAGGCAACACTTTTTCCTCTAATTCTCAGCTAAAAAAAAATACAAAACCCAAACCAAAATGAAGAATAAACTTTTAGATCAGTTCTGATTAGATAGAAAAAAAATTATGCTAGCCTCCTAGAGCAGACTGGTACTTCTACATGTACTTCCATCTCCTAGATCTGCACAGCATGAGTGAAATATTCAATTTTTAATTCAAATTGAGGTAGATTTGAGGAATAACATGACACTAGTCAGTGAGGATGGCTAAAGACTGTTTATATACTAAAATTAAATACTGAAAGATGTTAATATGAAAAAACATGAAACTAGGCAACTCTAGAGTAAGATTAATAGCAAAATTTTCAAACGTGTGTTCTAATTTCAATTGAGTAAGACACAAGGTTTTCTTTAAATTTTATTGCTATAAAATTAGGGGTTTGTATAAGTTATATATTATAAATATAACGGATTATATTATTATATAAACTATTTTATAGGTTTAATTTTCAAGTGGTTTTTTTTTCCTTTCAGGAAAAAAAGCACGTTCAAATAGCCCATGGATCTAAGTGTTTCATTCTTTAGCCTTTGATAAATCCAACTTCAAAAAGTCTAGAAAATTACTTATGTCTACTTCATTGCCAATATTTATTTATTTACCCTGGTAACCTCTCTCTCATCACAAAATGAAGCATAATGAATCTAGGAAACAAAGTAAAAAGAGTTGTTATTTTACTTAGGCCACAACTGTAGAAGACAGATGGTTTCGCACCGTAAAAAAAAGTTCCCATGACACAAAATTACAGGAAAAAAAGCATCCGACAACTGAAGCAAAGTAGGCTTGAAAAGACTAAGATCTTTAACTCCATTTTTGGCTCAAACATTTTTCAGCCTTCAGATGTTGGCATTTCAGGTTTTTTCTTTACTTTTTCAGAACAGCTTCAATACAATTACCACTTTACCTTGACATACGTGTGTCTAGTTCAAAATGCCTACACAAAACATGCTAAAAATATACCATTCTCATTGCTTACCACGATGAACTCTGCATTTAATAAACACTAATTTAGAAAGACCTTATTAAAATATTAAATAACTTGAAGTATATACAATAGTACATCTGCTCTGTATACCTCATGCTAAGGCTTATAACAGGGATCATCAGTGCCAAGCCTTACCCTAAGTGTTTTTTACCTTCCATGACATTTGTCCCTGCATCTGTTTCCTATTCTGAAGTGAAATTAAATAGCAGTTTAATTTCAAAGCTTGCAACGGTGTTTTTCTGAAGTACTTACATGCATTGTGAATGAAAAGTGAATTCATATTTTAATTAACATACAGTCAGAGAGGGAAACAGTTTAGCATTCAGTCCTTCCTGAAACACAGAACTGAATGGACTAATACAGAAGCAAAGATCTCTTTCAAAGCTATTACCCATTCTTTCAATTAAATATGCATTTTTTCTCTCCAACTACACTGTTATAATGAAGGTAGAAAGACAATATATAATGGAAACTCAGACCACCACTGACTTGATGTTTAGAATTGATTTTCATTCTGAAATATCTCTGACTTCACATTGGCAAACTAGCAATTAACAAAGAAATAGAACAAATACTGCAGTTTTGCTAAGCTCAGAAAAACAGAAATTGCTAGATTTCTCTCAAAATTTATCACTGAATACACTTTGTGATACAAAACAGTTTTTAAAAGGTGACAAAAGTAAACATACTGTAAGATGAACTACAGAGATGGTAACTCTAAAGTTAAGCATAATTAAAAAAATTTTTTAAAAATCCAAGTTCTAGCCTTTAAACAGAGCCAAAAAACCCTTCTTTTTCCAGAAAAGTGTCTGACCCATTTCAGCAAGCCTACAAAAGAGCTGAACACTAAAGGAATTCTAGAGATTGGCCACGTAATTAGCACACACTAAGTATTCAGAGCTACTTGCTGCAGCAGTGTAGTACAAAAGAATTTTAGAGCACAGCGCTCTGCTTATTTGCATTTCAATATACTATGGTACTTTTTAGTAAATGAACTATAGGAGTAAGTGGAGACAGAAAGAAAATGCATAAATAGCTACCTTTTAAAGTTAAATCGTGCATTTTGAAGGCACAAAACTAAACCCAAAGTTTTCTAGTACTTCTATGAATTCTAGTACTCCATATTTTTTATATTTTAATGTAAATAAAACCTACCATATTTTGCCCTATATCAAATGTTTATTGTGATCTGTAATCACCTCAAACTTCTAAGGAGCTGTACAGGAATTCCAGTGTGAACAGAATGCCTTCTTGCTAAACACACTTACTGTATTAGTTAACCCACAAATTTTATAACCACTGAAACTTTCCTTCAGGCAGAAGTCTAAATATAACTTAGTATTCCTGTAAGACGTACACAGATAGTATTATTTTGGCATTTACAATAACCTTGTCTCATCATTTTTTCCTATCAAATAATTGTTACAGAAGGTGAGAATCCTCATGTACAGAGTGATAAGCTTCAAACAAAATTCTGATGTCTAGACACTCTACTGATGACACAGGGTTTTTGGTGGGGTCTTTTTCATTTGTTGTTGTCAGATTTTTTCCACTTACAACAATCTGTCTATAAGCCAGGAAAGCTTGCACCAGCCTCACAGTAGTCTTGGTCAAAACCAAGTTGGGGAACCTGCAATATGAGGGCAATGGCAATACACTAGGAAAATGAACTGGGGGAAAGTCAAATGGTTAAGAATTCATTATTTAATTAGGTTTAGGAAGGTTTTTATAAAACACAATAATTTGGCCTAGAAATCTAACAGGTACACAGCTCTCTGCTGGGTGACAACCACCTCTGGTTTTCTCAGTATTTTCAAAGCTTCTTCCAAGCTTCACAAGAAGAACTCCATATATTAAAAAAAAAACCAAAAAAAAAAACCACACAAACAAACAAAAACCCCTTTTAAATTAGATGGTTTTAGCACATACCTTGTAAAAAGTACTTTCCACAAAAATAAAAAAAATATTATATAAAACATTGATATGATGAAAAGTAACGATATTTACATCATTTTACAATTTAGACTACTCACTCTCCATGAACTGTCCACAACAACTCAAGTATATTCAGAAGACAAATACATAATGAATAAAATAAAAACTAACCTCATAAACAAAATACACTTTGGCTTTTACATAGATTCCCATGCGTACTACTGCGCGCACAGCAGCATTCATACCTGGGAAGAAAAAGCAAAGTCACATTGTTACAGGTTATCCAATATTTTTTGTATACTATAATTTTTCAGTGCCTTTAAAAAAAGGAAATATTAATTCATTCCTACACAAAGACAATAATTAGCATCTATTAAAACAGAAATTTGCCTGATGACAGTGCAATCAGCCCATGAATATGAAGGGTGTACAACTATTTGCTTTGCTACCATAATTATGTGGATGCCAGTTTGTGTTAATCAGAGATTAAATTGCTGCTGATTGTAAAACAGCATTGTAAAAGTAACAGCTACTAAAACAGAAAGTAAATTAATTTCATTACAATGCTTAACTTTTTATCTGAAATGTAAAATAATCAGCCAGTTAAAATACAGCTTCTCCAAAGGACAAATTACACTGTAACAGTTCTTTTTCTGGAGCTTTCCAAAGCAATGTACACGCAATATTTTGTGGGGATCGTAGCCAAAGCTCCCGACATGTACAGGTGCCCACTTAAAAAGACATAAGTGACAGAAAAGAAACACAGTAGTAGCAGCACAAGAAACACTACATGGACTTTGACAAAAAAAGTGCCTAAATGCCACTTCGCTTCCCAGAATTGCAACCTCACATTGGAATTCTCTGCTCACAGACATCTGACAATTCATACTAGTGCAAAATATTCCATTTAAGTACTATGGTCAAACACTTAAGCTTCTGAGCAACAGCAAAAGCTCCACTGGTCCCTCTACACGGGTCAAATAAATTTCTGTTATAACCCATCCCTTCAGATGCTGTGTTACCTTACTCATTACACTGGAAGTTCCCGAAAGTAATAAACTAATTGCTTCCATACCACTTAGGCACAAGAGATTATGCAAAGCATGAGGACAGAAAATGTTATTAGGCCACTCTGAAAGAAATAGCCTCGGCACATCAGTTGAAGAGGATGTCAGAAACGCAATGATACAAAATACTCTTCAAATCTATTGCATTTAATATCAAAATAGCACAGTATTATGTCAGCTCTGCTGTTTGACATAGGTGAATGCTTAATGCCTATCTGGAGATGTAAAAAGTCCTTAACTTGTGGGAAAACCCACAACACAGCGAGCCCTGCAGATCTATTCCTACACTATCCACCATTACTGGAAAAAATACTGAGCTGTAACAGCTTACCCATCTGAATAAAGAATTAGACTGAGATCTCAAAAGATGTATTACTTAGGAACATACCAGAAACTCCCTGAAGCTGCCCAGCAGGAAACAAAAAATTAAGTTTGCCAAAATCAAAAGTTGCTTTTTGTTTGTAGAGGTGTCACTTAGCCTGAAGATAAAAATTATGAGTAAAATTATTTTCACATCTATTCTGTATTAGGAAATAATAGCAAGAATTCTCTTGCCTGCCTTGTGGCAGAGCTGGAAAAAGTTCCCAAATGCCAAGACAGCTAAAAGCACAGCTTTAGATGTTAAACCAGACAATGCCAAAGAAAAGCAGAGCCTCTCATCTGACAGGCTGTACTGAAAAGAAAGTTAGCATGCATGCTAAATCTCAGATTAAAACAGATCTGCTACACAGTTACCTCCTTCGTGAAACAGTCTTCATAGCAAAACCAACACCTTCACCCATCCCCCTCACACAACAGGCCCAGGGAAGCTGAGACAAAGACCTTTTTAACTTTTTATAAAAAGTGAGAGTTCTTCACAACACTGCCATTTTCCTCAAACGGGGAAGACACAAGCACAAGCTACTCATTTCAAAGTCCACAGCTTGCTTCTATTAATGCACAACGTGTGTGGGAGGTTTGGTTTTTCCTGTTGTTTTGTCGGTAGAGAGGTTTTTTGGTAATTTGGGTTTTGAGGTTTGGACCTTATTTGTTTGATTTTTTTTTTTTTTTTTTGGGGGGGGGTGATGTTATTGTTTGTTTGGGCTTGTTTGTAGAGGGATTATTTTAGAGACAAAACTATTTTTGTATCATCCATTTCGTTGCAGAATTCTAGAAGAGCAGCTAAAAGGTTCACCTTCCGAAGGGAAATTAAAGTTTATCCTCACAAGGCGAGAATTACTCAGAACTGCCCTTTTAAGAACCTTCTGTTCTCAAAATTCAGCTTTGTCACCTCTCCCATTTGAAATCCGAGGGAAACAAAACACTAAGACTGGTTTAGCTATCCAATATAAGTTCAGTACTAGTCTCTGTATTCCAAATATTTAATTAGAATAAAGACAAAGCATCTATGATCCAAACAATCTAAAGCAGAATAGTTTTGCCAGCAAAAATAAATATTAATAAAATAGGAAAACATTAAACACAGAATTCATGTCTTCCAAAGACACATACTTTTATCTGTTTCTTGCTCACATTTCTGCTTTATTGGCCATGTATCCTATCCACGCATCAGCATATTTTAAAGAAGGGCAGTTACTCTGTTCTCATTACAAATTCTCCAGATTTGCCAATCTTTCATTACGTATAAATTAACCTACCAATGTTCATTTAGAAACGCTTGTAGAAGTATGAACATTAAGCTTTCTCAAAATGACAAATGCACTAACTCTTTCCACATGAATACATACTTTCTTAGAGCATACTTTCCAATTTCCATATATACTGCACGAAAAAAAAAATGGTAAAATTCATAATTTACCTGTAAGAGAGAGCAAAAGTCCAGAGGAATAAAAGCAAATTAGGGACTGAAAGCATCTTCTCAGTACCACCGCTCTAACTTTGTAAATTTATGCAACATACACTTTATTATTATTTGGTACTCTATATTTTATCTCTTTTCTATATAAAAGGAACTTGGGTATGTATTGGTAAGCTTCTTTAGAAGTGATTTACACTTCAGATGGGCTGAGGACTTAAGAGTGTTATTTACAAAACACAGTTAAAACACTGCAGCCTTAGACTTTTACATATTGGCTATCTAAACCTGAATACACTGCATGTATAAAGTGACAAAATATGTAAATACAGAGAATGTCACGAAGTCTCCGTGGAACTCGTCTAACAAAATGTTGCTGTATTTGATTATTTGTGGAGTCTTACAATAGTTATTGTAATAATTCACAAATACCATGAAATGTAATTATATGCTTATTACTGAAGAAGAGATTTCCCAGGTTAACTGTGGATTTAGTCCTGAATAATAAATATAGCCTGATATATATAGGATTAGAATAGCAGCTTCAAAAGAAAGCCACAAGTAAAACCAGTAATTTTTTTGTAGCATAAGAATTAAAGTCTTTATGAATTACTGCTTCCTTTTGCCTTTAACAGAGGTAAATATTATTCTGTTCTTTTGAACTCAGCAAAGATTCAATAATCTAAAACTATTCACATGGCTTTTAAATTAATTTCAGACATTATATAGAGTTGATAACAAACAATACTGCAAAAATCTTTTAATTATTTTAAAGGCACTACCTTCCCCAAAACAGTATTCTTCTCCCATACCTACATTCTCTTGCAATCTGCACCACTACAGAGGACTCTCAGTAAAATTAAAGTACTATTTTGTGTTAAAGCCAAGTTTTCCCCACTTTAGTCAGCTAGTCACATCTTTAAATAAAGAACTCTAATGCTAACCATATAAAAGAAAAATCAAAACCATGCATCTTGGACAAGCATCAAGAAATACTTAAGCACCACCAATTTTAAAGATAAACATTGGCTTTAATACATACTTAATGACTTAGCACATACATTTAAGCACCACCCTGAACAAAGATTCAGACTTAAAAGACTATATAGCAAAACACACAAACTAAAGAAAATGTTTAAATATTATGAAACAGAAAGACTATTCAAATATGTAAATGGATATATCAGTAATAATGTAAAATCTTTTAATCCTCAAAAGGAGAGATGAGAAGCAGTCAAATATAAGAAATCAACAAATCATTAAGAAAACAATCTGTGTGAGTTCCATCTACTTTTAATTACATAACAGATTTTATTGTATATAATCACAATAATGATTCTAGATACCTGAAGAAAACATACAATTTTTTTTCTAAATGGCAACACTGAATTAGATCAGAACATTCCACTGCACAAAGATTTACAATATTATACTATCTATACTACATGCATATTTCTTTCTTCAATATTTAAAAAAATATATCTTAAGGGATTAGTTTCAATCATAGAATCCATTAGTTATAGAAGCAGTTCCTCCAAAATATTAAATGTATTGAAGGTTACACTCATTCATTAATAATCACATCCCAGAATTTTACACATTTATATCATAGTATAATATTAAACATATGGGCACATATGCATGTGTGTGTGCTATACACATACATACTATTATTTGCTGGAAAGCACGTGGTTTTCAAAGGACAGAATTCAAAAATTCCTTGTGACTATCTTCAAATTATTTAAGTGTTAATAAATAAACCACATAATTTGAAAGACATAAAAGGAATGAGGGTTGCGTTGGTTTGCCTTTTTTGGGGGAGAGAGGACAGGTACTTATTTACTTTATTTTGCTTGTCCAATGGCAGATTTTCTTATTCCATCATATGCTACCAGGACAAGATCAGTACATCTGCACTACCATAATACATACATTTTATGTTGCTTCCCAGAAGCCTGTAATGCTTCCAAGGAACACCACAAGTGTGTGTAGATCTTTGCTACCACAGTCATGGTCTACAGCATTCCAAAATTCTTGAATCCAAGAGGCTATAGGGTTCTTTTTAGCTATTTCAAAGACTATATTCACTCAAGGCATGGAAGTTTGTTGTTGTTGCTTTCGTTTTTTTTATTTGTACACTGGAAGAAGAAATTTCACCACTGAAAAATACCAGGACAAAAGCAGTACATCAATACTACTATATTAAATATATATGCCTTGAGATGTTGGGAAGCCTGTAAAGTTTCAGGTATAGAAATACGTAGATCTTTATTTCAGTCATGGTCTGTGATATTGCAGACCATTGTCATGTAACTCCTAAATCCTTCACTTATGCTGTTTCCACAACACTAAACTCAGAAGTTTATCTCAAAAATAATGTTGTCACTCTCAAAGATAATAATCTTGAGCCACCTAATTGGGCAACAGCTTGATGTAGTCACAAACACCATTCCGGAGCAGTACTCAATTACCTTCTGCCAGAAACTTTCAGATAACATTAAACCTGCCATTCAGCGTGGTCCAAGAATAAGCAGTCTGATTGGAGGCTGGATAAAGGTAAGTGACCTATGGCAGTCAAAGTGGTCTGTGGCAGCCACTGGCAAGCAGTGCAGAATATAACCAGTGTACTTCAGAACCTGAAGCAGAACGCGGCCAGAGAATCCCACAAAGTGAAGACAGAGGCATGACAAAACCCACTTCTTAATCCACCTTTCTGAGCAGCAACCACTGCAACTTAGAAATATTCCAGAAACTGAGCTAAATCATAAATCTTAAGAATCAATTGTGAGAACTTCTTTTGCCTCTGAACTTGTGATTATCGTGGAAGGTACATGTTTTAATTGATAATTTAACAGCTTGTTAGCTAAAGTGATGGACTGCTAAGCTGAGTATTTATATACATTAAATGCACAAAATACAGTTCTCTTCTCCTGTAATATAACTAATAAATTCTCTATCTCCACCAAACAAAAGAATATACTTGCATTTAAAATATGGGGATTAGACCATAATAGTTCCAGGATGACATTTACACATTCCACAGTCTTTAATATTGCAGAGGTAGTAAAATGGAAAAAAGAAAGAAAAAACACCATTGCAAAGAAATACTACAATCATGGGGAAGTAATTTAAAACTTACTATGTCCTATAAATAGAAAGGCTAGTGTGATTTCCATTCTACTTCTGAATTATTAAGAAGTACAGTAAGAACAAATGCACTTTTAAAATGATTTAAAGCATATTTTGCTTTGGCTAAGATTTACAGCCCAATCTAAATCACATCATCTATTGATATGAAGCTTACGTATTTACTGCAACACTAATGGGTGCTTCTTCCATTCAATTTCCTGTGAGTTTAGTTTGCACTACAGAGATTCCAAAAATTTCTAACATACCAAACAACAAACTAAAATAGGAGATTAGAACTCTTTTTTTTTTTATTATATACATATATAAGTACTTTTTTGCCTACTTCAGATTTAGTAGTTTTGCCTCACCTACAGTTTGCTTGAACATATATTTTCAAACAGCTCTACAGCAATAGCAGTGTATTCCCTTCTGCTTACACTTCAGAACTTCACTTCTTTTGCATATTTGCCCTACAGAAGGCAAATGACCTTGACAGGGCATGACTCATTCTGTCCCTTGTTTAACTCCTAAACTAGCATGCAAACAGACCTGAGGTTGCATATTTTACACATCTATAATGTTACCAAGATAGTAAAGGTTATGGGCCTCAACTGTATCGTGTAATTCAGAGAAATTATCAAGTTCTAAAATGTTTTGTCAGTTGTGTTTGGTTTTTTTCCTCCTTGTTCTAAGTTAGGACAATGCTCCCTACAAAACGACTTGGAAGGCATCCAGTTTACTTTGTTTGGTCTTTGTGACAACCACACTCCTCAGACAGAAACTTTCACAAGCTGTTACTTTTTACCCCTGCATGTAAATAGGCTGCAGTTGCAGTCTGACAGATAATGAAGCCTAAATGTTAGCCATGGATTCTGCAAGCCTTTTAAATGCTTTCATTCACACAGTGGCAAGAGCAGATTAATACTTTATGAAGAGAGATACATCTGCTGTTGCATTATATAATGTCCAGCCACGCGGAAGTAGGCAGCAGGGCTCAGCCTCTTGCTGAACACACTGCTGCTGCTCGAGGCAATGCCCTGTCACACTTTAAAATTAAAATCGTGATTTGGCGACCAGACCATTAAAACCGAGATGCCTAGAATCACAGTCCCCCCGTAGGATCATCTAGCAGTGGAACTGATGTTCAAATCTTATCCACAGTTTGCTCTCTGTCAATTGCAACCCAAGCGAGAGGCAAAAGAGAAGCCATTTATTTACTGGCATCAACTTGCATTTTCTCCAAAACCGCAATATTTTCCTCTCTGATTGCTATCCAATCCCTCCCACCCCTAACTAGAAAGAGTTTCAGATAATCCAAGGTAAACCCCGGGACTCCCCGTTATTCCATCGAGCAGAAGGAGGGAGGGAGGATGCTTCTCTCGGCCCGGATGACGCAAAGAGGCGGAATCTGCAGCGACTCGCAGCGGATCACGTACACAGCGGCGGCGGGAGGGAGCGCGGAGACACCGGTCCACGCACGCTGCCACTCCACGGAGAGCCAGGAAAGGAGGGAGAGCCGGCCGCCTGCACCCCCTCGTCCCCCCGGACGGAACGCCCCCGTCGCGGGTGCCCATGTAAAAAGCTGGGGGAGACGGTCATTAAAACACCAAGCCCTCATAACAACGAAAGTGGGGCTTTTTTCCCCCCCTCCCTCTCTATTCCCTTCACAAAGGCGAATGAGTGTCGTTTCTTATTTAAGTGAAAGGACTTTAGAGACATTCAAAATAAAATAATTCTAATTTCAGTGAAGGAGGTAAAAGCAATGGTCACTAGACAACTCTCCTGGCAAAAGCAGAGCAAGAGTCCACACAAACAGCACGGAGCTATTTGAAAAATTAACTAAAACTTCCATATATGCATATATATGAGATTTTCTGGTAGAAAGGGGGAAACTATCGTAATAGACTTAGTCATGAAGTCACGTTTTCCGACGCTTTCAAACCTCTCTTCTTTCCTTCCCCCCTGAAGTCTATAGGTCTTTTGTTCATCCTGTCCTGTAGCCAGGACTCCCTCTACACTGAAGAGATTTAGGAGGTGAAACACGTTTCCAACATACTCCTACGGAGCTAGCGAGTAAACCCACCATGTGAGCTTTCAAAATCCTGGCCAGGAACGCAGAAGTGCTCCTGCTGCCAAAACGAAGCGAAAAGCAGATGAGGCGAGGGCTGGCCGAGCCCCAGCAGTGCAGCCAGCCTCCCACCCGCCGTGCAAGGCGGCACGACCTCCTCCCCCGCTCACAGCAGCCATCCACCCTTCCTCCTCACTCTCCTCTCCCCACCGTCTCCCGAGCAGTGAAGACATTTTAGTGGTAAAAAGTTACTGGACCGTTTCTATCCTCTTCCCTGCCAAGGCAGGCTCAGAGGAAGTGCGATGAGAAAGGGAGAGTGAAGGTATGTTCAAAGCTTGGGCTCCCGGGCCTCGCAAAAAATGATTTCTCTTTTAAATGATCACAGTAAAAAGAAACAGCTCGAAGGCCAGGAGGGAAAGAGGAACCCGAGAACTGCGGCCCTCTGGCGTGGCCCACTCCCAGGCTCCCTCTCCTCTCTTCACTACCATGTGCCCCTCACCGACGCGGCTCCCCGGAGCCATCCCCGGGGCAGCCCATGCTTCCCACTCCCTTCTGGCAGGTGGAGCTACACCCATCGCCTCCTGCCCCAGCCTCCCGCATGGGCGCCCTGCCCGCCTGGGAGGCCCTGCTCTCTCCTGCCTCCATCCCCCCAGGGGCTCCTCGCCGACTCCGCTGCCCCCATTC
>VZRU01020622.1:400753-411745 GCA_013398155.1 Pedionomus torquatus
AAAAAAAGGGCAATGATTGAGCAGTACTTTCCTAGAACTTATGTCCTCTGCAATGTTTTTGTTTATCTAAGTGTAAATTGTGATTAATCAGGAGCACATTAATTCCTAGCAAAATTATTTTAGAATCATAGAATGGTTAGAGTTGGAAGGGACCTTAAAGATCATCGAGTTCCACCCCCCCTGCCACGGGCAGGGACACCTCCCACTACAGCAGGTTGCTCAAAGCCCCATCCAGCCTGGCCTTAAACACTCTAGGGGATGAGTCATCCACAACTTCCCTGGGCAACCTGTTCCAGTGCCTCACCACCCTCACAGGAAAGAATTTTTTCCTAATATCCAATTTAAATCTCTCTTCTTCTAGTTTAAAACCATTATGCCTTGTCCTGTCACTACGCTTCCTGACAAAGAGTCCCTCTCCTGCTCTCCTGTAGGCTCCCTTCAGATACTGGACAGCTGCTCTAAGAAGGTCTCCCCGGAGCCTTCTCTTCTCCAGGCTGAACAGCCCCAGCTCCTTCCCTCCCTTCCAGCCTCTTGACTGGAAGTACTTGTATGTAACTTCAAAACCAAGAAGTATTGTTCAGCTCTTACTAGCTTTGAAGCCTCCAATTTTTTATGGAAAATGTTCTAGAAATAGTTATGTGGAAAATGTGTCAGTGTGCTCTTTATGCCTCATAGTTATTTCTTCCACGGTAAATTCATGTATCTTTTCTTAAATGATGTGTACTAAAATTTCTAATTTGTGCTCAGCAGTTTCATTTTGTGGCATGGCATTGCTTTTTATTCCTCCTGCTTCCAGCTGCTAAATTTACTGTTCTGTGCCACCGCCAAACAAATATTAAGATACTATGTATTTCTAAGTTATCTAACTTTCAAACTTTGATTCTTGAAAATAATAAGTCCTTAAGCCACTAATATTTCTGTTTTTTTAAATGATCTAGAGTCCACTTTTTTACTTAAAAGTATGCTTTTCTTGTTTTATTGGGTAGAAAAAATCATGACTGAGCAAAACACCACCCAAAAATATTGCAGATCAAAGAGGATTTGGGTTATTGTGAAAGATACGTTGTGTCAGATCCACAAGGTTTGGAATAATTGAGCCATGCTAGTCATACATGTATCATAATTGCTCAAAGGTTTAAAAAATTCAGAAATAGAAAAAACTGGCTAAGACACTTCATTAAAAGGAAGCATTGTGCTAATTAACTTATTAATGAATCATTCAGTTGACTAAGTTATTTCTCCTAGTTTGAGGGAGAAGAATACATAAGCCTTTCATTCTCACCTAGAAAACTTCCACAATGAGCCATCGTTTGGCGCCACAGGATAATTTATACGAGCCACAAAAGGTAGATGTCTGTTTGGGAAATGGGTAGTGCCATGTATACATGTTCGTAGTTTGTGTTAAAAGAATATAGATTAATCATGGTATTATCAGAATGTGGCACTTTCGCAGTTTTCTATTAAGTAGTGCAAATGATCTCAAGGTTTTGAGGAGAATTCTTATTATTTATGGGATGTGAATTGCATGCTTGTTTACGTTAATGCTCAATATAAAAGTGTGAACAATAACCTTAGAACATTGTATAGAATGGAAAACTTCTTTCTTATAGATGAGTACCCTAACTACTTGATTATTAGATGATATTATCCTTTGTACAGTACTTCTGGATTAGTGAATCCTTGTAACAGCTTCAGTAGGAGAGTTGGGTTGTCCTCATCCAGGAAAATGTCTTCCCTACTGATAAAGCAAGTTGCAGAGGGGGGGCTTCAACAGGAGAGAAGCAAAACTGATCACAGGAACGTTACTTTCTGGTCATATGCAGTAATATATGTATATAAAAGGTGAGCACTGTGAAGTTCTACGTGGAGATTGCTTCTATTGAAGAATGGATGATATTAGGGAGTTCTCTGAAGATTTGTTACATCATATTCCTCAGCACGGTTTGGTTGGAATAATGCTTTGTCTTTTATTTCCGAAAAGACAGGTATAGAGGACACATCAGCTAAGTGCTTCTGTGGAGTGGGGCCAAATGGAAAATTTGGCCTGGAGGTGCCTCTGATTTCTTCCTTCAGCAGAAGTGATGGAAATAACTGCAAGGGAAAAGATTCTGAAAGAACAAGGAGAGAGAAAGAAAAATTAGTAAGATTTGTGTGACTCTAGAGTGTCTTAAGGAAAGAGTAAGCTCTTCCCCTATTTTATGACCTTGGGGATTATTTTTATGTCACAAAGTAAAACAACCAAATAACCACAGAAATATTTTTCTACTTAAAATTATGTACCCTTAATTATACTTCAAGAAATGGTACCATTACTAACGATCTATTCTAATATAATTCAATTAGTTTGGTGAGTAACTTCATTTCTTAATGTGAGCTCTGAAGTTTAACAAACATTGCAGTGGTTGTTCCCTTCCACAAGGACTTGAATTATGTAATCCAGAATTAACATGGCAGTATAATTAAGGTAATATAAATGTAGTTACACATTTACTGATAAAATGAATTAAAAATGCAGCCCCCCCCCAAATATTTGTAAATGCAGCCTTTCCCCCAGATATGCAGAAGTACCCATTATACTGCAGAATTCTAGTTTATCTAAAATTAAACTAGTTGAAACTGTGGTTTATGATTTGCAATATTTATATGTTTTATAATAATGAAAATTAAACAAGTGACTTTATTCTCTGTTACGCTGAAAACACTCAACTTTCTAATTGGGTTTTTTTGCATAATATATGGTATTAATAATTTTATTAGTACTGATAAACAATGTATTTGATATATTTTACTCATATAATTATTTTCCCTCTGAAGATAGATTTTGTTCTTTACAAAAGAGATTGTGCATGTTCTCTTCTGTTTTGTGGCTTGCTCAACAATGAAATCTCCAGCAAGGTTTAAAATACTGTAGGTGACTGTGAAGTCTTCAGGTAGCCATACCGGTAGAGTGATCAGATAGAATGATATATGACTGTACCCTTTATCATAGCTGTTACGACCCTAGTCTTTCAGAGGCTCTTGTTATTCTGTGTGGTGTTTTACTATTGAATTGAAAGAGGGTTCAGTATTCAAAATGGCTGAACCTAATGTAGACATTAATTTGGGGCACTGTGAGGCGAGGGAAGAGCATAACTGGTCAAAATGGAATGAATTTCAGAGTGTACAGGCCATCTTTGTCTCCTCCACTAATTATCTGGGGGGTTACAGTGCCACAAAACTGTCTTTTTGGAGGACTAAAGAGACAAGAAGAGCAATTTTGGTAGTAAGCAGATAGTGGGATAGTAATACATCATTACAGTTTGTGTGTTAGCAGCCAGCAGTTTCTGAGACAGATTACAAGTATTTAGAGAAAACAATAAAGTTAAGTATTTGGTCTAAATAATTTGCACTTTAAGAAGTAGTTTTTTACCTTTGAGGTTGTTTTGCTGTTGTATTATTCTGTTATGGTGTCATGAATAATATATAACAGCACAGATTGTTCCTTCAAGAGGACATATTTATTTTTACTTAGGCAGTTTCCTGGTCTGTCAATACCTCTTATTTCCTAGCACATGCTTGCTCTCACTCTTTCCCCTCCCCACTCCAGCCTTCCTTTTTTTACTTTGATTTATTTTTCTAGTATTGATTTTCTGTTGTTCCTCCTTGCTTTCACTACTTGCAACTTGCTTCCCATCTCTTTCTTCCTTTCTTCTTAACACCAAAGATAGGAAGAACATTGGGAGTTTTTTCACACCTGTTGATAGTTTTAGTATATAGTTAACAGGTAGAAATTTCATGTCCTTTATTCACATCCTTTTTATGACACTAATGTGAGACCCTAAGTCATGACGAAAAATATAGAATGTTTCCATTAGCGGAATAAAAAAAAAATTACCTTTAATGACTAGTATAGTAATTTTCATGTGCAAGAAGCCAGTCTGGATATCTTATGCAACCTGGTCTGTTCTCTTCCCGTGAAAGGAATTAATAACGTCTTCTCATTTCTCCTTGTCTGGGAAATTTAAATAGTTAGCAGAGATATACTTAATATTGATTTCATGTAAAAATTCATTTGTATGCATCCTTTGCTCAGTGACACAAGAAAAAATTTTATTTCACGTCCTGTAGCACAACCCCATCCCCCCCAACCAAACTCAAACTAAAGACACATTGCATATAACAGAACCTACAGTGAAGAAATACTTTGACAGGCATAGCTGAGAAGTAGTACGTTTAAACTATGGAACAGAGCTGAGGGGAAAAAAAATCCAGATTGTTTTTGCTTTTATTTACAGAATTAATAATGTTGTGAACTTATATGGAGTCTAGTATTTAAGAGTATATACTAATACTAAAAACATATAGAATCTTAGAATGGTTCAAGTTGGAAGGGACCTTAAAGATCATCAAGTTCCAACACCCCGCCATGGGCAGGGACACCTCCCACTAAACCAGGTTCTTCAAAGACCTATCCAGCCTGGCCCTGAACACCTCCAGTGATGGGGGATCCACGACTTCTGTGAGCAACCTGTTCCAGTTCCTCACCACCCTCACAGGAAAGAATATTAAATATCTGGCTTTGTTTGTTTTCTGTACTTATCTTACAATTCCTTGGAATTCCTTAGAATTCTAATAAAGAAAAAAATCGATTTATTTGATTGTTTATGCAAGTGGCCAAAGTCCTTTTATGATGTTTGAGTAATACCACAATGATCATTATGTGAAAATAATCAGTATATTGCAAATAAATTGAATAATGACTATTAAGATCAGTGGAGCATGTTTAATGTTTACAGCCTTACAGTTTACATCTTAGGCTCATAATTTCCTTTTCGTAAAAGCAGCGTTTCCTTGATTTTGAATGCCTCTATTTGCTGCTGAGACTGCATTTCTCACACAGTGCCTCGTCCTTAAAATGTGAATGGCATATATTAAATACTTGGTTGATTTAAAAAAAAAAAAAAAAAAAAGTAAGCAATGGCTGAAAGAACAGGCACAATAACAGCAGCTCACTGCAGGAGTAGGAGTGGTCAGAGGGAATTTGAGAGATTTTATGTGGTGGCCTAGAAGGGGATCAACTGAATTCCTGGACAGGATGTGCCTCGCAAAGAGTGAGTAGTATTTTAGTTAGTTCTGTGAAGCCATGGTCTAGTTCTTCTAGTCTTCCTCCCTGATACACTTGCCCATAGCCAGTCTAATATCTCTATGAGCCCAAGATCAGCTCCTGTGAACCTTCATACCATTTTAGGAGCACAAGATGCTGCTTGCTAAGCCTGAACCAAATGCCTGTGGGAAAGTGCTTCATTTCTGCTAAGAATAGGAAAGACAGCAGAGATAATGTCTGTGAGGGAAAACATTTTGATGTCTTCTTAACCTTCATATTGCCACCCATAAAAATAATTCATCAAGAAACACAGAAGAATGTGAACTGCTATGAGGAATATTCACTTTTCTTACAACTTCTACCGTGGTATTTTTCAAAACCTGACTGGACAAAGCCCAGAATATAGTCTTGACCCTGCTTTGACAGGAGGTTGCATTTAGGTCTTGTGAGGTCTCTTTTAACCTAAATTATTCTATGATTCTATAATTCTAATTTTTACTCAATTTTGTAAATTTCTAAGAGGACAAATGTGTGTGATGGCTTCTTAGTTATATGGATCAGAAAGCAAGTATTCCTGTATCTTTAGGTGCATTTGCAAATAATTGGAAAGATAAAAACTTTGATTACTGCAAGTGTTTAGAAGGCATTGTTTTCTTCTTGTTTCCAAAGTTCATTGTATTCAAGTGCTAGTATGAACAAGTAGCTGTAAAAAACAGTGGTGCAGAAAATTCTTTCCAAAGCAAGTGGAAAACTACTGCTCATAGTTGTGTTCTTTATGATTCTTGTCATTTGCAGTTTCCCTCTGAAAATACTTTTATTATTGTTTCACTGGACTTCAGTTTGTAGCTATCACTGGACTCAATGCTCTCACAGAAAAATTTAAACAAAAATTTACTGTCAGAAGCAAATAAATAAATTCCTATACACAAGATAATTAAGTATTGCTTTGTGTCTGTAAAAGTTAGAAACATGGTTTCAGTACTTACTTAACAGTAATGTCGAATGCCATGGATCAGGTCCTGTGCCACAAGCCCATAGCACAGACAAATCTCCTCTAGGACAACACAGAAGGAGGTTGCTCCCCTATCGGTGTCAGATATTTGAGGTAGTGAAGCTCTGATTATTTTTTTTTTTTTTTTTTTTTTTTCATTGNTTTTCTTTGTTTTTTGTTTTTTTTTTTTGTTTTTCTGATGGGGAAGGAAATAGCAGTACTTTGGGGTATGGTAGACCATCTTGCGTGAAGGGAAGAGTATCAGTTTCAGGCTAAACCCATCTGATTTGACTGCCAGCCAAATTGCAGATGCTCTGAAAATATTTTTGTTTTAAGAAAGAACTGGTGTAGTTTTAGAAACTTGGGATCCTGAGAGGGAACTCTTGCTGTCACTCACTCTGTGACAGGGTGAGTAGCATCAGTCATTGCAAGATTGTGATTAATGAGCAAACAAGTAGAACTTCATAGTTTATAGAGAGTCAGACCCAGTGGGATACCAAGATGTCCAGGGTAAAGAATCGTTAGAAGCATTCAGAGGCTGAAATAACTGAAACTGCAGTCATTTTCTTTGTAATTGTTACAGCAAGAATTTCCCTGAAAGCCGTTGGCAAGAGGCCACAGTCTGTGCTGCTGTAGATGACGTGATCAGGTGATAGGCTGTTGCTACAGAATCAGGTCAGTAGTGAAAATGAAACTGAGGGTAACTTGTAGAGGAGGTCTCACAGTAGGCAGCCACGTTTGGAGCAGCAGTGCCTTACATGGTACTTTCTGGCAGCCAGCAGCAGGGAAACACGTGGGCAAAGTGCAATAACTGTCCTTAACAGGAAAGACATGATGTGGCTGTTGAAGGGACAGACAGATGAGCACATGTCCAGAACAAGGATCACATAAAGAGGACATATGAGAGGAGGGTGGAGAGACTTGTACTCTGATCCTTTATGGAGCTAATTCAGTTTTACAGCCATTCCAGCCTTGTAGTGAGTTGGCATGGTTGTATTTGCAGCACAGACTCTGCTCTGGTATGAGTTAGGTCTTCAAGTTAAACTTCATTTAGACAAGATAACAGACAGTTACTTGGAAGTCATAAAATCTTTCTGATTTCCTTTTTCCTTATACCTCTCATGATGGAAGTGCAGTTTAAATAAGACTATAGAAGTTTGAGGTAAAAATGGTTGGCTTGGCCACCTGACTGATACCACACTACAAAATTATTTTCCATACTTTATTTTCTAGTAACTAGTATTTCATTAATAAACATAACTGTTAAAACTGACTGATAGTCATCCTTCATCCCCACAGCTACTGTTACTTTGGGAAGTGTGTGAATAGGAGCAGTGTTGTTACCAGTAATAAGTAATAACTGGACTTTTAAAAAAATATTATTTTTAAAGAAAGACTGTTTTTATCAGTGACTTGAATAGGTAAATTTATGTTCTGTCTTACTGATACTTATTTCTTCTTGGATTTAAAGCTATGAAATCATTGATATTCATCTAAAAGATTCCACAGTCTTTAGTCTTCATTATTCTTTTACTGAAAACTGTGTAAACATTCTAATCTCTGTTTCTAGTACACTTGGCCACCACTGTTCTATAATTTTTATGTCAGTGACCTGGACTACCATCCATTGTCTGGACCCTATGAATCACTCCAAGATAGGTTGGTTTTCAAGTGACCTTGTTCATTTGTAGTGTTGATTGTATATGAAATGCAACAAGTTTACTTCCTTTATAAGATATAAATGTAAACATGAAAATGGGATGACAGTATCGTATTGTCAAGTTTTATTTGCTTTGCTTCTTGTGTTCCAATTGTGACTGCCTGTTCCAGTAATAATCCATGACATGCACATACATGTTATAAAATTTCTGTATACCACAGCTTTATAGTTTAACAGACAGGCATGAAATAGTTTCCAAATTAAATTTAAATTATTTTGCCATATAGGTGTTGTACTTAAAAATAAAAATGACATTTGATTTTCTCTTTCAAGGACTTGAGAGTTTAGGAAGAAAATTTCTTTGACCAGAAATCAAAAATTCAGATGTGAGAAGGTATCATATAACAGTTCAGTAAAAAACGTAGTACAGTGTTTTGTTTTTATGAATAATTCACATTTTGGATCTAAGTATGCTTATTCAAATAACAAAGACACACTATTAAGCTTTTCCTTCTCTTCACATTCACAGGTCTAAATTTTCTTTTTTAACCTACTAGAAATTTAAAGCGGGCTGTCGCTTATATTGAAAGTGTAAATAGTGTTTCCATTATTTATCTGTAATGTGTAATATTCACTGGGAATTTTATCTGGATTAACTATACTATTTCTTAAAAGGCATCAACAATCCACAGAACAAAAACTTGGACAGTGGTTAATTTATCAGGAGGATTATCTGAGCTAATGCTTTCATTCTAGCCAACAACATTAACAGCTGCATGACAAAAGAAAGGGAAGTGCTATCTTTGTTATTTTAGCCTTTTATACATTGGGAGCCGGGTGTCCTTTTACCACAAGAGTTTCAAGGTTGCATCTGGAAAGAATCTGGAATCTACTGTGCTGGAACAAAGGCTTGAATGGTTTTCTCTGTTAGACTCCCCCATTGTAGAGGGGAAAGCTGGAGTTCCAGGTAAACTCAGTATTTCTGGCAAGACTGTCTTACAAGCTCAGATCATTGACAACAGAATATTTCTCAAGACTCCATGCTGCAAGAAAAGCCTGACTTGGAAAAGGATTTGGTATCTAAGCTAGACTTTCTAGGTTTTTCTGATACACAGTTGCAATTTAAGCAGGGGAAATGTATGTGAATCAGGAAGAAAGACAGAGTGAGAATATTAGAACACAAATGGACAGGAAACAGCCTTTAACATAAAGTAAAGCCTCTTTGTCTTTGAACAATCAGACATTAGAAAAAAAAAACCCTGATATTCCAAGCTAGCTACAGTCAGTGGGGCTATTAACTCATACTGAACTTGAGTGGTGTTTCAAGAAGTGGAAATTTAATAATGTTACAGTATCACTATGAGTGAAGCAGTAGAAATAAATTGGAAGGAGCAACCTGTTTTAGAATTTTCTCTGGTTTAGAGTTACCTAAAGTAAACACTAAATTGTTTTAGGATGATTATGGCAATAAGATTGTCACATGAAGAGTGTATTATTAACAAAGTTCAATAAAACAATAAGAAATTAGCCCTTCTTCAAAGCATTATAGAGTTTTGATGTGCAATATGAAGTCTGACTCATACAATCTTAAGCTCCTAAAACTAAATGGCAAGCTCTCTGTTATGATTAGCAGAGAAGGAAGATTCTCTGGAGTATAATTCAGAGCAGCTATTTTTTTATTATCAGCTACAAATAGCTTCCCTAGTTTGTGACAGTCCTTGCTATACCAATTTTTTTTTTCTCTTGTGTGTATGTCTCAGAGGGAAGATCACATAAAATGGCAGTGCAGGTCTTCTTCCTTCTGACACTGTGAATAGCTCAGAATCCTCATAGCACTACATAGGTCTTTAAGCTGAAAGCCGTGCATTCTCATATATTCTAGAAACTGGCTCATTTCTTTTTTTTTTTTTTTTTTTTTTTTTTTCAGCTGTAAGTTCATGTTCAAAAGCTGGTATACTACTCTTTTCCTCATGTCACCTAAACAGCTCAGTTGCTGTAGCCAGATGAAATCACCAGTAAGAAGTCTCCTGTTCATAACTTTGCTTCCTAGTGTTCTTTCAAGTCCCTCTTGAGATGCCTGTGTGCAAACGAAACATTTGAAATCTCCAGACTTTAAATAAGTAGTGTATCTTCTGTTTGTTCTATGATAATAACATAAATGTCTCCATTTTCACTTGTGCCTGCTATTCTTGCCATTCCTGTACGCCACCAGGTCCTTTTTTTCCTGAGTAATAGCTGGGTCAAGGACAGCTGCAAGCTCTTAACATATTGAATACACTAAAATATACACACTGAATCTGAGTGACAAAGCCAATGATGTAATATGCTTCATTAAATTAATTAGTTTAGGCTCTAAGGAGGGCACCACTAGACTTTTAATGTTGTATTGGTTTTCTGATACAGAGTGAAGAAGAATTTAGGCTCAAATTACATGGCATGTTACTGGAAAAAGCCTACAAAAATAAGAATGAGAGGGTATACAAATCTTCAGAGTCATTGTGGTGCCACATGCATATTAGAAAGAGGGACAGCTCTCTAGTTTCTTCCATAGGTTGAAATTGGAGACTCGCTTATAAATCTAATATCAGTAAAAATGCTATTTACTACAACTTCTGACTCAGTATTGTCCCTTGAAATATATTCTTTGCTTAAAAGGTTGTTTACTATGTCTGAGGATCTACACGCTTCTTATATTGGCTAGTTGGCTGCCACATAGGAATGAGATTTTATATAGATGCTTTTAAGGTGAAATTTTGAGAGTGAATACTCAACTACTGCAAGAAACTATCTTTCAGTTTGCTATTACAAATTCCTCTTGGCAGGTAAAATCAGGTTTGCTGGACTCAAAAAGTTGTGATATAAAACAATATTTTAAGCTTGTGCTTACTAGTGACTTCAAATGGAAGAAGAAATAAATCTAGTCTATTCCAAAAGTGCTGTTTCATAGTGTACACAGTCTGCTTGTTTTATTCATATTCTGAAATATTTCCATGTTGAAACACTTTGTAAAAATATGCTAAATAAGACAATGTATATATAATCTGTATCTATAGCTTCCTGAAACAAAGTATAGGCTGGTTTTCATGCTTTTATTTCTCTTCCTTTCAAAAATATTTCTTCTCCTAACTCCCCCTTTTTTTCCTCAGTACGATTAGTGTTTTAGAAGATGCTGAATAAATTTTGTTTTCTTTCAAAGCATAAAACTTTAGCACTTCTGATGCTGTTTTTCAGGAACAAAAAAAAAAAAAAAAAAAAAAA
>VZRU01020622.1:412567-479126 GCA_013398155.1 Pedionomus torquatus
CACTTTGGAAAGGTAAAGATAAGAGAATTTTGAAAATATTTTTAGTTTCTTTTCAGATATTTCATGCCACCAGTGTATATAATGTACTTACACTGGCAAAGTACTTTTTACGATGGAAAGGTTGGATCCACATCTTAACTACTGTAACATATATCAGTATTTGCTTTAGAATGTGGTAAATGCAAAAGCACTTCCTGAGTTCAAAGATTTGGGCATTTTGTTCATTATTTTAATTTACTATTTGTCTTAGTTTAATGTATTAATTGAAGAAGTTTGATTCTTGTATTGATTAATGTGTGACTTCAGAGGGATATTTTTTCTGCTGGAACACTGCATCCTCTTTGTACACTGATCTGTGACACAGGTCTCAGCTGAGTGAACATCTTCCAATCCAGTTGATGCGTGAATAAGGCATTGTAACAAATATGCCATGAAAAGTGATCAAAACTTCAAAACTGTGTTTGTTCCTAATCTTTGTGAAAAAGAGGTAGATCTGAAAGGGTTACTAATATTGATTAGTGGGTTACTCTCATTTTATTTTGTAAAAAATAAGGTTTTTTTTCCCCAAGCTGTTTTTAAAAGGAGAGCTGAGGGGATCTTGGGAATCTGGGAAAGTCATATTAAAGTGATGTGCTAGGCTGCTTGTGAAGACTTGAAACAGCTTTAAAAAGACAAAAAGGTTAAGAATTGTAAGGAAATATGATATTACAAATATTTTTACTGTGTTCATCCTTGTGAAATCTAAATTAAGTGTGAATATTAGAATCTTTTCCAAAATCTACTGATTTGTTTTAAAATCCATATTTGTCTGAAGAGTCAGGTTGAAAACCAGTGCCTAGAAATCTGGAACCACAGGACTAAGGCTTATCTCACTGCCAAAAGATGTTACAAAACACAAAGATGTTACAAAACACAAAAGATGTTACAAAACATTCACAGAACCCCCCCTTTCTTTTCTTCAAAACTGTCAGTTTCATAGATGTTATCTTCTTTTACAGCCTTTCAAATAATCAGTGAGCTGTTTGGAACAGCGTGGCAGTCTCCAGTGTTGCCAATGCCTCTTAGATACTACATAAGCATTTAAAGGTGTTTAGCTATTTAGGGTCTTGTCTGTATCTTGGAATGGAAAGATTTTAATTTTATCTTTTCACACATGGATGGCTAAGTAGCCTTGTAACTGCAGTGGTAGAAGTGCAGCAGTGCAAAAGTGTGGTATGAGATGTGCATTGGAAAATCATTAGGCTGTCATAAATTCATATGCCCATAACTTGGTGAATGTACTGTGAAATCAAGTAGTACAACTGATATGCTCATGTTTTAGCCCGAAGACAAGATTTGGAAGGCCACATCTATGATACCTATCTTAGGAAAGATGTCCCCATTTCTGTGTAAAAAAATAACCACAAGCATATTAATGTGCTCTTTTGCATCCTTTTTATTAAGACTGCAGTTATTACAGTAGTTTATAAAAAATATTTTGACAAAAATAAGTTAAGCAATGTATATTTTTAAATAGAAACTATGTGTATACTACTTTCTTTAATTTTTAGAAAAATAGCATAATTAGCACATCATTATCTTGATGTGATAGCAGATCCTCCAAAGTATTTGATGGAAACTGACTTCAGTAATGTTTTGCTCTTCTCTTGAAGGAGTGGTTTTCAATTCTTTGAAGTATCTCTCTGGATTGTGCATGGATTTCTTGCCAAGTGCAGTTATCATTTGACTGTGAAGAAAAGATTATTAAGAAGTGTTTACTAGCAAAGTGTGAATTGAGAACAAGTATGGAATAATTTATTCAAAAGAAGTTGAAGAAAAAATGAAGAATAATTTTAAGATATCTAGTAAAGATTCAAATATTCCTTGGTATATAAAATCATCGCTTTTCCAAGTGAAATAGATACCATCAGCTGCATGGCTAATCCTGACCCATGTGTTTCAAAAAACGCACAGACTTCTATGGCTTTTGGTGCCAAATGAAAATTAAAAGTTTTTTAAAAGCCTGTAATGATGCCGCCTTGAAATTATTGTGAGCCAAAAGATTTTGCGTGAATGAAAATCCACAGTGCTGGTGACGTGGCATAATTCCACAGGTTTGTACAGCTTTGATCAGCAGTAGGACTGCTTGTGTAAGAAGATCTTCTGTATCTTTAAAATTTATTAAAGTGAACTGCACATACAGAAAAAGCCTACTTACCCTGGCCACAAATTTGTCCATTTTCTTGAAGCAGTCTTTCACTATGGATTCATGGATAATATTAAGTCTGGATTTCAGCTGTTATTTTAATGGAAAAGAAAAGGAATTGTTAGTTTGAACAGTGAGCAGTAAATGGAAGTTCAACACGACTCAGTAAAGGGTTCCCTCTGACAAGCATGGTCATGATTGAGAGCACTGTAATCCTCCCATCATATGCAAGCCTTTATGTTGGAGGCAGTGTAACACACATTTGCTGTGTCTGCAAAAGGATCAGGAAATGAATATATCAAAGAAACTTTATCCTCTGTAAATAGCTCTTAAGCTGACCCCCAACTGAATGACTTATTCACACATATGTCTAAGTAGTTTACTCAGCTGAAATAGGTTGAATATTTTCCTGAAATGTTTTGCATACAATTTGGATGTAATTCTTTGCATTAGCTTGTCTTTGACAGAAGTAATAAGTAGTTGAAGAAAAGCACATAATATTGATATTCAGGGAGCATAGTAAGTATTTCTGTGTAGAATTAGTGCCATTTTTAAGAAGCAAGTTAAATACATTTTTAGGCATCCAATCTCAAAATAAACCCACAGATAAATGTGTGGGAGTTGAAAACTGCCTGTTTCATACAGGTTGGTAAAAGTCTGCCTGCCCTTACTTGTATAGAGATGTTTTAGGTGCCAGTATTTGAAAATGTACTCTTAAAAGTTTTCTGTCGTATTTTCAGCATGCATATTATCAGTTTTATTCATCATGAATATCTGACTTGAATATCATCCAATGTAAAAAAAACCATTATACTTACACAAGTATTGAGCTGAGCATGAGCTTCATACATTCCTATTAGAAAAATGTTCTTATTTTGAAAAGGAGTGTCTGCTGTCTTGAAGAACTCAGCGATTTCATGCACAATATGAACAATGG
Organism: Pedionomus torquatus; assembly: GCA_013398155.1. Lineage (NCBI taxonomy): Eukaryota > Metazoa > Chordata > Aves > Charadriiformes > Pedionomidae > Pedionomus > Pedionomus torquatus. The sequence continues at coordinate 415,690 of VZRU01020622.1, forward strand.
CTGCATTATCATAATTAACCTGTGATGACAAAAAACAAATACAGACCAATAGGGTTATGAACTTAAGTTTTCAGTTACTGGTACAATTTTCAACCAGTTATCATATGTTCTTAAACAGTTTTCACCGCTTTCTTGTGCTCTTTTATATTTTTTTTTTAGTACAAAAAGTATAGAAAGTACTATGCATTGCAAAGATTTATTTGAAAATCAGAAACTGTATGTGCAATTTCCAGTTGCAATTTTTGCTTTCATGAGGCAGACCCCTATTTTGTAAAGTAACTGTATCTTGCATTTTTGGCCTGCATTGCATTGATATTCTTGGATATATACAATGTAAGAAGAATAGTCAGTAAGAGGCCAGGAGTCAAAAGCCGATCTTTTGAATTCAGACCCAATATGACTAGGAATGTGCAGCTCTTTCCTCACAAGCACACTGCGTATCTGATGAAGGGGAGCTCCCTCTGTCTCAGAGAAGATGGAAATACAGGAGAGACTGATAATGCTGGCTGTCCCTTTTGTTCCCTGTTACAGTTTGGAAGCTCTGTTGAAGAGATGAGCTGGAAGTGAGCTGAATGAAGTGCTTTGGTGCAGTAACACCCCCTGTACCTAGTAGCATCCTCTTGTGACACTGCAAACCTGGACTGAAAGTGAACTGTGCACATAAAGTGCATGTGTATGCTGAGTAGTACATAAAAATACCCCTGTACTACTTTTATGGGGTCTACTTCTGACCAAAAAGGAAATCGATGTGTGGTTCTGGTAGCTTCAGGCTATCAGACTAATTCCAACTAATTTTACACTTTAAACAGCAGGACTATCAAAAAGGCATCTAGCGCTTTTCTTGTAACTTAAAAAATAGAAAAGCAAAGAAGCAGCAATTTCTGTCAGTAACTTCATAAGTGAGAAAAATTTGGACTGAAAAGTCAGCAGTCGGACTTATTATTTAAACCTCTACTTTATTATATCATAGTTCTAATGTAAAATTCTCATGACAAGGTGCATAAGCTGTGTGAGGTAGACCTGTTACAGTGAGATAATGTCAGGTGCATATCTTTTTCCACTTACTGCTTTTAGCATCTGTTTAGGGAAACACAAATCTTCATTGCTCACTTCTTCACACTCCAAAGAAAAGCCTCTTTCATTCTTAAAAAAAAAAAAAAAAATCAGCAAAGAAATTTTAAACATGCAAAACCAAGATTATTATGGAAGCAATTCATTGAGTTCACAGATCAGATGGTCTCCTAACAAGGAAGTCTCTAAGTGACTACAGCAACAGAGAACACTATATATCTCATGAGGTTGTGTGAAGAAGGTTCCTTTGATTACATGTTCCAAAGCCTATTTAAAATGGAGGAAATAGCTACTTTTTACCTGTTTCACCTTTTCTCAAATGTTGCAGGAAGCTCAGTTAGTATGGAGCTGAGGAAAGAGGACAGGCCACAAAAGAAGCTAAATTGGGAAAGGAAGCATGTAGCTCATTTCCAAAAACACCTTCAGAGACCATTTACACCAAAACCTGTGTGACTATAGTTTCCCTTCTCTTTGAGTGAGATTATGCCATGATAAAGTAATTTATGGTCTTATGGTGTCAGTTGATGCCAATTAGCAGGAATCGCAGGTGACTGTGTATTCTAAAATATGTGATTTCCGTGTCAAGGATATGGAGTTCTTGGGAAGACACACAAATGTCATATGTTTAATAGGATGAGTGTGAATTAAAAAATCCAAATTTAAGAATTTTGGCTTTGTAGAAGAAGGAACATCTGGCTCATATTGTTTTAATAATGTGAAATAAAATATAGTCAGGCAATTATTGTGCATTTGAGAATTTCTTACACCTAAACTGAAGAAAGATTGAAAACACCACCTGTGGATTGTGACAATATTGTACACATTGACTTACTAGTTTCTCAATCTCCTTCAAAAGGTCACTCCACTGCACACTTTCAAAGCACTGTTTGTTGTTGCTTTTGTGATTACCAAGGGATGTAGTGATAAGGCAGACAGTAAAGAGGAAGAAACAGCTCCCGGGGCGATACATTGTCTAGTTCTAGAACAATAATAATAAGATGGAAGACTTAATAGAATCAGGAGAGTTTCAGTTTTGTAAAGTCACACAAGCACAGTTGATGGTTTGCTCCACCTTATTCAATTTTACTCTTTTTACTGATGTGCTGTAACAGGCCTAGTGAGTTTAGATTTTATGGTGGAACATTCAAAAGTTGAATATGTTTATCCAATGTATAAAGAGAAAAAAAAAATTTATACAACACCACCTTTTTTTACGCTATTCATATAATATATAAATGCTGAGTTTTTAAAAACCCTATCTGATTTTCTGAAATACTGATTTTCCCACTGTTTCTGTATGGTTAAACACAGTATCTGGAAAACCGACATTATTAGCTTTGGTGAATTTGGCTAAATGTAAACTAAACCACTATCTACTAAATAATGAATTAAAAAATAGATTTTTTTCCTCAGCAGTTTGCTGCGTAGTAATACCTGTAACCTTTTTACCTGTAACTTGTAACATGATTTAAAGCAATTGCTTCTAAATGTAAGGTTATATTTCAGTCAGATTTTGTTTCCATGTAACTCATTTGGCATTAAAGTACTAAAATAAAAAGGGAAAAAAGAAATGAGTAAATTAATCTCATCTAGAAAAGTCAGCAACAAAATTGAAGCCTACCTTGTGGATAATCTTGAGCTCACCTTGTGGATAATCTTCAGCTCCTGACTGCAGTTCTGAGCGCTGCTGGGGTACCATTCTGTCAGCTAGCTCAGACCCTTTTAAATGCTCTTTTCCCACTTTTACAAATCCCCGACCACCTCCTCTCAGCAGATGATGCAAAGTGAAACTTCTTTCTTTCAGTATTCCATCTATTCAGGTATGTTGATTTCCAGGTAATAGAGAGGTTATATGTGGGTGGCACAGAGGCCGTATTTTAAAGTTTTTATTTAAACAGATAAAAACTAGATGGCTGAAGTCTGCGGAACGAAATTCTAATGTTTATTAGAATGTTATTTGCAGAAAGAAAGGATTAAAAGATTTTGCTCCATGTTTTTAAATGTTTGGGTTTTGTTTTGTTTTGTTTTGTTTTGTTTTGTTTTGTTTTGTTTTTTTTTTTTTCAGATGGATTGACTTGTAGTTTTAAAAGTCCTTAGATATCTAACATCCAACTTCTGGAAAGCTCATTAAGGTCATATTTCTATCTTTCATCTGTACCATTTTGTCAATTTGTCTCTTTACAGAATAAGTGGCAAATTTTCAAATACACACATCTGGCATTCATCTTTCAGACCAAGACAATTTAAATACTAAAATTTTCATGTAATATTTAGTCTCAGGTTTGCTTTTGATTCGACATCAGTAAAAATTTGAAAATGTAAGTTATGTAGTACATCTTCAGTGGTCTTCCCATGTGAAAAATTTAGAGTAGCATTTTGGAGGAATAGGAGAGTTGCATGAAAATGGCCTATTCTACTTATTCGTGTCTTCTTACTTATTCTTTTTCCCAGTGTGGCTTCTTGAGACATCAAGACTGTGGAATAGAAACTGCACAATGATTGCTGTGTAGTACCTCGTGTCTAAATCCCACCTATTCTTTCTATAGTTTTATTGTACCTGCAATAATTTTGGCTGGACCACTTAGGAGAGAATATTTCAAGGAAGGGGTGCAGTGGAGCTACAACTAAAACAAGTCATCTTTCAAAAGTTATTTCTTTATGTTATGTTTGCTGATGGGGGTCCTTTCTCAGAAGACTCATTAAATAGCCATATTGGGAGCCTGCAATTCACCTCTGTGAGTGTTGGTATTCATTTATCTGACATAGGAATTCCACTATGTTCTTTTGAAAAAAAAAACAACCAAGCAAACAAACAAAATGTGGAGATGAAGCATCACGTTTTTTCTAGCTGTTTAAATTATCTTCCTTGAACCTACAAATCTTTCAATACCACACTTTTAACATGTAAAATTAGATTGTCTTAGTGAGAAAAACATAGATATTACTTCTTTGTTGGTAGAGTGATAGAGTTTTCTTGGTGTGAAAGATGACTGACAGATGCCTGTGTTTGAAAAATTTGCCACTTCTTTTTTTCTACCCTGCTTAGCTTTCATCGACTTCACACTTCAGCATGATGTTGTTATTTCCTTTTGTGTACTGGAACACCATGACTGACCAGATCTAGGCATCTGACATGCTATAGTTTTTTTCTTTTAATGAATATTTGCTCCCTTTATTGTGGTTTTCCTTTTCCAAGATGCTCAGCAGTGGTGTCATAAAATGTTTTCTCTGTTGTGTTTCTAATTAAAACATTTGCAAACAAACAAACAAACAAAGACCTGTAAAATAATTAACTAAACAAAAATATTTCACAGAATATTTATTGAACATAAGAACCACAGGTTTTGTTGTGGTTTGGCCCCTTTTTGCTGGTTTGCCAGAGAAAACAGGAGCTAGTTTCCTCAAAGTGAGGTAACTGAATACCATCAGTAACTACAAAAATTTCTTGTGCTCAGGGATCCCGTTCGGTTTGGGACCGATGTGTGTGGGAGAGGTGTTTCTGCTCCACCCTGTCCCTTTTTCTGTTTTAGTGTGGGCGTGAACTAGGTTTTTTGGAAAGGCATGCCTGACTGCATGAAGCATATCTGTAGGAAATGAAAGCCACACCTGAAATAAAGTGATTTCCTGCTAATCAGGAAGAGTAATCCAAAAAGTTACGAAAAGTCTAACCTTACCACATAGAATGCAAACTCGAGTCCTGTAAATGATATCAAAGCTCTCAAAAAAATATTTCAATATTTTATTTCAAGATGGATAGTGAGGAAATATTAACCCTTGTTAGACCTGATATAAATGTAAATTATAAATCATCTTTAAGGTACCATAATGGAACTTGGAAGATCTGGACATCCAGACTTTTTATTTTGGTGACGTTTCTACAACCACTTTTTTCTTTAGTACTTTAATTCTTATTTTTACAACAGTATCCATAGGGAAAGTTAGGATTGTATTGATTTGGAGGAGTTTAACAGAAGGCTTGGCTATCTACAGAAAGCTACCTGAATAGAGTTACAGAGTAAAGTAGAAAAACCTGGATGATAATAATAGCATAGCCAGGAACAGCAAGCTTTCTGGAGACTCAGCAAAATGAACATGGATAGGCTCTTTCCTGCCATATTTTAACCACTCCTACCATTCTTAGCAGAGACAGCTGCAGCATGATGTAAACTATGCACAGTTACATGGTATGCATTTTTCTTTTTGGCTTCCCCAAGGTGGAAATTCCTGAAAATTTATTATAACTTAGAATGACAAATCCTGAAAGTAAAATATTTATCAGGAAGAGGAGAGAATATTAGTATTTTTGTGACAGCTATAGGTACCTGATGCTTCATGGAAAATAAATTCAGGTTGCTTAAAATATGAATTAAAATGTCTCACTTTACCTTAAAAGAATTTTTTTTATTATTAAGACATTATATAGATAAGAATACAGAGGCTGAATTGAGAAGAGCAATGGTAATTTAATAATTTGCCATTAAGATGATGGGGTTTTAATTCTATTTTATTTGGCTGTAAGTATTGTCTTGATTCATTTTAGTATAGAAGAAAAGGCAAATGTGATTTAATTTGGATTATATTTTATTTCTGTTGAAAGTAAGCTATTATTTACATACTGAAACTCTCAGTACATGGTATCACTATGCGGCAGGGTAGATAATGGAGCATGGCAGTTATGGACATGGCTTGAAGACTTCAATCTTCAGATGTCAAGTCAGGTGCCTTCATATTTGTAGGAAGCTGAAGGAACCTCCCTATATTTTAGAGAAATAGTGCAGAAGTCTGATGGCTTCCTGATTTCACTAGGGCCAGGTGTGGGAATTTGCTTATCTCCAGTTCAAACCTTATAGAAAAAGAGATGTCATTTGTCAAAAGCGGCTGAAGGAGGGAGTATTGTGGCATCAGAACAGTCCTCTTTTGGCTCAAAATTCCAAGAATGCAGGAGAAGGCAGATAAGTGGCTTCAGCACAGAATCTTGAAGGCCGTAGTGCCCAGAGTGAGACTTTTTGCTTAGTTATCTATGAAATTAATATTAAAATTGACACCTCTAAGTATGATAATAAACTAAAAGAAGAATATGCTAAAGATATAGGACTATAGCACCTGACTCTCCACTCAAATCATGCTAAAATGTCATGCCAGGGAGGGGATCAGATAAGGTTACGATATAAGGGATACTGAGAATATGAGAAGAGACAGCTCTCCAAGGGAGAAGCTTGAGACCTAGGAGAGAGAGTCAAGGGGCTACACTCTTCTTCCTCTACCAGGATAGGGACCTCTTCTTGGTAAGCTTGCACCTTCACCTCTAGGTGAAGAGCACCTTTGATACTATTTATTCGTTTATTCATCTATTTTCACAGAATCAAAGAACTGTAGGTATTGGAAGGGACCTTCAGAGATCATCCAGTCCAATCCCTCTGCCAGCGAAGGTTCACCTAGAACAGGCTGGACAGGAACACATCCAGGAGGATTTTGAATATCTCCAGAGAAGAAGACTCCATGGCTTCTCTGAGCAGCCTGTGACAGTGCTGTCACCCTCAAAGTAAAGAAGTTTTTCCTCATGTTCAGATAGAACTTCCTGTGTTACGGCTTGTGTCCGTTGCCCCTTGTCCTGTCACCAGGGACCACTGAGAAGAGCCTGATCCCATCCTCTTGATCACTGCTCTTTACATATTTATAAGCATTGATGAAGTCCCCTTTTTTCTCTTCTCCAGGCTAAACAGACCCAGGTCTGTCAGCCTTTCTTCTTAAGAGAAGTGCTCCAGTCCCTTCATCATCTTTGTAGCCATCTGCTGGACTCTTACCAGTAGTTCCCTGTCCTTCTTGAACTGGAGAGCCCAGAACTGGACACAGTACTCCAGATGCAGACTATACCAGGGCAGAGTAGAGGGGGAGGATGCTTGCCACACTCTTTTAATGTATCCCAGATGCAACCATTTTGCTAATATTATTGTAGTATATTCATGCTATTGCAGCTAGTGCATTTATCAATGGCTATTCTGAATATGTTATAACTGTTATTTCAATAAATATTTTTATCTTTTGAACTTTGCAAAACTGTATCAGTGAAGTCCTTCATAGGATGCTGAAATGGGCAAATGTTGAACCATTTCAGTGAAAATGGTTGAACTGTTTCAGGGAAGGCACTTAGCAGGTCTCTGAAACAGGAAATCATTTGTCTTTTCGGCTTTGTGCTAGTGAAAGTTTCTGGCATGATCTGAGGCAGGCAGACACTGAGCTGTCTTTAGTCATGGCATTTGTCTCAGAAACAAAAGTGTTTCAGTGAAGGCCCTTAGGAGGGCCCAGAAACAGAAACAAAACTGACACCCTTTTAACATGCCACCGGGTCTTCAGTGTACTCAGCACATCTGTTTTAAGGCATGCTTCACTATAGAGGGACCGTTTGAAACATGCCAAAACTTCATTGTCATTCTGAAAGTTCCCAACCTCTGAAGCTCTTAGATTCTGGAACAATTTTTGAATTGGAGTAATGATAAAGTATATTTTGTATTAACATGCAAGCTTTATGAGTTGATGAAAAATATAATGTACTCCAATGTGTGCCAGAGCTGGAGTCTGGATTTGGCGATGTTTAGAAGTTTCTTCATATTTGTTTAATAAGGTGTGGGCTAGAATAAACATCCTTCAGAAAGTTTTAACTCAGCCAGATTGTAATCAGGAAGCCAGAAAATGGCAGTAAAATAAAAGATGTCTCTTTTTCAGGTGTTCTCACAACTGCGTCACTTCCTCAATAAAATAGTTGTACAAATTATCAGATTAGCTCAGCATTCTGCTTGGGCATGAATCTCATGAGAATTGTTAATCCCTACCACTTTTGGTATCATTTCCTTCCATAGCTTTTAATACTCACTGCTTTCTATTCCTGAAGTTTATGCACTTGTTTTAGAATTCTCACTCTTTTCTTGCCATGTACAATTTTTAGTGCAAGAGCTCAGCTCTATTTGCCAGATATTCCTGAGTTCATGTTTGGAAGAAGTTTGTGGTTTATATAATTTCATTACAAATATTGTAGCAGGAAGCATTTTAATTGTCATTATTTTGGCATCCATACTGAGGTACTACCAAAAGGCGTGGCTTCCTGGAAGTCCTGATCGGCCAGGCTCTGAAAATCATGCTTCAAAATAATTAAAGTATCAACAACTATCAGTTATTTTGAAAATTATGGCCATGTCTAACCTTGCATCTTTTCTTACAATTTATTTTGGACTTACTCTCTTTGTATGAAAATGTGCATGAAAGTAAGCCTTCTATCGCTTATTTTTTATTAATTAACTATTTTCTATCAGAAAATAATACAGAAATGTTTTTGGAAAAATCTATCTATTAGCTATACAGTTCAGCTATTCAGTAGAGTGTCTTTCAGAATTAATCTTTCAAAATTATGATCCTGTTTAATTCCCATCAAAATCTGTAGAATTTCACACTTATTTAAAGGTATATGCAATTAAGACATGGATGGGCTAGCGATGTACTTCAGTGTTGAAAACATAAATAACTGACATTGATCTTGATGATGGAACAGAGTATGACGTCAGCATTTTTGCAGATGATGCCCACCTGGGACAAACATCAATATGCCAGAGGATCATGCTGCCATTCAAAGGGACCTTAACAGGCTGCTGAAATGGGCCACCAGAAACATCATGAAGTTCAGTGAGGGACAGTGGAAAGTCCTGCACTTGGGGAAGAACAACCCCATGCACCACTATGTACTGGTGGCTGCCTATCCACAAAGCAGCTTTGCAGAAAAGGACCTGGCAATCCTGGTGGACACCAAACTGAACATCAGCCAGCCCTTGAAGCAAAAAAGGCTAAGAGCATCCTGGGCTGCATGAGGAGCAGTACTGCCAGCAGGTCAAGGGAGTTGAACCTTAGCACTGGTGAGGCCACATCTGGAGTGCTGTATCAAGTGCTGGGCTTCCCAATACAAGAGAGCCACATACATAGTCAAGAGAATCTAACAAAGGGCCACTTAGATGATTAAGGGTTCGGAGTATTTCTGTTATGAAGGAAAGGCTGAGAGAACTGGGACTGTTCAGGTCAGAGGAGGCAGCAGCTCAGAGGGGACTTTATTTATATAAATACCCAAAGGGAGTCTGCAAATAAGACAGACCCAGGCTCTTTTCAGTGGCACCCAGTGACAGGACCAGGGGCAATGGCCACAAACTCAAAACCAGGAGGTTCCCTCTGAACATCGGATAACACTTTTTACTGTGAGATTGAGTGCTGGCACAGGTTGCCTATAGAGATTGTGGAGTCTCCATCTTCAGAGATAATCAGAGGTCATCTGGACATGGTCCTGGGCAACTGGCTCTAGATGTGCTGCTTGAGCAGGAGTTTGGATCATGTGACATCCAGACATCCCTTCCAACCTCAAGTGTTCGATGATTCTATGATTGGATAGAAGGGCAAATTATTGGGAAAGAACAATTATTTTGCTCTACAGAGTAGCTTACAAGCCTAAAGGACCTACACAGGTGAGTACTGTCTTTTTTATCTTCTCTCACTGGTCATCAGTACAATCAGTATTCTGTTGATGTGTGCTGGTGCTGATCTCAGACATCTCCTGGGACTATCCACATGGAGAGGAGAGTGAAGGTTTATTACTGTGTTGTCTGCTGGCTGGCTCACATGTTCACATTAAATGACATCTCTTATTCATTGTGATTGACTTATTAGAAATGAGATGTGTGTCTATGCAGTGAAGACCCTGCAGAGGCATATCATATGTGGGGCACAGACCAATAAGGTTGACAGGTGGTGTGGTGGGTTAAGTCCTCCCATATGTCTGTGGGTTGCGTGTTGGTGGATTTAGAAGATTTAAGGCAGTCTTCTACAGAGTGGGGTGTCAGCATTGTTTATGAGCTCCCTTTGCCCAGTGCTAGAGTGTTCCTAACCATTTGCTGGTAGAGACCAGCCCAGGACCTGTGACAGTTAGACAGGGTTGCTCAGAGAACTTGACATCAAGCTGACATCAACTATTGGAGATCCTATGACAGGACACCACCATCATCCAAGAAGGAATGCTAACTATTATGTTAAATTGATATCTCTATTCCAAAGAAATGTATGTGTACAGAGGAACAGCCAGAAACATGGGGGATATCTCTCAGTTTATAATAAACTATAACCTGGTGATTAAGGAAGACTCTAACAACTAGGGATGAACATAACAACCATCCAATCTGTGTTAACTGTTGTGTTTAGTTGTGTTCCTGCCCAAACTGATTACTAAGGCAGTTACAGGCAATGTGAGAGAGCCAATCCATTTTGTCTTCTCAAAGTAGAGCTGATTCAGTTTTTCATCCCAAAGTATTAGAATGCCTCATTTGAGAGTTTCAGAAACTGAATATATGGCATGCTTAAGCATGAGGTGGAGGCTGGACAGGCTCAGTAGAGTACTGGAGAAAAGCATTAAAAAAATACTTTTTTTTTATTTTATGGAATGAGAGCCAAAAATCTGAGGTTCTAGTAAATTGGGGCATCTCTAAAGTTGCCAGAGTTGAAGTTTTGAACATGAGTGTAAAATACACGAATCCAATATGAATTTAATTCTTTTTGGAATTGTTCCAAGTTAATCCTTTATATAGAAGGAGACATCACTGCCTACTGTTCTAGCTACTTATAACTACTTTTTTCCCCTCTCCCAATATATATGTAATATACTCTGTAATAGCTGGTCAATGTGCATTAACTTACAACTTGAAAAAAATCCCTTATTCACAAAATTCCACCCACCTGCAGGAAAATTTCATTACATGACTTCTGACATTTAAACAGTAAATGAAACTAGAAATGGCCAGGGGACTTTCAGTCTTTTAGAAGCTGGCCGTTAATTACTAATTATTGCTTGGAAAGGCTTGAGGATTAAAAAAGAAAGGGGGGCAGTGTGGAAGAATGGATAATACAATATAAATTTAAAAGGTTTCTTTCCAGTGAAAATTTAATGTCCTCAGTTCTCAAGTGCATCTCCAGAAATGAAGGGGTTTTGTTCTATAAAAATATAGCAGAAGAGTCTGGACACATCTGATACGGTTTCTGTTACCATGACTGCTTCTGTTTTCTATTCTTACTTGTAGATTTGACAAACTAAGTGAGTATGTGGTAAATGCCTCACTTTTGCTGCCATACAGTTGTCCTGGTTTGAAGTAAAATGAGCCAATTTTCTGTTTTACAATTTTCCTTTTTTTTAGCTCTCCAGAGACTAAGCACCCTCATTTTGTTTTCTGGGTAAACCTAGGACTCATTTCTTTAAAAATTCATAGCGAGTAACTTATATGTATGTAAAGCCCAATGAATGAACCTGCAACCTGAAGGTAGAAGACTTGAGGTCAGAATTCTCCTCTGCTTAACATAATGCAGCCTGATCATCCAGACAGTGCCAACCTCATTTGTAACAAACTATTTTAGGTTTATGGCACTTGTGTAAGTATGCTTAAATTAAGGAGTGATGGACTCAAGGCAAGTGCATAAGTACAATAAAACAGACTTTTCACTATGTGGTAAGTGAACCAATGTATTTTGGGAGCTGCTCGTACAGGGCTTTTGGACTACATCTGCCCATTGATTTTATAAAAAAAATGAATTGAATTTATGAGATTTACATAAACATTAATGCCGTTATTCATTTGCAGATGGTAAAATCATAGACAATAATTTATAAATTTCTACATAATATTAAGCACTCTGCAGTTTCCATTTCCTTGCAGTCATTGTGCTTTAGGAAAGCTTAAGTTTGTTGCAAAATAAATGGGAAGTGGAGGTGAGAAATGTGGAGAGAATAAAGCCAGTTTATTTTCGGTTTCCAGAAATAGAAATTTAGAAGATATGTAAGTCTACTTAATATTTTTGATTGTCATTACTAAGGAGATCTGTCTTGACTTGCAGTAATAATGAGAAGTTTGAGTGTCATCATCTTCTCTTTTGCATTCTTGTAAGTAGGGTACTTAAGGGAAAAGACACCATCATTAGAAAGGCATTCTATAAAGTCTGCCCTTAGGAATCTATACCTGACATTTCATACAACATGGAAACTTGAGAGTATGAAACCTTTATTTCTGAATAGAAAATATCTAACAAATGTACTTAGAATGAGTTTAAATTTTTAGCCAAAGTTTGTCATGGTTTTTAGGAGAGGTATTTGAAATAATTATTTGGTGTTTATAAAGTTTTATGATTTTCATAGTTTGCTGCCAATACAATTTTTCCCAAGTCCCAGAATTTTTCAAAGCAGCATAAAGTAGTAGATTTATGTATATCTGAACTGAAAATAAAATCAGATGTGTTTATTTTAATTCTTGCTGTTATCAGAATTCAGGAAGATATTTTAAACTAATAAAGATATTAGTTGCACTCTTGATTACTGTACGGAAAAAATACAGAATTTGCAAGAAGATTTGATAATGGCATTTATTACAATTTTAAACCCAGTTTTTATAGTGATTAACCCATTTTTTTTGGGCTACAGAGCAAAATGAGATCTTAAAAAATCTTTGAGTCGTAATTTGTTGATAAATGCAACCTGTGGCTGTTAATGTTACCCATTAAACAAGGTTGAAAAAGCTAACAGTTTTTAAAATAAAACCTTAATTCTGAGTAGAAAAACTTATGTCTCTAAAAAATGTTGAGTCAGCTTTACCATGGGCTTTGAAAGCAGTGACACTAGTGTGACACGGATAATTATACGCAATCTGATTATACATACAACGCTAAAACTTTTTCTGTAGCAAGATTTCTAATTTCTTATCCTTTAGATTTTTCCAGTTGCTTAATGCATAATTCCGGATTGCGTTGATTTATTTTTCTTTAATTCACTTCATTCCATTCCTGGCAGTAAGTGGGACTTCTCTGACCATGCCTTAAAAATAAGACTTGGGGAATTTCAATTACCTCATGCTTGATGACTATATTGAGATGAAGTCTGACAAGGTCCTTGTCCTATAGCCCTGGTTTTTACCTTGCAACATACTAAGTTCCAAAAAAAAGGACTGGGCTTTGTAGCCCAGAAGAAAACCTTGTAACCCTTAGGCCAGCTGCTTGATTTGATCTGTGAGGGATTCAAGGTGCCAGAGAATATATTCTTTAGGAGAAGCTATATATCTAAAAGAGTGACAAGGTGTGGCATTACAAGTTATACATAATATCTGCTGATAATCTCAAACGTGGTTTCAAGGCAGCATTCCAAAATGCTATCTTTCATGTGGGACTGATGTGTTCGTCACACACAGTTCATTAGGTTTCACTGTATTAAGGCTATACATAGCCTTCCCACTATATATTTTGATAGAAAAACTCTAACAATAGCTACCATCCTTGCTGTATATATTTTCCACTGGATACTAAAAGTAGCAATAAGTATATTTTTAAATTATATCATGCAACGTTAAACTAATTATGTCACCAGTAAAATGAAGTACATCTGTAATAAGTGGAGTTATGTGAGTTTATTTTACAAATTTATAACACAGCGAAGGTAAAAGAAACACCAAAACTTGAATAAACCTTGAAAAATGAAGCAAATTATAATAAAAAATAACCAATAATTTAAAAAGAAACATATAACAAAGTTGTATGGAAGTTACTTATTAAATCTAATTCCCTGTAGATCCACCAGTGATATTTCCAGTTGGTAAAATTATTTTGATTCAATCATTTAATTTATCATTTACCTTCATCTGTATTGTATATCAGGATCCTATGACTTTTGAAACTTTTATTTCAAGTCTTGTAGACCTGATTGACTGGTCCTCCCTGAAGTGAAGTTTAATCACCTGTCTAATAGTTTGTTACAATTATTATCATGCCTACAAAGCAGAATTTCACTGAAGGACAATGGGAGCTAGAGAAGGTCATAGTCTTTTGCATAGTCTGTCGTGGGAAAGTTACTTTGTTTTCAAATTCCCTGCACAGTGGGAGAAAGGACAACTAGAAAATCTTGAGAGGAAAAAAAAAGAGAAAAAAATACTCCTTCCCCAAGGGTCTTCTGGGAAGCAATGGTCTCTTAAAGCTTATGTTAATATGACATTCATGGGGACCTTCCAAATGTCAGTAGAAGGCCATTCTTGGATCCTTTACATCTGTGTAAATATTATATCCAGTAATATTTACAGATAAAAGTTTTTATCTTAATATTTCTTTTAAGTCAACAAATGCAGGAAAATTCTAAATAAAAAAAATCAATTGAGAGCTTCAGTGACATCTGATTCTGAAAACTAGATGGTAAATTGTACCCTTAAAGTGGAATAAATGAGGAGTCTTAAACACAAATGAATTATTAGTGACTGGATTCCTAAAATGTCCTGGTCTAAAATTCAGTGATAGGATATGTCTTCATTAGCAAATGATATATACAATAGGAACAAATCTGTAGAACCAAACCAGTTGATTCTAAGGTGTGGACATCTACACTATGCAAGTTTTGGGGAGTTTATTCCTCATTAACTCTAGTCTTATTCTGCCAAATAATGAGATGAGAAGTATTCAGTTGTGATCTTGCAATGTATCTTCTGATTTACATTCTTCTCAAAGGAGTTCACTTCACCTGCTGCAAGATAACTTTGTGAGAGGAAAGGATTGTTCTCACTTATGATAGGGATTTTAGAAAAATGGTCTTGACCCAAAACACTAATATGCCCTTCACTTGAGTTAGTCATCTGAGGTTTCTTTAACAATCAGTGAAGGTAAATAGTTAACTCCAAATATGATTTATTAACTTTTAGACACTGTTTCAGAATTGATGTCTTGAAATGTTTACTTGTTTATCAATGTAAAAGGAATCTGCAATTAGTAGCTCAGGCTTAGATGTCTAACAGGTAAAGTTGTAGCTTTGGGCTAGGATCCAGCCTCATGAATATATAAATTATGATCAGTGTCCTTAAAGTATCTTATTTAGTTGCTCCAAAAAAGATCACTTTAACAGCTAAAGTAAAACTATTAATCTCAAATTGATCGACATAATTTTCTGTCATCAGTCTTTGCTGTCAAGTGTTAGAGGTTTGAATAATCCTAATGGATCTATTCAAAACCTTAAGTGTCTGAAGAAATAATTGTTGAGTGGTTCCATAACATATTTATAATGTCTGGTCTATAGATTAAGGAGTATAGCTTGAAATTTTTCTTAGGCTATGAATTTGTATATCTAAAATGAATTTTGTAAACAAGAAAGTATATTTTTATAAAATTACTGCCACTTCATTTTCTTAATCTTCGTACTTCTCATCTAAGACTAATTTTTTTTTTTTTTTTTTTTTTTTTGTCCAGGATTTATAGTTTAAGGTCACAGATTGTTCTGGACTTTAAATAACAAATTAGTTGTATAGGGTTTTTTATAAGCAATTTCCTGGATGAAGAATACTAAAGGATGAATTTATTTTGTGTAATAATTACTATCTACAAGTTAGCAGTTATATAAGCAGTTGTGATGCTGCTTCTATAGGCAATGGAGAGGGAAATATTTTAGGGTAAGTCACTTCATCCCAGAACAGATGGAATAAATCAGCCTATAGAGGAATCTATCTTCTTAGCATAATAAAATAGATGGGGAAAGACTTCTGGAGGTAATCTGGTCCAACTCTCTGCTCAAAGTAGGGCCAGCCTTAGGGCAGGTTTCACACGGGCATCCAGCTGAGTTTTGAATATCTCCTGTATGAAGAGATACAACCTCTCTGGGCACCCTTTTTAAATTTCTGATTGCCCTCATTGGATTTCTTTTTTATATAAATTAACCAGAATTTCCTTTATTGCAATATGAGTCCATTCCCAGTTATCCTATCACTTTGTACCTCTAAGAGGAATCTATCTTCTCTATGTCTTCTCTTTATGTAGCTGTAGATCGCCCCTTAGATTTCTTTCTTTCAGGCTTACAAACCCAGTTCTCTCAGCCTCTACTCACGTATCTTATGCTCCAGCCCCCTATTCATCTTGGTGACCCTTTTGCTGAATTTGCTTCAGTATGACAATATCTTTTGTTTTGTGCTGGGAAGCTCAAACATGGACAAAATACTCCAGGTGACTTCTCACAAGGGATGAAGAGAACAATCATTTCCTTGGACCTGCTTGCCAACTTTTGATAATAGAATTCAGTATGTCTTCTTTACTGCAAAGATGCAATGTTGACTCATTTTCAGGCCCACCAGCACCATAGCTCCTTTTCACAAAGCTGCTTTCTAGCCAGTAGCACTCAGCATGTGCAGTTCAATGGGGTTATTCCATCCAGAGTACAGGACTTCCCATTTACCTTTGTTGAACTTGAGGAGATCCATCCATACCTCTAATTTGTTGGAATCGCTCTGCATGAAATTCCTCCACCTTCCTGTGTACTGGCCCCTTCCTCTCAATTTGATATTTTCTACAAACCTGCTGGGAGGATCTTCACTTCCACTGTTCAGGTCATTAAAAAAGACGTTAATTACTGAGGAACATTGTTGGAACTCACTATCAGTTGCATTTATGCTCTCGATTGCAACCCTTTGAGCCTGCCCAGTCAATTTTCCATTAATCTTATAGCCAGTGTATTGAAACTGTGTTTCAGGAATTTGACTATTAGGATGCTTTGTGAGACTATGTCAAAAACCTTGTTGAGACATTAAAATTCATTAAATGAGTTACAAAAGCATGGAGAAACAGTTTTTAGTCAAAAGTTTGTGAATCTGCAAGCCCAACAGTGTAATCAGAGGGAGCTACAGAATATGAGGTCAAAAGTTTAACTTTGGCAACTAGCCAGAATCTGAACCTATCACATGGTCATTGTGCTTTTTGCCATTTGAGTGCTCTAGATAAATGGGAATTCAGCTACAAAGGCTCAAAGAAACATTCCTGATGATTCATCTTCATACTTGTCTCATCTTGCAGCTCCCAATATTTACTCTGAGTGTAATTCCCTTCTCTGAATGTGCTAAAGGTGGAATATACATTCTAGGAGAGTGCACAGCCATTTCAGTCAGGAAATAATTTTTTATATTTGGATCTAGTGAATTAGGGTTTGAATCACATCATACTGGGATATTCTTATTCTTATATTTAATTATTTAAAAACATAATAATGTCTGATGTGCTTCAGTAAAGGTCCTCAGATTAACTAAGACTACAGGACTCAATTTACAAGCAAATTCTTCTGTAAGTAACAAGCCCTATTCTATACTTCAGATAGATAAATTTTCCATAGAACTTGTATCTTATTTCTCTTAGGCTGTGTTCAGACAGCTCCAAGTAATTACGTTCTATTACCTCTCAGTGCATGCCCTAACCATGTTGGAACAAGAAGTGAATCTGTGATGGGATGAGGCAATGCTGTTTCCCTTCCTGTTCTGTATTCTTGCTCCCATTTGAAGAAAATGCATTGACAGAAGCCAAAACATCCCTCAAAACTGCCTTTTATTTGCCCTATTGATTAACAGGCCCCATGTAAGTGATAGTTTATTGTGTCAGAGAATGTCTCCTGTTTGGCAGTTTAACAAGATCTTTCTCTCTCTAGGAAGACATAATAACCCTCTCCTACATAGCTGTAAAATCACATATGTAACGACTAACCTGTACGAAAGATCAAATATATCTTTTTCCCTAAAGTAGTACTTAAAACTTAGTTTTCCCTGTCTTTTAGGATTTTGTTTGTTTGAGAGGTTTTTTTTTTTTGCTTGCTTTTGTTGTTTGGGGGTTGGGTTTTTGTTTTTTGTTTTAAATAACGTTAGGACTACTTCTGACAAGATCTAATAAAGAATGTATTTTTGCTAGTAAGCTGGAGGAGTTGTAATATGAAATAGTTTTTCTGAATATTGCAAAACTCTTATTATACATACATAGGAAAATAAGTAACTTGCATTAAATCTCAGCAGGTACACTGATAATAGCCCAGATAAGAACTGCACAGCAAACATCCAAGACTGTTTTTGCACTAAGTTCCTTTTAATATTATGTGAAATGCTCAAGCAAATAAGGTTTCTTATTCTCTAAACTGGTCCTGTACTGCACACTTAGGTGTACAAAGAATCCAACATAAGTACAAACCTTTTCTCTATCTGCCCTACACTGAAAAGGAAAAAAGGAATATAGGAAATTTTCTTGCTGAATAAGAACCGGGAAAAATGTTTTTTGAAACAACAGGCTGTGCTTAAGTGGCATTTTCTCAAGTACTTCGTCAGCATTGGCAGAATAGAGATATTCCCCACACGCGCTGTGACTACTAGAAACAAACCTTTGTTGGTAACAGGTTGATGGGAAGTTGACAACTCCATAAAAAGACATCAAAGTGGTACTGAATTATGTTGTTAAGTCTGGATCTTAAGTAAGGGCTTTTCATTTGCATCCGGCAGATTTTCTGCTCATCTTTTCCTACCACTTTGTCTCCCTTGCATAAATCGTGCGAGCTGAAATGAATAAAACATTCAGCATCCAACAGGAAATGAGACTTTATAAGGTCTCATTGTGCTTCGTTGTGCTTCTTATAGTACACAGAAAACACAAATTGTTTCTAAAGGAGCACAAGTTATCCCTGAAATTACATGATAAAAAGGAAAATGAAACTCAAGCTACAATACATATATGGAATGAGCTGTATGTACAAAGGGAAAACCTCAACCTAGTATGCTGAAACATGCAGGAGATAATTGGTGTTCCTATTACAGTGAAGGTTCATTGAGAGTACATGACCCATTCTACATGAGTAAGATTTTGTGTAGAAGCGCTTCACGAGCTATCACTATATGAAAGAACTCAGATATACACAGAACAGTTTAAAAATTTCCTCTTGATTTTTGGCTTCAAGTACATACTTTTTCATTTTTTTATCAAATGTATGCTTTCAGGTACTCATCAGCGCTAGCAAGAGACCCTCACTACAGGCAGCCAGTTGATTCTGTGCTGTAACTGTTACTCTTAGACATCAGACGGCATATGTTATAGCAGTTGAGCACCTCTTAGCTTTTTTGGATCTGCTGCTAGTGTATTCCAGGCCATTACCATTTACCATTCATAGAATCATCTATGTTGGAAGGGACCTTTGAGATCATTGAGTCCAACCACCAACCTAACACTGCCAAAACCACCACAAAACAATGTCCCTCAGCACCATATCTACCCATCTTTAAAATACCTCCAGAGATGGTGATTCAACATCTTCCTGGGCAGCCTGTTCTAACACTTGATAATACTTTCTGTGAAGAAATTTTTCCTAATATCCATTCTACCCCTCCCCTGGCATAATTTGAGACCATTTCCTCTTGACCTATTGTTTGTTACTCGAGAGAAGAGACTGACCCCCACCTTGCTACGATCTCCATTCAGGTAGTTGTAGAGAGAGAGAAGGTCTCCCCTCAGCTTCCTTTTCTCTGGGCTAAACAACACCAGTTCCCTCATGTTTAGCATCCTAATGTTGCAATTCCACCTGGGATTAAGATTTTGAACAGTCTGAAAGGAGACTTTGAAGCTGAGCCTTTTATTTTTCTGTTTTTCCTTTACAACACTGAGAAAAGGATTCCTAAATTCGTGACTGGCATATCTTGAGTGCTCAACTAGCATGGATTCCTTGAAAATGGTAGCTTAGAAGTATTACAACTTGTATAACTTTTTCTAATTTAAATCTAAATGAAATTTTCTAAAGAAAGCTAAATGCCTATACAATGGCTTAAATGTAGCTGATAACGTTTTCCTCAGAAATATTTTATTGTCTTCCATATCAGTGAACATTTCAACAATCCAAGAATTACTGTAATTAGACTAGCAGAAGGATTAATTTCTTTGCAGCATGCATCAGCAGTAGTTTGAACTATGCAGTATGAACTTTTGCGTACATTTTATCTCCGGACTGGAATAACATAAAATTCCAGCAGAGGGAACCCTCATACCTTATAATGCACATTTTGTGTTCATATATGCCTTTCATTCCTGTGTGAGTATTTTGTTCTCACAGAAATTTTCGTTTTTTCAGTCTACAAAAAAAAAAAAAACAGAACAAACTAAAAAAAAAAAGGTGTAAAATACCATGTAATTTGTTTAAAAAAGCATTTAGGGTTTTTTCTTGTCTTAAGACAAATCAAAAACTTGAAAACAAAATTAGAAACAGAAAACAAAGGGTATTGTAGTAGGGAAATATAATTTATAGCATAAAAAAATTCTCAAGGAAAAGCTATCAGTTCTATAAATAAAATATAAAAACTACTTCTTTATCTGCTCACTGGCACGTTTTCATGTTTGAAATCTAGAACTTATATTTTAAGTGTTAATTTTAAAAGAAGACTAGGAATTTGTATTGGTCACTCCTCTTCCAGCCATGATACACCCAGTGTTTGGTTTTAACACTGCAGATGGGTGAAATTGTCTAGGTAAAAACTTATTCCCATTGCTTTACTGAACTTATTTTAAATATTTTCCTATATTATTGCAAAACTTTTTAAATCATATCAAAGTAGAACCAGTGGAGACACTAAAGATATAGCCATAAACCTGAAGTATCTATTATCTTTTTATTGATTTATGTGTAATTTTAGTGGCTCTCTAGAGGCTGCTTTGTATACTGTATTTTGACTACTCTGGTGCTTATGTTCAGTGCAGAAAAAGGATAATGTGAGGCATTTAACATAATTTGAAATTTTGCAGCTGTTTTTTTCCATTTCCACCAGTACAGATAAATCCTTAATATACTGGATCCATCACTGGAATTCTTCCGTTGATGCTGCCAACCACTCAGTCCTTGTGCCTGTCTAGGTGCTGGCTCTGTATTCCCCAGGTGATCCAGCCTGAAGTTCAGTAGCAGAGCGTGTGCACATACGCACTCAGGCATGCACACACAAACACATATGCACAGAAACAGAGCATGCTTGCACAGAAAATAGGTAGAAATCAAATTTAATGGTGAGGCCAGGTGCAGTGCTTGGACACAGAACAGTACCGACCTGCAGCCTGCTTACCTGCAGCCTGCCCCTTTTTAGTCTCTCCTCCTCTTCAACTTTCCATGCTCCTTCCCAATCCCCTTGATCCCTGCCGGTACTTTTGCCCTTTTCCCTAAGCATCCCATTGTAAGCTCTGTACATTCTAGGAATCCCCTCCAAATGCCCCATCAGTCATCTCCTACAGAACTACAAGCCTCCTCAAATATACAATAAGAAGTTTCATCTTTTCTGTGAGACCTCTGATCATATTGTTTGCCTAAGTATCACGTAGTTACAAAGTGTTAGCTGCCCCTTTCTGTGGCTGAACAGATGGGTCCCGAATGGCTCATCAGGCAGTGAGAGTTCTGGTCTTTGCTATAGTCTCAGTTATCTGCTGCTTTTTAGGGTTTGCGTACCTCTGATTTATAGCTTTTTCTGTTCCATGTCTTTGTCTGGTAATGCTGAATAGCCATTAACTAAACGCCTTTCTGAACCAGACATCCTTACAATCCAGATAAGCTTACATTGTGAAATTCAGCCATACATGTACTGCAGGAGAAACTCCTTTACAATTCTTTCTCTATGTCATCATTACAAGGAGGATCCTCAGAGTCTCAAAGAAATCATAAAAATTCTACAGTCCATCAGGTCCTGTGAAATGAAATGAAGGAATTATATATCCAGGGGTAGTTGGTTGATTTAGGCATTTACAGAAGCATTAGCTGCTGCTTTTCGCTCGGTGAGATAGTTACTGTATCTGGTGCTGTAGTTTTGCACATTTTTTGCATTCTGTGACGCAGATGAGGGAACTTCTAGCTTTATTCTCAGGCACAACAACAAAAGGGAAAGTGTGAACTAGGAAATAAATGTTAATACATTATGTATAGAGTTATCTGAGGAAATAGAGCTGGAAGAGTACTGAAGAGGTCATCTGTTCCATTCTGCAGCCCCAGCTCAGGCCTGACTCCATTTGAACTATTCATTCAGAGTAGTCTGGTTAACTTGTCATTAAAAAGCTCCAATTACAAAGCTTTTCTGCTGCAACCTCCACATCTAATCTATTCCAATCTCAACTATTCTTTTTGTGTGAAAGTTTCTTGCACATTCTGAAGTAAATCTCCCTTAATTCAGTTATACATAAATTATTATAACCCACCAGCC
Organism: Pedionomus torquatus; assembly: GCA_013398155.1. Taxonomy (NCBI): domain Eukaryota; kingdom Metazoa; phylum Chordata; class Aves; order Charadriiformes; family Pedionomidae; genus Pedionomus; species Pedionomus torquatus. Next base: position 437,802 of record VZRU01020622.1, read on the forward strand.
TCTTACTCTGTTTTTCTGTTGCTGAATTAGTGCTGCTATTTAGATTGTTGATGTGAAAGTATCCACACTGATGCTGTGAAAGGAAGGCTTAGCTCTTGTAATTTTTGACAAAGGACTTAAGTAGCAGAGAGCTGTATCAAGACCAAAACTAAAAAAGATCAAAGAGAGTGGATTCTACACTATTGATGCAATTGGATTTCAATTCTAACCCAGGCATCTAAAGAAACAGAGTTTATGTAATCATTGTACTCATTTTTCTGTCACTCTGCTAAACCTTGTAATGCAAAAAGGAAACACCCCTTATAAGTAAAGCCAAGAATTTATTGTTGGTATAATTGAAATCTCAACAGAATAATCAAAAGAATTGTTATATCTAATTAATGCAGAAAGAAAAGAAGGAAAATAAAAGAATATTACTACAGTTGTTATTATTATTATTATTATTATTATTATTATTACTGCAGTAATATTCTTAGTATTTTTTTGTAGACTCGGTAATAATAATACATTTTGAATTGTTATGCATACCAATCCACTGCCCTTCTGGGTCCTGGATCAATGGGTCTGATTTTTCCACAAAGAACACAGGGAGCAGAGCATTGCAGAAGTGTTTAGTGTCCCATGTTCTTTGCTGGGAGGAGTGTTGTTGATGGTGGGGCTTCTTATCCTTTGCCAGGGAAGTATCATGTTGATAATTTTGAATTCACTCTGGGTTCACTTTAGGCTCTTGTCATGTTTTCTGCCATGGATTTGCACCCTGTATCTTTGTTAATGCCTACATCCAAATTGTGTATGTAAACCATTTTACAGATACTAGGTACTTCTTTGTTCTCATAGTGACCCCTAAAACCAGTTTTGTCCAGTTCCACATGTTCATTTCTTTAACTGACTTTTGGTGAATATCTCTGAGGTCTCTTTCTTATCACCCCCATGTCTTTACTCTTCTACTGCACCCTGTGTTCCTGCTATCATGCCATCCCTGTGCTACTATAACAGTACATCTTTATTCTGGAGTGGTAAATATTTCACTCCACACAGAGGAATTGCTCATTGCTCTATCTATAGAAAAGTTATGGCCGTACCATTGAAAGATAAGCAAAAATAAAACTAATACAGCATAGCAACCTGTTCAAGTAGAAAAATTGCTGTCCGTTGAATCATAGAATGGCTAAAGTTAGAAGGAACTTTAAAGATCATCCAGTTCCAACCTCCATGCCATAGGCAGGGACACTTCTAACTAGAACATGTTACTCAAAGCCCCATCCAGCCTGGCCTTGAACACTTCCAGGGATGGGGGGCATCCACAACCTATTCTAATGTCTCACCACCATCAGAGAAAATAATTTTTTCCTAATATCTAGTATAAATCTATCCTCTTTCAAAGTGTTACCCCTTGCCCTATTGCTACACTCCCTAATAAAAAATCCCTCTCTATCTTTTCTGTAGCCCCCCTTTACATACTGGAAGGCTGCTATAAGGTCTTTCCAGAGCCTTCTCTTCACCAGGCTGAACAGTCCCAACTTCTGGCCTGTCTTCATAGGGGAGGTGCTCCATCCCTCTAATCATCTTCATGGCCCTCCTCTGGACTCACTCCAACAAATCCATGTAATTCTTATGTTGGGGGCCCTAGAGATGGAAACAGTACTCCAAGTAGAGTTTCATGAGAGGAGAGTAGAAAGGCAGAAGTTACATCTAAACAAGCTACACCAAAAGTCTAAGCAGAGCAACTTGAAACAAAACTGCTAAGCCTCAGTCCTGGGACCTTGAAAAGCCATTTGAGGCCTGTGGGCTTTTACTAGCAATGGCAGTTATAAATTTGTGGGACTGCTGGGCTGCAAGGACCTCCCCTTACTAGCTTTTGAATTTCAACTTGAAAGTTAGAAGCTCAGAAACATGAGAAGAGCGAAGAAAATCAGTAATACCCAGTGAGAAAGGGATTATACAGGAAGTACAAAAGTACGTGTCCTTCTTAGCCTGCCAGGTGACCACCCAGTCCACACGTCCTTGCCATGCATTCAATGTAGGCACAGCTTGGAACCACCGTCTGGGTGAGCAGAAGCCAGGGGAGCACATTTACACAAAGGTAGTGCTTTGCATGAATGTCAGTACAGCTTGGGAGAACTAGAGTTACGTTCTACTGCAACAAAAGGGGACGTAGGATCTCAGACACTTATCAACAGGACACTGGCACATAATGGCTTTCTTTGTAAGCATATATAGTGTGAAACTAAGTCTCAGATCACCTCTGGCTTGAGGAAACCCAACAGTACCTTTAAATTTTTATTTTTTTTTTACAGAGAACATCTTTCACAGTTATTTGTTGCTTGCCTCTGGAGTGGCTACATCAGCCATCCCAAATACAATTTAAGATACTGATTACAGCAGTATCTGATTGCTTCATCATCATCAATACACTATTTTTTACATAATTCCTGGGACACAGAGAAATGCTATTATTCTGATTTTAGGGATGGGTATCTTAATCATGGCTCCTCAACGGTACTGCAGGAGTGTACTAGCTGCCATTCAAAAGGAAACAGACATCTAGAGATTTTTAACATCCCACATTAAGCAATAAACCCCTCATTCCCTGACACAGATCTCTATCCTTATGTTCTTTGCACTTTCAGAGGAGTTATACTTGTGCTTTTTCATGTTCCTGATTGCATGGGCACTGCCAGGGCAAGGAAATTTCACAGTTCCATACAAAGGATAATACAAGTAATGGCTGAATAAATTCTCATATAATTTTTTCTTTCCAAGACTATGAAAAAAATCTAACTTTGCTCATTTAAGAAAGCAGCGAATGGCACTAAAAACTGAATCTTCCATCAAGCCTTCTTTGAAATTAGCAAATTTCTAATTTATTCTTCCATAAGCAATAGATTTAAGGAAACTATCTTTTACAGACTTTTGCAATTTCTTTCTCATAATTAATATATGTTCTTCCATGACACTTTCAAGACACTCTTTTGGCCATGTTCTGTAGTAACTCCACTTTCTGCTGCACCTCTAGGTGCCCACATATCCTACAGCTACTGTCTAGGCAATATCTAGGCATACACGCTTTCTTTAGCTCTGGGTTGCACATGTGGATTGTTTGATGATATATTTTGAGCTCATGAGCTTGTCCGTAGAAGTCTTTATTTCAACAGGGTACTCTATTTTTTTCTCTTTAAGCCACTGATTTTTTATAAAGCTTGCAAGCTCTTCATACCTTTTAGGCCTCTTTTTCCTACCCAATGAATTTGAAATTAGGTTGAAATTATTACGAGGACTACCACATACACAGATCGACTAGCACATGATGTAATCATATAAGTTTCATTTTCTGAAGTCAGGAAGAAATAAGTGATGCTTTTAAAAAAGAAAACAAAAAAGAAACAAACCCCAAGGAAAAAAAAATCCATATGAAAAAAGCAGTAGTTTGTTTTGTTGCCCTTCATCTCGCACAACTGGCTCTGTGCTGTAGATACAGAAAGATAATGTTTATAAAAGTAACTGAAATTAGTCCTGCAAAAATTCTCTTCTGAATCCTTTTAAGCCTGCAGTGGTATTTCTAAAACACAGTTGAATCATTAAGAAGCAAAATCTTACCTAAAGTCGTAAACTCTTTTACCCTTCTTCCCTCCATCTCTCATAGTATCATACCCTTAAGCAGATTAAACTTAGATATGTAAACTGGGACCCCTTTTTGTTTTTATTATTGTTCGGTTGTGATGGCATTTGTGTTTTATAAAGCTCTGAAACTTTGCTATTTCAGCAAGTACAGGAAAATACTGAGTTCATAAAATTCCGAAACTAGTACACAAAGAAACAGGAAAGGTCAGTAAGTGAGAAAAGTGTTACTGAAAGGGAAGTCAGATTTTCAAAAACACTCACTCTCTCTTTCTCACACACAAATCCATACATAGTCACATTCATCACAAACTTGGTGTCTGTAGATTTTGAGTGATAATATCAAGGAGTACTATGATCTAAAGAACCTCAGCATGCTGGATGAAAACTCTTGGGAGGCTAAATTATCATTAATATTAAAGAGGTCATAATATTTACAGCTACTGAGAGGTTTGTAGTACTCAAGGGCACAAGTATATTTTGCCAAAACAAATTTTGCAACTGAAAATGATAATTTTACACAGTTGAAATTTCTGTTCAAAAAGAAAAATACTCATTTCCAGTTAATTTTTATTTTCTAAAAGGAACATATAAATGTAATAAATTGGTTTGAATTTGTTGATCTGATTCAGAATATTTTTCATCTTGTTGGACTAGCCAACACATTTAATTATGAGTTGATTAGAGAGAACAGTTGCAAAATACATGAATCAATTACATTACTCTGTCAGCAAACTGCCTGTGAGCTCTGTAAACCGGTCTTTCTGGAGAATGATAGCTCAAATAATGAACACAGATACCATTCTGAGTTGCATGATGCCAAATAAAAGATGTAAATAAGCATAAGCTAAAAATGGGACATGCAACTTCCAACTTAAATTCAGATAAAACAAGTGCTAAAATGAATCATTCCAGGTCGATTCAATAAACTGAAACATTTTTTTTATTTCTTTGTCCTTTTTTTTTTTTTTTTTTTCCTGAAACTGAATAATGCAGGTTTGCCTGGGGAGATAATCAATCAGGAGAAATGAAAATCAGCCCATTCCTTTGGTTAGTGTGGCTGTTTAATGATCTGACTACTTAACTGTGCTATGAAATAACTTGACTGCGATGTTAATTGCATCTATAACTGCCCACTAAATGATGTCTGCAAGCTTAGTCTAAAAGAATTAAGCGAGAAGGAGTCACCTGTTTGGCTGTCATCACCAAAATAAAATGCAGTTTAAAAAAAAAAAAAAAGAAAAATTATTTAAAAACGGAGATAAGATAGGTGAATAGTGGTTAAATTTCTATATAATAACTGATATATGAGAAGGGAAAAATATTACATTACAATTTAGTGGGTGAAGAATTTAAACTGTGAGACTGATCCATGTTATCTTCACCTGGAGCCTTAGTGGTATTCGAGATTTAGTGTTTGTGATGCATGTGGACACTAGAGGGAAGCACTTCACTGAGCTGTAGCACTTTGTGGCCCTGGGGAGGAAACTAAACCAGCCACTCTACTGATGGTCTCTTTTTCATTTAATGGCAACATTAAAATTTTTCAGGGAGAAAACACAATTAGTGGACTAAGGAAATGAATGTAGGTTATGAGGCTTATTCTTCCTGTAATGGATATAAATGTACTCTAAAACTTCAGTTACTGTTACGGATCATGGACAACCGAGCAAATTATATATTAAACTAATCACAGGTAATGCTTATATGTCACGGTTTCATCTTTTCTTCCTTTCTCCTGCAATTGATGTTTCCTAATTTAAAAATGTTCCTTCTTTAGTACAAGTGAAAGGAGAAAATCTTTAGGGTCTGATTCACCTCCTTCTGTAGTTTTTATTTCTTCCCTGACATGGTAAAGGAAAGTCTCATCTAAAGAAGCTTTTTTACTTTGTGCCAGAGTTAATGACTATAACGTATTGGATCTCATGCACAATTCATGAGGGCTGATTTAGCATTAATGCAGGTGTATAGAATGGCTAAAGCTGTTCACCTGCTCTCCCTGATGGAGGCAAAATGCTGCCATGATTTCTAACAGGAAATGGAGGAATGAATCAAGGAGATAAAATAAATAATGTATATATAAATGTGGCTTAAAATGCATTGTAAATGATTTGCACATAGGTTGTCAGATGCGTTTCTCTTGTGGCAGGCTCATCTAGTTAGTGCTAAAACACAAGGCTAGATTGTTATCCTGTTGGCAGCCCGCTGAAGCAAACTGGGACTTGATCCTTCTGCCAGTGGAATCATTGGCAGGCAACCTTATGCACAATATGCTGCTTCGATGCAATCAGAGATACTTGCATACGTGTTAGCTGGGTATAACTCTCTGGCTGATAATCACCTGCTAACTCACAATCACTTGATAATTTATCACTTTCTAACTAACTTTCTTGTAGTATGTAGAAAGACATCCTCGCAAAGTGAGATTTTTTTTTCCCCATGCTTACTGAAAATAGATGTTGGTCTGTTGGTTCCAGTAGCCTTCAAGCCTGCTATCAAAATTGTTTTTCTTTTAAATTGGTCTCATTATAGAGCTACTGCAATTGGAAGAATGAAATTTGTTTTGCTTTCATAATTAATATTAACAGGAATTTACCATTCCCAAATGCTGTAAGTCTGTATAAAATGCTCAGTCACTATTTCCTGTTTAGTTTCTCATTTCAGCTTTTTAGCTTTTGCTCTGCTGAGGAAATACATTAAGAGGGAAAAGTAGGCCTGAATACTTGGAGCCCATTTGCTTTGATTAGACTAAAAGTTTACTTTTTAGATGTTAGTATTAAGTAGAATTCCATTCTGTAAAAAAGGCTCAGGGGGTATCATCAGTGTATGTAAATACCCGAAGGGAGGATTTAAAGAAGATGGACCCAGGTCTGGTTACAGGACCAGAGACAATGGGTACCAGCTGAAACACGGGAACTTCCTTTTGCACATCAGAAAACATTTTTTCACTGTGAAGGTGACCAAGCACTGGTACAAGGTGCCCAGGGATGTGATAAAGCCTCCATCTCTGGAGATATTCAAAAGGGATCTGAACGTAGTCCTGAGCAACCTGCTGTGGATGACCCTTTGATGAGTAGCAGCATTGGTCTACACACTCATGAGAGGTTCCCACCAACCATTATTTATTACAGATACTTGTTATTATCTGTAATAAATAATTACCAAAACCCAATTTGTAGATATATTTCTAAAAGAGAAGGAAAATTTACATTATTTTAAAGTGTAACATATATGTGTAATACTAGACAATGATAAATTGTAATAGCAAATGCCTAATTATTCTTCTCAAATTTCATATAAATGTGGTTTGCATGGTATTAAAATTTTCGCCTATATTCAGGATAAATGTTGAAACTCTTGCTGTGGGTTAGAAGGGCCTATTCTCAAGACAAAAATTTTTATGACTTAATCTCCTTGACTACCAAATGTTATTCCAAACTTTTCTGACAGATAGGATTTAGATATTAATTCACCTATCCATGTGTACAAAATTCTATGTCACTGTTTTCATAGAAACTTGCATTTGATGCTGTCAGTTATTTAAAATAAGCTAGCAGATCAAAAGATTCACATACCATCCATAAGCCACATCATAGAAATTATTTTAAAGCTACCAGTTAACTTTTTTATCTTCCTGGAATATGCGTTGATATAGCTTTGCCAACTAACACTTTGTTTTGTGCAATAGGTGATGCTACATAACTGTAGAGGTCTGCAAAGTCTTCCAGAGAGTAGATTTGTACAGAAAATTTTCCCATAGTATGGTGTACATGCGCAGCATAAAGAAGCAAAGAAGGTAGAGAGAGACAGAAGTTTCTCAGAAGAGAAGAAGCTCTTTTTTAAAAAGTCTAATGGATCCAGAGAATGGTAAAGCATTGTTATAGCAACATCTAGACACGTTTAATACAGAAGGCTGTGTGTATAGCTGCACATTAGTGGTTGATTGAGGTAGATCTAACTTAATTTTCATGATCTACGTAAGTCACATTCCGCAGGACATATTAACAGCATTACTATTGTGACCATGACTTCTATTATCTGCATTATTTTCCTGGGCCAAAAAAAAAAAAAAAAGATGTGAAAAGACAAGATGATACCACCAGTTTGTGGGTTCTAAACAAGTCCTTAGTTATTTCCTGTCCTATCAATTTAACCTCTAATTCCATTTTACTGGTCTTCTATCTCTTAATTTCCTTCTGTGCTGACCTTAGTCAACTAAACACACGCGGCAGTTTGCTGTGACCAGTCTAGTAGCCTGAATGTAAGTCCTTGGCAGCCTGGTCTGTCATGAAAGACTAAGAGAGAATTTACAGTGTTTTCAGCAGTCAGGAGAGTAAAGGAATAGTTTAAATGTCAGGCTTTGGTTTATACACCAAACGTTTTAGGAGAATGTGTCTCACCTAGTGGAAACTAACGTTTAGTCAGGAGAGTGTTATATCTCCCCACTTTTTGTTTTTCTTTCTCTTGATATTCTGTGCATAAACTGAGCTACAGTTTGAGTTTTCAAATTCAGGCTGAAATTAATAACTATTGTGTACTTGATTCTTTCTAGTGCTCTATATGGCAATCAAATCAAGGGAATAAGTTAAGAGTAGTGTTTTGATCCACAAAGACTTAAATTTCAAAGCTTAGAGAGCAGAGTGATAGTTCTGGAGTTACTTTAGCAGTCACCCAACTAAGGGTCCCAAGACTCCATTGCACAGGCAATGCTGTGCTTATATTTTGCCGAGGAAAGTTCTATGGATAGCCTAAAGTAATTATCCAGAAGTAACTGTCTATTTTAGGGTTGACTGAATTGATCTCTAGGTTTCACTAAACTTACCTGATTAGATCTCTATTGATGGTAATGGGAATTTAGCTTGCAAGTAAACATCTAAATTTAGATGTATAAATCTGTAAGCTGTACCACTAAGGTGACTATATTGTAATAAAAAGACACCTAAGATAGCCTTAAACTATTCAGCTTGGGTAAATCTAATCTAATTTCACAGCAACATAAAATTTTGTTCAGAATAATATTCTGCCATGAAAAGTGACTACATATATGCTATTTTGGAGACCTGCAGTAATTTACTTTGGATAATAAATGTTTTAGATGTTATTTGGTAACCAGGCTGTTTACCAAGCTGTGTATATACAACCTTTATACAAAAAGTGTTTATTCCTTGTACGCTAGCACTAGGGATATAGAACGAATTCAGCTGCTGAAATCGTGGCCACTTTGATGAAACACTGACATACTATAATAATCTTTGTTTCATCTTTTATCATGTAATATTGCTTCATTTACTTGCATGGACTTTAAGCTTGACTGAGGTCATGCAGTGACACATAGCTCATTACCGTGGCTGGCTTATGTTAAATCATAATTCAAATAGTGCATTCAAACAGTCAAAGTTATTCTTGCTTTAAATATGTAATGTTACAGTTACTGCCACAACATTTCTTCTGCCAACATGCTTGGTTTTGTAACCTTTCCAAACACCTTTCTGAATAACTTTTTGTTATAATCTTCTCTAGTATTAATTAGCAGAAGGCTCTGGGAAAACCTTATTGCAGCTTTTCAGTACTTAAAGGGGGCTTAACAAAAGATGGAGAGAGACTTATAACCAGGGTCTTTAGTGATAGGACAAAGGGTAATGATTTTAAACTAAAAGAGGGCAGATTTAGGTTCTTTACTATAAAGGTGGAGAGACACTGGAACAGGTTGCCAAGAGAAATTGTGGCTGCTCCATCCCTGGAGGTGTTTAAGGTCAGGTTGGATAAGGCTTTGAGCAACCTGATCTAGTGAAAGATGTCCATTTTGAAATGGGTCTGTGATTCTGTAATTCTATGAATATATTTGAATATTAGGTAAAAGCATTCTTATAAGGTGTCACAGAAATTAAAAGGTAACCAATTTACAGATATTCTCCTTCAGTGATCCTCAGTCGGTCCTTTTGGATTTTATATTTGAAATAAACAATTTCAGGTAACTCTTCTGAATTTAATCATTCATATTTTCTCTACTTTTTTACAAATCAATTAAAAATAATCATCTCTTAACTTTTTTTAAGAGATGATCTTAAAAGCAGCTTTTTTTTTATTTTTTGGCCAGTATATAATTTAGATTAATTTAGAATCCTCGAAATTTTTCTTTCAGTAGGTTCCCATTGGTTCTCTTACTGATGATAGGATCACCCTATATTCGCAGACTTCACTGGAGGGACCACAGGTGGCCAATGTTAGCAGATGGTTGTGTCAAATGCTTGCAGAATTCTGACACTAGGCAAGCATGAGAGTCCAGGAAGGGTGTGCAGAGAGCAGGCTACCACTGTGTTATTGTCTGAGACAGTCAGTTGCAACCTAGAGTGGAATTCTGGCTCTTGACTTTTCAGATTTTCCGGACAGTATTACTAGTGACTAACTAGTAATTAGTGACTAAATTAAGCTTCTATTAAAAAAAGTTATGGTTCAATCTAAAGTGACCTCTGTTTTTTGACTCAGAGTTTTGTTGGTTAGTTTTTAAAATAAATTTAGCAACCCACTTCAGTGTATGTTTTCCCAAGTGTAAGTTCTGGCAACATTTTTGTATTAGGCCCTTTTCTGTTATCATCAGGTAACCTGCCCATGAAATTTATATTCACTATGACCTCTCTCTTATGTCTGGGGATATACTGTGAGGCTTTGAATTTTTCTTTTATACTACTGCAAACAATAATTGGTGTGGTGGTTTTGTTTTTTTTTCTTTAATCCCATGACCTATTTACATTAGCTGGTAAGAAGTACTTTCTAACCTCAGACAATGCCTACGATGGTTAAAATTCCAGTATTGACTACCAGTGTAGTGTTATGCCAAGAGGCAAAAAGTGATAGTTTTTGTTTAAAAACTACACAGTAAATATGCAAAACAGGGAGAATGGGAAGCAGAACACTGGTAAGAAAGGATGAAAAGTGGGAATCACCACGAGTAAATACAGATGTCTGAAAAGCACAGATATTGTCTAATATACGTCATCAGTAATGAAGTCTAAAAAGCATTCTTGATATTTTTTCATAGCATTTAGACTTCGAGAGCTATGGCAGGTTAGCAGGAAAGCCAAGAGCAGATTCTAGGAACAGGAGTCACCTCATCTTCCTTAGACATATGTAACATAGACAGCTATTTCTGAACCTCCCTTTTTATTCATTGTAGAGAAGGAGACTTTTTTAGAATTCAATCCAGCTGATGTATTTAAAATGTCTATTTTAGAGTTAGAGGAATTGCATCTTAGACTTCATAGTCTGTAGTGACTAGATCTCTACTGATTCTGCATGGAGACTGGGATGACTCAGATAAAAAGCAGACCTCTGCGTTTAGTCAGATGAATTCCATCCTAAATCTTTTGACTAAAGGAACAGTTCTTTTCTCTCTGAACCGTGAAATCATTCTGAATAAGAAGATAAAGCAAATATAAGTAACTGCCGTGCATTCCAGAATAAGTTCAAATAAACCTTTTCCTCTTCACTTATGCCAAATATGCCTTTGAAATTCTGGAGATTCCTGACTCAACTGACTGTTTTGTATACTCATCATCAATACTGTTCTGTATTCTAATACCCTATTATCCCAGGCAAGGCACAGGATTTCAGAGTGGACTATCACACACATACACAATGTACAGTCTCACTCTATCTTACTTGCGTATAAATTACCCCAATAAACTGGTTCCTAGTAAAGGAGATTCCAAAATATTAGATAGATGTATAGTTGCAGTTACTGACTCCTTATAAAAATCCCTTCAACCAGAAAGGAATTCCAAGGATTCTAACTTGTAATTTGTATTCCCATTATATTTAATAACTCTTTATACAATCCATCTAGGTCAGATGAAATGAATGCCTTGTTGCTACTTAGATGATTATGGGTTGCAATTCGTTTAACGTGCCCAACGATTCATGTTTAATTTATTGAATTTAATGCAGTATCTGAGTGACCTATGCATGTATAGTACTTTAAATGCATGCACGCCGGCACACACAGCACTCTGCAGTATTTTGCTTAAGTAATCAGCTTATCAATGTGTTAAGAGTTTTAGATATTGTGTGACTCTTTACACCACTGTTTAATTTAATGCTGCTTGCAGTAATGAGTCTGTCTGGGTTGACTGGGTACCTCTCAGGAGCTCTGCGGTGTTTATGCCAGCAGTAATAGTTCAAAATGTGTCCAGTTCTATGATTTGTTACCAGGGCATATGGCATGAGCCACTGACTTGGGTTTGCATCTCATTGTATTTTCATGTTGGGAAACTAATTAATGAGTGCCCTTTGTTTACAACTGGAGGCATGAATCTTCCTTTAGTACCTGGCAAGTCAAATTCAAATGGCATTTACAAGTAATAATATCTTTTGTGGAAATGATCTTTCTCTATGATAAGGATCTGTAGGGTATACCTGTATCTTTTCCTGAGTCTTTTGTAGTGAAGTTTTTCATTAATGTGAGGAGAATGGAGACTGCCTCAGGGAAATTTGAGATCTCTCAAAATACAGAAGTTTAGGTCATTACTGCTGGCAGAACTATATTTTTATGCTGCCTATTAGCCTATTGTGTGTTCTGTTCCTGATAAAAGGCTGTGCTTTCAGTTCTCATCATGGTACTGAATCATTGCAAGACATGGGCAATGAAATTATTAGAAAAAAATGCTGCTGTCCTGATGAAATCCACATTACGAACCATGTTTTTTACCTTAATCACATTCCTTTTGTATCTTTAAAGCATAGTATCCAAGCTGGTACTTGACATCTGTGATATCAAGTAAGGGAAAGTTTATACGACATTCTTACCACCCAGTTCCAGAATTTTTTCTAACCTCTGTCTGTATGGCCAAATTCTGCTTTTCATATTCACCAAATTCTGTGATTTTTTTGTTGCTGTTTTTGTTTTGGTTGTTTTATGCATTTTCCTGGGATTTAAGTCCTTGTAGTAGGATAACTGAAAAGGAGGACCTCAGTGTAAACACCTTTACTTCTGACTTCTGTTAGAGTACCTCAGAAAACTAGTTCTCTGTGAGCAACTAGTTCAGAAACTAGTGATCTGCAAGATTTTTTATGCTCCATCTGCTAAATATTTGGATTCTAAACTGTGAAATATAATTCGGTGTACTTTTCCTTTCCAAATAGTTCCCAAGTAAAAATCAATGTGCACTATACTGACTACTGAGATGTGCTAGCCTTAACTTCCTATTAACAAATAGGCCCCAAATCCCCAAGAAGCAATGGTAATTCCGTATTCAGATCTACACAACTTAGTTACACTAGGTTATACCCTGTAGTGGGTCAGAAAATGTTAAGGGCAAAGTAGTGTGGTTGACTGTCAGCACATGAGAAACATTTAAATGGAGGCTAGAAAGCTGCATAGCAGGGACATCTGGCAGAAAGGTCCTAGATCAGAATTTCTTTTTTAAAAAAATATAAATTTAGTGAAACTACATTTATTGGCCCATAAACATTTAGAGCTTATAAAACTAAGCTATCAATTTTAAAGGAGAAGAATTTGCTGGCATAGCAAACTTTTACACTGAGTGCTGGTTTATTTCCATGATCCTCAGAACATTTGTCTAGCAGAGGTAAAATGGCATAGTTCCATCACTAGAGTTATGATTTATATCAACTGATACTCTATTGTATTTATTGACTTTCATTTGTTTCTATAGGTATGCATTTGTTTTAGAAATATTTCAATTGCTTTACAAATCCATCTAGAATCAAACTCAAGTAACATAAACCCATAACCAACCAGCTATACATACCAAGCTTGAAATGATTCTCTAGTTTTTAGCTGCAATGACTGTGAGAAAAAAAAAAAAAAAAGTGGGTTGCCTTGTAGAAAAAAAATAATTAAAAAGTCTTATTGCCTTAAAAATATAATGTAGTTAAATGACAAGACTAAGAACCAAATTTAGTGTCATTATCACTCTTTTGTGATGGCGGATTCCTTTTTGGACATTATAACTGATAGTAAAATCAGAAATATGTCTCTGTGAAAGCTGGTTTTGTTGCTATTTTACAATCTTGTTAATTTCTCTCAAGGAAAAATAGGTTTATGGTCATGTCTCCAGGGCATGCCTCTTGCCCATCCTGTACAGATTTCTTGACTGTTCTCCTACAATGTCTTGCTGAATCTCCTGTCTTTCTCAAATCTGGGTTCTATAGATTTAGGGATCCATGTAGATATAGGGAAAGATTTAGGTAAATTCTTAATGAATACATTAACAGTGAGATAGATAATATAGCAATTGACTGAGCAAACCCAGTAACTTCTTCACAATTTTTCCATGCTTTAAGGTCTATGAAATCAGTACTAACCACAATGAATTTGCACCTAGTCTATGTAGACTGTCATGCAAAAACTAACATTAAAATGCTCTTGAATGTGAAGCATCCTACCTAAAATCTGAAATGTGTCTCCATTTCTGTTGTGATGATGATACTTCTTTTTGACCCTAGTAAAAGTTTGGATAGTCCTGGATGGTAGGTCTTCCTCCAAGACTGAGAAACAGTTCTATAATGATTGTAATAATGCCTTGTACTCCATATCCAGATGGTTCACTGACAAGCAAGTAGGAGGTAGAGTCCAGCACCTATCCAGTAACATGAGTACTGCATTCTACCTGAATGTCTGGATAATATCACTTGTTATTCTGTAGAATTCTTGTAGTGTCTAGGACAAGTTCCTTAATTAACTGATATTCTATTTTACATTTATAAAGTGAAGACAATGGTTGTAATGATATTGGGGAATACATGCATTACAGATTCTGCATGTCTCAGCTACTACAGTAACAAAAGCAATAAAATTTCCATAGAGGATCGATTTTTGCTTTGTTTTGCAATATGATTTATGAAAAATCCATGACTGAGTCTGATATTTAGAAATATTTTTGAAGCATATTATACTACTTTTTTTTTTTTTCCTGCCAGCTCCTGTGAAAATCCTGGGTTACATTCTGCCTGTATTGCAACTAATGGAGAGTTTATTGTTGTAAATGCATCTTCACCAGCAACAAGGCTTCCAGTCTGAGTTTCCTGGCAGCAGCCTGCTGATTTCAGAAATGATATATTTCTATTGGTGGAAGAGATGCTCCCCTAATTGCCTTTTTTGATGATGTCAATATATATATTACATGTAGCTGTTAAATTGCTCAGCAACTTTAGTAATATATATCCTGCTAGATGTCACTTTCATTTCATGCTACACAGCTTTTCTTTCTTCCTTTAGCTCTGTACAATAGCTTAGTTCCCTGTTCCCCTCTATGTGCTGAGGTTGTGTGATCAGAACAACAGTAGATGCAATCAAACTCACAATTAGACTGTGATTCACATTATGTAAAAGATTCATCATGCCAATTGATGTGAAATGACATGAGGTCTCTAGGCAGTGATTGCACAAGGCTTTAATCTCTCCACACGCTGAACCCTGTACCTGTAGTGGTTCAGCAATGCTTAGTTGTAATCATTTTTGGACTAATGCCTTTCCATGATTTCATTGTGAAGAGTAAAACAATGAAACTTTTTTCTGCTACCTCTTTTAAATGCTGGGGTGTGCTGATTACACACTTAGCATCCTGCATGTATTTGCCCTTTTGGGTAGAAATGGTATGAGACTCGTGTTTTTTACCATTCAGGGATTAGGTGTCTTACTGAATGACCTTAGCAGATGACAACATTTTAGTCTTTACACTAACATTCCTCTTTCTCTTCTTGGCCCACTGGTCAATCACTTGGAAGTTTTTTAAACAAAGACAAGTGTACATGTGTTTCTTTTAGGAGGTCAAGCCAAAAAGCAGGCATTTTTGTAATTTCTAAGATGAACAAGCATCTAAAATGAGATGACTCTTCTAAACATCAATTTTCAGGAGAAGTGACTCCTAACCATAGCCTACATCTTCATGTAATTTATGGCAGATATTGAAAATTAGACTTTTTATATAGGCATCTTGGAAAGACTGCAAATATCACTTAAAATCTCTGACCCCGTTAGGGAGTGACCAGTGTATGTGTGTATATCAAGAGTAAGATATGGAGGATAAGCGTAACTCCAGATAATGGTTACCGATTGGAAGCTGTGCAGTAACTGGACAGGCAGGGGTTTTCCAGCCTTGAATTCTAAGTAGAAGTGGATTTGTCTTTAATGCCTGTGAATGACAAGGAATACATAGATGCTAATGTGCATGACTAAACTCACTTTCAAAGAACTGAGTATGACTGAGTGGCACTCATTTTTCATTTGTGACTAACTTAAATAGATGAAAAATCCTTTGAGACATATATATCAAAATAAAAAATCAGAAATATGCAAATTGTTATGTCTTTGGTCAATAATTGAAAACATTCATTTCCAGAACTGTAAAAAATTAGTCTTTGGCTATTTTGGAATTCACGCTGTGTCCTATTTCATTAAGCAGAAAATGCAGATGATTAAGAATCAGCCATAAGCTGTAGTCATTGACTTCTGATAGAATACTTTGAACTTATTTGTGCTCAGAGTTCTTTTAATTAACTACTTTTTCTACAGGATCAAAAAGAACTGGAGCCAAAACCCACTGAAAGCAGGAGATCAGATAAAGCTTAAACAAAAAATGATGTTCTGTAGTTGGAAATCCCATTTTTCTATTCACACACATGCTGTAGCACAAAAGCTGTGTTCCCCAGCAGAGTTATGACCCTATAAAAAGACATTCTGGGGACTTCCTGAAGTCCAATGGGGACTTTAATGTTGCTACTGTTTTTAACACTGCTAAAAACTGTGTTCACTTGCTGCAAATGTAGAGAAATTCATGGAGTTTTGTGGTTTTTTTTTTTTTTTCAGAGGCAAATTATGTGTTTATATGGATCAAATATGTTACATCAGATTGAGACCTCTGTCTGATGAAGATTTGGATTCCATTTCATATTCTTGTGATTTGATTATATCACCAGTAAAGCCTCTGAAATCATGGCATACCAAAGATGTCTTTGTACGTAGCCACTCTGAAATCCGTCATCCATAAAAGCAATGCATGTGCTACCTTTCTCAAAGAGGGATGAGGGTCTTTGCTCACATGCTAGCAGGGCTCATTAGCAGAGCTTTAAACTAGACTTGAAGGGGAGGGGGTATAGTATCTGGCTTGTCTGGGACAACCTGTGGGATGACAAGCTGAAGTTAGAGGGACAGGGTGCTAGTGAGGGACCTCAGCTTGTTGGTCTGAAATGTGCTGGCTACACTGCAACATACTTGAAGACTTAAGGAGATGAACTGGGGGCTCCTGAGGCAGACGTAGCCAACAGAGAACCGCCAGTGAAACACCTCAAAAAAATTAAGATGAGAAGTAATGGGTACAGGTTACTTCTGGGGAAATTCGGATTGGACACAGGAGGAAAGTTTTTCACAATGAGAACAATCAGCCATTAGAGTGGAATCTCTCTAAAGTGGACACTCCAGGAAAGTGTTGATTTCCCATAACTGGACACTTTTAAGATTCATCTGGACAGGGTGCTGAGACATCTTGTCTTGATCGTGCTTTTGCTGGAAAGGATTGGACAAGATGATCCTTGAGGTCCGCCCCAACCTGTATTATTCCATGACTCTATGATTCTGTGCTTAACACACACTATAGACTTACGTTGACTGAATTTTGACCCCCATGGGGGGTTTGAATGACATAGGGGTTTGAGCTTACAGAAAATCAGCTTATCTCTTCTGGAGAGAGTCTTATGATCCAATTCAGAAAAATGCTGAGGCTCATGCTCGACTTAAACATTAGATATGACTACTGAAGTCCATGAAATTAATCTGGTGACAACCACTTACGTTTTTTATTTATTTAGATAAGGAACACAGAGAACATGAGCAGAAAGTTAAAAGGAATAATTTTGGAGAGCTGCACTAGTATCTAGAGACTGATCCTCAAAAATGCCTCAGCATTTGCCTGCTGCAGAATCTGTGGTTTGGCCTCTTCAGCTATGTGCAATGCCACATAAAATGTCTGTATTATAACTCCTGTTATGACCTGAAAGTAGCAAAGCTTCATATGCTCAATGCTGTTCCTAGGCTTATGTATTTAATTTTACAATTCTGCTCCTCAGTAAGGAAGGAAATAGGATAACAGCTGACATAGACTTAGGAGAGACTACTCAATCTATTTAACATATGTAGATGTTTCACTGGTAACATTTAAATCTGTGCCAAAATCTATCCCAACGGCCATTTACAAGAAAACATTCAGATGGTCATTGGATTTTGATAGATGTAATTTTTTTTCTAAATGAGCTTGACATGCATTATAATAGAAACATATGTCAATGGTAACAGTGTTGAGGGCCATGTGCCAGCCTTCCTTTGTTGCTCCTGACTGAACACTGGAAACCTGGCTATGTTCGGGTTGTTTCCAGCTAGGACTGCAGATGCCGATTTTGCTTTTGGTATTCACAGAGCAATAGTCATGTCCAATTATGCCTATCAATAACTAGAGTCTTTATCCACCTGTAATTTCTTAATCAAAACAAATCTTCAGGTGGAAACAGAGATTAGAGAATAATTTTTTTCAGCTGTGAACATATAGCATTAATTGTTACCTTCCCATTACCTGTGATTCACCCTTTCTTCTCTCTGTTGATTCACAGTGTTGCACCATCACTTTGCAAGGGCCTAACTCTAGATACATAACATTACCACGAGATATACTTTTCTTAACATTTCTTCAGGAAGCATTTAGAGATTTACATGTAGAAATTTAAATTTAAATTTAGAAATGCTGTAATTCGCTAAGGGTCTGTGTAGTAGAGTAATGTCTTCGCAGTTTTGGCATAACTCGATAAGATGCTTCCTAACCAACCTTTGAATCTAACCCTTCACTCTGCTGGTGAAGTCAGTAAAACACTTCAAAAAGTATTAGCTGATGGTATAGGAGCCCCCAGGGAGCCACTTGCAGTTGCCTCCAGATAACACCTCAGGCACCAAGTGGGTCTTGTGAGACTTTTTGAACCAGCATATATATATAGACCTATATATAGACCAGCAGGAGCTTCACGACTTTTCCCACGTTCCTGCTGAGAGTGCTGTTGGAACCTAAAACCTTTTGCCCAGTCCTAGCAGCTTAGCTAACAGTCTTCAAGGCCTTCTCAGATACGATGCCACTGTGAAAACTTGGGTCAAACTTTCATGAAATGAGAAATACCTGTAAGAAGTCTCATCAGGAATGTTGACCAACGCAACACCTGCCCTTGACTCAGGAGCTGCATTTAAGCTCAAGCTCACTCCATGCCTGGGCTATGCTGTAGGTATCCCTGTGCCTGGCCTTGCACCTTGTTCATCCTGACCTCCTTGTCTTGCTGCCTTGTCTTGACTGCAGGCTTGCATCATCCCTAAGGACTTGTGTGGAGATCCCTGGACTGGTTGATGATGCTGATTATCATCAGACCTGCCACTCTTATGTTTGTGCTTTGTGGGATACTACATCTGCTGAATTTGCCATCACCTTTGGCTTCTGGTTCACTTTCCTTTGTGGCAGCCCACACTTGCTGCTAAGGGACAATATAAGATTAAGAAAATGTAGGTAAATGAACATAAATTAGCACCCTCCTACAGTTAATTCTCTGATGTATGTTTTATAATTTTGGACTATTTAGATGTTTTACTCTTTTGTGTGCCGAGTTCTTCCTTGGTTCGTCTTGACCCATTTAAATACCTCGGTGGACATTTTAAAATACATAACAAATTAATATCTTGGTGGTTGGCAAATTCCTTGTGCTCTCACTAGCTGCAGAGTCTCAGTTCTCTTTTTTCCCTTGTTGCTGCCAGGCCTTTCCAGCTTAAAAACATGTGAGCTTACCACAGTGGCACAGAAGAAATACCACGTAGCACCTGTAGCTTGCAACTCCCTTTTTTGTTCTGCTTCAGAACTGGGCAAAATAGTAGTTGCACATATTTAATTAGCTTAATATTGGTTAGAAGATGCTGATTCGTCAAAATATGCTTGTCATTAACAGTCACTTTTTCTGATTCTCTTCATTATAAGCTTTTAAAACAGTGTTTCCTATTGATTTCACATCAGAATTATTAATTGAAACAGAGCTGAAGAAAGAACTACAGTATGACAACAGTTAAAGCAGAAAGGAAAAAAAAAACACAAGGAGGAAAAATGAAAAAATTTAAGGAAAATTAATGAAAAATTAAGGAAATTCTAATTAGTGCTTCCTTGAGGCAACTTTAGTTTGCAGTGCCTTGTTAGTATAAAATAGTTCAATAGAAATGCATTTCCTAACAGCTGCACCCAGCTGAGATGCAACAATCTGTATAGAAGGACTGAGTTTCATGTGATATTTCTGCATTCTGCATCTAAAGGTTTGAATATTTAAATTTTCAGATTTTTTTTGTTGCCAGTGTGAAAATATTTCTTCCAAATTAGCCTCTTCTTTCCAGAAATGAGCTGAAATATTGAAAATAGAAAATAGCAGAGATTTTTTTTTTGAGACCATGTTGATGTTATTTGTAAAAAAGCAAGCAAACAAACAAACAAAAGCCCTCAAGAAAAACAAAAAGCTAAACTTATATGGGGAAATAATATTTTTTTTACATTTGCCTCCAGCTGGGATGACAGCGATTGTTCTACCAGCTTATTAAGGTTTTAATAATGTGAAATAAAGACAGAGACAATATAAGCTTTGTTTTGTCAAGGAGTTAACATTATATGTTACCCATACATCCTTCTCTAAAATAAAGTAGGTAATAAATATATTTCCCTTGTGCTAGTGGTATTCCTCAGTGTAATGAGTGAATGAAAGGTGAAGGGAGGTATTGGGAAAGGAGGGTTCCCTTTGATTTGTTGGTACGACAACACAAATCTATCTGTCTGTTCCTTACACTTTATTCTGAGCAGACTGACTGAGCACTGAAATACACTTTATGAGCATTTGAAAACAGCATGTAACAATCTGCTTGCTGGCATTGCAAACTGGATGTTCTGCAGACTGCTGGAGGTTAGAAAACCCAGGCAAACAAACAAAATCCAAATATTTTTGCTAATGAACAACCTAAACTCTCAAGCATTGGTTGTGTATTGTTCTCACTTTCCTACTTATTGTTCGTTACTGATCCATATTTCCTTTGCTTTTGCTGTACTTCAAATTTAGCCATCGTACAGGCTTTGTATTTAATTTTATGCATTCTAATGTTGGTCTCAAATTAGTTCATACCCTTTGAAATTAAATCTACACCAGTGTTAGACTGATGTCAATATTCAGCCTCTAACTTTCTAGGTTTATATTTTATTACTAGGCTTACGTTAGATATAATACCATGTGCTTAACCAATGGCAATTTCAGCTATTTCTGCCATAGGTGCACAAACCTGCCAATTTGAGCTGTGCATTTGTAACCAATCAACTGTAGACAAAGCAGAGAGTTCAGCTTAGACACAATTGTTTGGATCCCATCCATGAAAGGAATGAGATATGTTGGGTTTTTTTCCTTAAAATTGAATGGCATTTCCTGTCAAAATACTAATATTTGTCTTCACATGTATAATCTAGATTTAAACTTTAAGGGAGAGTGACATTTTCAGACTTCCTCTAAGGGCTATGGTAAAAGACTTTTGAAGAGTTTTGTTCCTGTCTTCCAACTCAGCTGTCTATACTCACACTGACAGGCAGAAGTATGCGTGTGTGTGCTTTGGGACCTTCCGACTCCAGCATCGTAGCACAGACTGTTGATAATCAAGTGGGATTGAAGTTGCCTGACTTTGTGCTAGAGCTCCTGAAGCTCAGGCACATAGTTTCATCTGATGACTCTGCAATTAGGATGGTGTCCTCCAGGATACCTTTGGAACAGACATGGACGGTAATTTCTTAAACTGTTGCAACAAGAGTCGCCAGAGCTCATCTTCCACATTATTAAATATTAATTATATACATATATACACAAAGATATGCCCACAGAGCTGATTCATCCCTTGTGTAATGCCATATGTTTAAGAAGCAGCGTTGGTTTCTGTTTCTAGTAAATCAACACTTTTGTCCTTAGAGGCAGCTGTTTTATGTATTATGATAGAATCAAACATTCCTTATAGTCACACTTTTTATTACACTCAGGTAGCTATCCATTTACATTAAAGAATTTAGATTTGTTGTTATACCGATTATATATGCATATACAAAACTATCAGGCAACTAGCTCAAAAAATGTGTCCACCTATGGCTAAGCAAGTATTGTTTATAACAATACTTATTACTGTGTGTGCCTGCCATTGGCATAGTTGCTTTCAAGGAAAAATATCTGAATTTTGAAGATATAGATAGCAGCAAGACAGAGTACTACATGACGCTCTGGTGCTTTTAGCTTCTTTATTTTTTCCTCAGAACAATTATTTTCAGAAAAACTGAGTGCATTTAATTATATTTGTAAAATATTTTCAAGTTACTAACCATACTGGGTAATTTTGAAAGGGAATACTATGAGTTAAATAATGTGAAAAAGTATTAAAGGTTTTATAAACAAAAGAGAGAGGAAATAATTTCTCTTTTTTTTTCCTTGTTTAATACAAATTGTACCAAATAATTAAAAAAAAAGATAGTAGTATATTTGCTGTTATTGCTTTCTGCTACATAGCACAGATATTACTGTGCTGCTTTCTCACTGCTTTTGTCTATTTGAAGAGCTGATAGAACAATTTACATCTTTCTTTTCACAAAAAAATCCCCACATTGATAGTTTCATCATGATATGATACTGCACAACATCAAAACCGCTTTTTGATTGAACACTCGCTTTTCATAAATGAGTCATATACATTTTTTTTTCCTTTATTTCATATTTTTATTTGGATGTTTCAATATTTTTTTTTAGCATTTGAGTAAATGAGGGGCTGATAAAGCCACTAAGAGATATGCAGAAGGAAGGCAAGACTCATTACTGGGTCTTGACAACGCTGTTCCAGTTCCTTCCCTGCAAGCCCTCCAGCTCTGACAGTCCTCGGCTTCCCTTAAACTGACTCTGTTGTGATTCAGGCAGGGAGGAAACTCCTGCAATAAATTCATATACAGATAGAGTATTTATGTGCATTTAGCATAGTGCCAATTCTTTTTTCAGTATTTGGGCTGTATTATGACATGACAACAATACAGGGTTTATAGGATTTCTGAACTCTCAGGCTGTCCTGTACAGCGTTGTGTAGTTATAGACAGCTGTAACCTGAAACAGCTCACCTAGGAGGCAGCTAGATGATTTGATGACAGTGTCAGACAAAGAGGAGCTTCCTTCTCCAGTGTGTCCTCCCTGACATTCCTTTTGCATGAACTACTTATTGCACCAGAGTAAGTAAAACTTGCTAACAGACCATGGCATGAATGCTACTTACGTTTTTTTTCTCACTTAGACTGGTTGAGCCTGCCTGATACTGTGCTGTGCTTTGTGGGCATAACAGTCCAGATCTCCCCACTGCTTCATTCCATGACGTAGATATTTCCTTGGAAAATAACATTCAGGTGCCCAAAACTCCATTGGACAACTGAGCTTTCATAATACTGATTGACAAAGGACCTAGTATTAGGAGTGCACTGAGAGAAATCTACTGCTCAGACATGGTCTTCTATGCCCTCTTTGTAAAGCAGGTGATCAGAGTGAGCCTGGAGGCAAAATCTGCATGGCCTGATAAATAAGGATCGAAGAAGGAAGGACAATAGAGGAGAACGAGTTACAATTTCTTCCAGTCTCTGGGAATGTCATGTTCCTCTGTGAGTTACAGGTCCTCTTGTATTAAGTAGAAGTTTTTTTGACCCTGACAGTTGATATTTTGGAAGCACAAGGATCTAATGAATCAGTTACCATGACCCCCTGGTGCTTTTAGATTTTTTTTTTTTTTTTATGGTTTTTTTTTTTTTGTTTGTTTGTTTGTTTGTTTGTTTTCTTCAGAAAAAAAAAATTCAGAACAGTTCATTGTATGAAACCCTTGGTACTCAAATATAATGCTTTGCTTCACTTGCAAGACTGATTGATTCAGAGGGCTCTGATTCTGCTGTCATTTTCCAGTAAGACATTGCCAGCACAGTTAAGATAAAGGTTCTAAACTATGTAGTTGTTCAAACTGAATAAGTACTTTGACAAACAGTTCATTTTAGATACTTTTTCTAGAATGATCTCTCCCTTTTAATTCTCTTAATTTTTCTTCTTGGCAGAGCTTTGTCACTCAGGAGCACAGAATAAATTAAATTGTTGGCCAACATTAAACCAACGAGTTTAAGATTATACTGGATATGAAAAGTATTGATATTTACCTGTCGAGCCTACCTTGTTGTTAATGAGGACAGCATAAACTAAACCTAAATTAAGACAAGACTTTAAAAATAGCAATCTTGATTCTAGTAATGCTGGACATCACTTGAATGAAACAACTTTTATTGTGTTTTCTGTTTGGTTACACAAGTCAGCAAGGTTGCACAAGGTAGTTTAACACAAAGTAGGTGCCCCTGGTGAAATCCTGCTGACACCTTTGATCATAATCCTACCAGCTTTCAAGTGGCAATTTAGCCCTGAAGTCTGTGAAGTAAAATGTGTTGTAGCTTTCCCCTGTGGCAGAAAGTGACACTATTCTTAAAAGTTGCAACAGTTTAGCAGTTTACTGGCCTTATTATACTTCATGGGTAGTGTACCAAGGGTAGTGGGTGGGGTTTTGTACTCAGTAGCTGATTAATCAGGAACCACAACACGCCAATAGAGAAGATTTGCTCAGACTTTCATTGCCATAGGGGAAAGCATACAGTGGGATTGCAGCAGTGTAACACGCTTTGCAAAAAGTAATTTTTATTGAGTTCTTGGCTTTTACAAACTATTGTGATCTGATCAATTCCCCAGAGCAGGGATTTTTTTTTTTTTTTTTTTTTTTTTTTTTTTTCCTTTTTTTTTTTTTTTTTCCACTCTTCACTAGACAGATGCATCAACAAGCAGTAGGAGGGCTGGCTCATCTTCACTGATAATAGCATGCAGGATAATTTTGCCATGTGACTCACTTTCTTCTTTGACTCTAAAAGACATTTGAAAAAAGAGTGGCATTAATTTAAATAGATTTCCCATAAACAGGATTTACCAAAAAAAATAAAATCCTTGCTTTAATCTCATCTTTAAAAAGTACAGGAAAGAAAAATCCTACTATGATGTTCCAGCATTTAAAAATGTTATTGAAGAATGAAAATATTCTCTTACTGAGTAAAAGGAACATTTTGGGAAATGAATTTTTACCTCTGTGCACATCACTGCTTTCTTTGTCTGTCAAGAAAAAAATAATGCTTTTTGCTACCTCCTGCTCTTTTATAGCTAGACCCTCATCTAACCTTGACCAGGGTCATGGCATGGAATGAATTGATAAGACATACTTCATTTAGGATTAAATAACAATGAGACTGACAGAGCCTAGAGGGGCTTGCAATCCTAATGGAGAGTTTATCAGCACTCTTATGGAGGAAAAACAATATAACTTGGATTAGTTGCTTCCTATGTGCTGGTCACACAAGACAAATGTACCCAGGAGGTTAATCTAATGTGCTCTCCCAATATATTAAAGAACATCAAAGGTGCTAACTATGTGAAGCACACAAGTATTCTTAGCTGATTTTGTACTGGAATACTTGTCACTCCACTTTCTGAGCTCCCTGTCTTTTGTTCTTTTGTTAATCTCTGCAGGTTCTCCTATGAGTGGGTTCTGTTCCATTTGCTGTGGTATGGGAAATTTCATTCAGCTCCCCTTCTAGCAGTTTAGCTCCAAGCTCAGCATCCTATTTTGTGTGACATAATCAGTTTGTCATAGATTCAGTTCACATGTATTTCAGGAGGTCAGTGAGACACTTTATCCCATTTCTAGTGTTGGAAAGAAAAAAGGAAGTCTAAGATCTGACTGGACCTCCAAGTGTTACGAGAATTTGCTGTAAATGGAAAAGCAAAACTTTGAACACAAATAATCCAAGTAACTAGATGGAACTCTGTGCTTTTGGTGCCTACACGTTCTCTTCTCAAAATGTTTAGGCCAGTCTAAATTTGTTTTCTGGAAACAAGCTTAGAAAAAAACCCTCAATTTATTCTCCACCAGCAGCATAAGTTTCTGATTACTGTTAATATCACTATTCATATATATCATATTAAAAGCAAAATCCAAACCAAATCCAAACCTGAAAAACCATGCCCAAAAATTATTCATGAGTCAGAATAACCTGTCTATTGATGAAGCTCCATGAAACATCATGGTTTAGAATTACCTGTCTGCGATCTCTTTCCTGAT
Source organism: Pedionomus torquatus (assembly GCA_013398155.1). Taxonomy (NCBI): domain Eukaryota; kingdom Metazoa; phylum Chordata; class Aves; order Charadriiformes; family Pedionomidae; genus Pedionomus; species Pedionomus torquatus. Next base: position 463,678 of record VZRU01020622.1, read on the forward strand.
CGCGCATTGATGTGCAGAAGACCAGTTGGTGCAGGCCAAAACCAAGCCAGGAGACATGTTAGCAGTTTAAAACTACCAATGATGACCTGCCCAGTTTGTGTTCTGGTCTTGTTCAGTTTACTGATAGAGATGGAGCCTACAAATTTTTCTTTCCTTGTCTTATGCTGACTTTTTCCTGAAGAAGAGGAGCAGTTCAGACTTGGTGCTCAGGGCCTTTCATAAAGCAGGGAGAGAGAGGAATATATCCTTTTGACCAAAGAGCAGGGATGTACTGGAGATCTTTCTGTTCTGCACATAGTCAGTAAAACCAGGTGTAAAATGATACCTTTTCCTCTATCAGCTTTAAAACTCGCATTCAGAAAATTGAACCTGGCAACTACTTTCTGATGAAGATCTTGAACCTGTATAAGAAATTGAAGTCTACCAACAGCCATTTTTTTCTTCCATTAGTTTTTTACAGACTATTTATAGACTATAAGAACTGTTTCATAAATCTTATCCAAAAAAGGATGTATATGATTACAACCAGCAGCTGGATTCAAGCAGGGGTGGTGTCAGCACCATGGAATCCTATATCCAGTTACCTGGATATAGAACTTTGCAACCCAAATATGATACTAATTGCATTCAGATGTCTGTAAGCATGGATGTCGCTGCAGAGCTGATTTCATTGGTATTCTTCTGTGATCTGGGGATCTGACTTCTGCCATCTTCTTCTCAAACACTCACTGGATTTCTTAAAAAATCCAAATGTAATGTTATAAGCAATCACCCCACTATTATTATTCTTAGAAAAACAGATTAATGGCTGAAGAATGTAAAAGGAATAAAGTATATTTTCTTTCTTTTCTATACTTTGATGATTTGATCCTGTTCCAAAACTTCAGTCTTTCCTTTGTTTTATGTTATTTCCTTCAGCTTGTTCATACACTTTATTTCAAATACAGACCAGGAGACTTCCTTTGTATTTCAATCACATTGTGAAATCTGCTATCTTTTATTTGCTGGGTAGTCTTGTCTTCACTGTAAGAACACACACTCTCAATCTTCCAGATTTCCTCTGGTTCTAGTTCTCACTGTATTATTTATATGCCTTTGCAGTAGTTTATAAACATGTGAAAGTCTGACTCTCCTTTTTTTACCATGTGTATTGAACAACACCAACATATTGAGAACTGTTTATGATCCAATTTTGTACCTTATATTTCAATGAGGTTTTTTTCTACTAGCCATAAGTAATCATTTCTTCTGTCTTCCCTTTTCACTGGTTGTGACAGTGTCTTATTTTATTTTGCCAGACAAAATATTTTGCTTTGCATATATGCTTTTTTTTTTTTTTAAATACGTATGTAACTATATGGTGCAGTTTATGCCCTCATCTGTTATTAAAACTGCAATTTAAATACGTGGTAATGGAACTATTCTCTAGCAATCTGTGAAATTATGAGAGGATGTTTTTACTGGTGGATTTTTCAGCAGACTTATAAATCCTGTTGAGCTCCTTAGGAATACCTTTATTCTTAGGCTAGAACTGCAACATGAGAAGAATTTGCTATTATAAAAGGAATTACCTTCAGAACACATTTGTAATAAACATGTTATCATTTTAATGATTGTTATGAATTTATGATAAAATTCTAGGTTTGTCACAGATACCTTTTGCAACCTTGAACAGATAATTCAAATTGCCTACTTTATTCCCCTATCTGTAAAATGGGGAAAACACTTTCTTTTCCCTAGGTTTGTAATAATTTGTTCATTAATTCTTCGCGTTCTTCAAGGCCATGACATATTTGTACAGGACCAAGAGTAATGGAGCTTCACTGATAATTGTGACTTCCACACACATTTGTAACTGAAACATATAAGAGAAGCAACAGGCCTATTCTCTAGCCTAGATGACATTTCAATATAGTAACTCCTTTTCTTACATACCTATCATATAACTGAAAATGATGAGCCTTTCCAAATATTTATACTCATAGATTTCAGGGGGTTAGCTCTGCTAAGATCTTTACAAGCCCTTCCACAGACGATGTATCTCCTTCATTTAATTTTCCAGACATGTACATGATTCTATGGTGATGAACTCATAACCAAGATTAAATGACTGGAGCTTGACTGAATAAAGTCACAGTTCTACCTTTTCTAGGAAGAGCCAGAGCTCCCAGCGCTTCTGCATATTCAGTTTTCATTAATTCTAATATAGCTGTTCCTTTTAACGCAGCTTTGCTGACCACTTCCTAAAGAACTTGATCGCTCACCTGCTGCTTTATTTTTTGTCATGGTGTTTTTCATGGAACTGTGCTTAATAACATAAAGTAAATCTTCAGTGCCTTTTCTTTTTTTCTGCTGACCTACAAATGGATTAGGTGAGCATGTAGGACATATATTTTGATTGATCTTTCCTCTCACAGATCTTGCAGTGCAATCTTTGCAATATAAACATGGAGGTGAATATATGCTGATGGGCAATTCTCTGTTAGGGTGAATTTAACAATATGTTTTGGCTGATCTAACAGCTCGCTCCTGTGCTAGTGCCTGCCTACTGCCCCCTCCCCTAGTCTTAGCCACAGACTTCCACTTCATCCCTTGCACAGTTCCTGGTGTTTTTCAGGTTCCTGGAGGAGCTGAGTCTGCTAAGTAAACTGACAGAAAGCCAACACATGGCAATGTAAAAACAGTCATTTTTTTGTGTATCTGCTTACTGCGAGATCAGCCAAATCATTGTACTGAGCAGTGGTGTGCTACAAGATCATTTCAATTGTGCAATTAATACCTTTAGAAAATCTTGACATAGATTTTCTTCATTATTTCTCAGGCAAGAATAGGAGGGACATCCTGGCCAACAGTATGTAGTTGTGGCCAAAACGCTATTATCTTTACTTTATCTGAAGCCTTACCCTAAAGGCTGACAACTGATGGTATACAATTCATTCTTTTGATTCAAATGATTACCCACTATGACGCTGAAATATGTGAATGTGAATAAAGTACATGGGTTTTGCTTTCCATCAGTGTCTTGTAGGTAAATAGATGTACATTTCCCAATGTAATAACTACAAAAGTGCTTTTTGGAAGCAGTGTGAGCTTAAATTAAAAGCAAATTATTTTCTTCACTCTAACTAGTCTTGAATTGGATTTAAAAAAATTCAGATATTTATTGTTATAAATATGACACGTTCCTAATTCAACAATTAGCAATACACGTAAAGTTTCTGTTTGCTTGTAACTGGCAGTGATTTAGTGATATTTAGCCATAAGTTCATGATATTTCCCTGGGGAAAAAAGGTTTAGGCAACAGCTTGCATGCTTTGTAGGATACAGCTTATCTACCTATCTACCTACAGCCTATCTATCAAAACCAAGTTAAGTAGCACACTGACTGTTTCTTTTAAAGACAGCTTTGCTAAATGCTGACACATTTTTAGTCAGAGTTCAATAATATTTACCCTTCTAATGTCAGTATGTAAAATACTTTCTCAATGACCTGCCAATTAGTGATGAAAGTTAATTTTGAAGTGTTTCATGAGTCAGTGAGAAGGAAAAAAGAAATTATGGTAAGTTTGCTCTGATATTTTAAACCTTAAAAGTAGTATTAAAAGCTAATTCTCTGAATAATTTTCATTTACATTTTCATAAAATGCCTTGGCATTCTGAGATTTTGACCTGTGGCTCTAAGGGATACAAATGATTCATCTTACCAAACAAATGGGATGAATGCTGATACATAGTCTGATAAACAGAATATTAAAAACGCCATGCTTTTCTAATTCTTATAAAACAGAAATAAAGAGAGAGGGATGGTATAAAATAAAAAAACCCCAACCAACATCTGTGTATCTTTGGAAAAGTTAGTTTCTCCCTGATTAGCTGGAAGGAACTCATATTGTGGTTTATTTGTTTTCTTTCTGAGGAAGACAGACCTAAATAAGAGATTATTCTATTGATTAAGATTGTGTGTCTGTGTGTGAGTAAAGCTTATAAGCTCTTTTAAAACAATTTTTGTTTGGGTTGTGTATAAAGTTAAAAACGATACCGAAATGTATCTTCGTTGTCCTTACGGTTAAAGAAATAAATGTTGTGGGGGAGTTGTAATGCTTCTAATTTCCATCAGAGGGTACTATAAACATATCAAAACTTACTTTTTTGGATTCACTTGCAAAAAAATGGATGTTCTTTTCAGTTCAGAATTTCCTGATCATTTTCAGTGTTTATAAATTCTATGTACTATCAGATATATTTGCTTTGCTGAAAACATGAGTGGTTTATATAGCCTCATTAAAAACATTTGAAAACAAGTTTTGCAAGCATTCTCTTTCCCTTGTAAATATTCACTGGATATTCCCTTTTAACAAGGAGCCTCATTCCAAAACCTCTGTATGTCAAATGCCAACGTGGATGGAGGTAAAAAGTGTTCCTTACGTATCTTAACATATCCTGGCAGCCAAAATACGCTTGCTTTCTTTGTAGATACAGAAAGCAGTTCTGTGAGCAGACACAGAGCTTGAGAACCTGAATTGGTATACTCAATATGTCTTGTCCAAATGTGTTTTATAGAAAAGCAGCAGTCTCCTGCCAGTGACTGGCTGCTTTTGGGACAGATGCTCTATTGTACATGGGCCACTGGCCTATGGTGCTGCTCCTGCCCCAGCACTGCGCTCCCCTGTGGAGCAGCTGCTCTGGGATGAGTCAAAGAGTTTTTAGGGTTCAGCCACCCATATTTCTCTTCTGTGGACTTTTTTTCCATTATTTTCTCAACAGCTTTTTATTCATGTGACTACTTGAGATCAGGTGATTCTCCATGTAGACAGTGGCTGCACACCAGGGGCATTATTCATGTGCAAGAAGGACTTATTTAAAATTAGTTTTCTCTTTTTAATGGTAAAGTTTATTCTATTTACAGTTTTTTCATCCAGGCACAAAGGAGAAGTGATGCCATGCATCTCTGATGACCACAAGTAAGAAATAATAATTGAGGAGTTCGTGAGCAATGTATGGGGAGCAATGTGTTTGCAGGGTCTGGCAGCCTCTCTCCCAGCCCTGACCAGGATCACGTTAGTCAGTAGGCAGCTGAAGCAGCCCCAGCCCTGGGCACTGGCCATCTCCTGGGGGTATTAGCCCACAGCTGGGCCTGGTTTGATGGGGCCCATGGTGTATTTGAGATGGTCACTGAAGATATAGCTCAGACCTTTCATCTCCAACCCTCAGTCTCTTGTCACAGAATCACAGAATGGTATGGAGTTGGAAGTCATCTAGTGCAACTCCCCTGCCAAAGCAGATCCACCCAAAGCAGGTTGCACAGGAACTTGTCCAGGTGGGTTTTGAATGTCTCCAGAGGAGGAAACTCTACCATGTCTCTGGGCAGCCTGTTCTAGTGCTCTGCCACCCTCAAAGTGAAGAAGTTCCTCCTCATGTTTATATGAACTTATGTACAAGTTTGTGCTCATTTCCTCTTGTCCTGTCAGCGGGGCACCACTGACCATTGTCCTTGGGGCCATTGTCCTTAGGTAGCAGTGTCTGTTGTGGCTGGATTGTGTTGGGAGCTTGCAAACAGGCAGATGCCCAGCAAGTGCCCAGCAGTAGAATAAACAGAATTTTAGACTTCAAGATTCAAATGTATAACTACATGACTATTCACATAGTAAGAGTTCAGGTTGTTTATTCAGAGTTGTTAGTAAGAAAATGTTTACTTTTTATCAGAAGAATGTGGGTAAGATTAAATGTAGTAATCTGTCCATAAATATAATAAAGTGGCAAATCAGGTACTATTTCTTTTGCCACAATGAAATCTGGGTTTATGTGGTCTGTCTAATTTAACAGAAACAGTCTTCTGCCCACTCTTGGCTGAGACAAATTCTCTGCCTGTATGTGATTCTGCATCCAAAACCCCTAGGTTTAAAGACCATTGGCTGTAATGTCAAACCTTCAGGTTGTAACATAGTTATTTTTATAACATTGTGCTCTGCTAATAATCTATTGTAGTGGGACCATTTATAAATTAAGATGTTATTTGGCTTACGGATATTGGAATTGGAATATAGAAATTAAACTGCATTTGCATGGGTCATGAAAAATGCAAAACTTCTTCGATAGGTTATAGAAAAAAATCAATGGGAAAAGAAATCTGTCAGCAGGAAGGAGTAATTCAGTCTTATTTTGTTCACATTTAAAAACAATATGTTCATTTCTTATTTACATGAGTTTCATGTACACTAGATGTGGTTTATGAACAACCACCCCAACAACCTTCTAATATTTCCATCAGGCAAAACTGAAGTTTATACATCTCTGCAGGTGATATAAGCTGAAGTTTATTTTAGAGCCCATTTTTTCTTCCTGTGTAAACACCATGAATTTGGGAGAGGGGCTTGGAAGCAAGCTTAGCCTTATATCTCTCAGATACTTCCCAATTCCCTCTACCAGATTGTTGAAATAGAGGAGACCCTGCTTCCACAAACTGATTTTGCTCCTCTTTCTCGAAAAAGCATCACCCCCCCTCTACCCATTGTCTGAAATTCTACACACATATTTCTTCTAAGCCCATGTCATGGTTTAACCCCAACCAGCAACTAAGACCAAGCAGCCACTCACCTCCTAACCCCTCACCCTCTCTAAGTTGGGACAGGGATGAGAACTGAAAGTGTAAAATGAGAAAAAACTTGTGGGTTCAGATAAATACAGTTTAATAAGTAAAGCAAGAGAAAACAAGGAATTCATTCACTGCTCCCCATTGGCTGGCAGGTGTTCACCCATCTCCAGGAAAGCAGGGCTCCAACATGCACAATAGTTACTTGGGAAAACAAATACTGTAGCTCCAAATTTCCCCCCTTGCCTTCTTCATCCTCCAGCTTCTATTGCTGAGCACAACGTCATATGGTATGGTATATAACTTTGGCCAGTGGGGGTCAGCTGCCCTGGCCATGTCCCCTACCAACTTCTTGTGCACTCCCAGTCTACTCCCTGGCAGGGTAGTGTGAGGAGCAGAAAAGGCCTGGAAGGTTTAACAACAACCAAAAGCTTTAGTGCACTACCAACATTATTCTAATCTCACATCCAAAGCAGGTACACCAGATGCTAGCAAGAAAGTTAATCCCATCCCAACAGAAACCATGACAGCCCACCAGCTGTCTTCCTGCATAAAACTTGTATGGTCAGAACTTATATAATTTGACTACTAATTTCACAAGGGGGTAGGTTATGCGTTGCAGACTGTATGCGTGAAAATGCATTATAGTATTGGTTGTTAAGATCATCCTGATATTGAGATGATGAAGTAAAATCATTCCAAACATCTTCCTACTTCCACCCCCACAAGCATGTCCTGTACACAGTAATGCACTAGTAATAGCAACCATATAGACCATACAGACATCAGAGACCCAAATTTTGTGTTTGTGTTTTTATTTGATTTTGCTTTTTTTTTTTCTCCTGACTATTCAAAATTTTGTTTTGCCTAGATTTTTAGAAGCTGAGGTTTGGTTCACTTCTTGTTGACTCTGGTGTTTCTTTTTGACATGTAGCTAAAACCCACTGAAAATGGTTGGAGCTCATTTGATTTCATGTCAGATTTTAGGATTAGTCACCTCTGGAGTCCATCTTTACTTACCTAACCAGTCTTTGCTATCATCTTTGAATATAGTAAATTGCCTGTTTCTTTCCAGGACGTGAGCTTTGGTCAGCGGCTTTGACTTTGATATTTTAACCCGCAAGTGACAGTATCCCATCCAAGAAACAACAAAAGTGTTCATTTACATTCAGTGCCATGAATTACACCAGTGATTTTGAAACAACATCATGACATAACAAAATGGCTGAGGTCAGCAGGGACCTCTGGAGATTGTTTGGTCCAATGCCTCAGCTCCAGGCAAGGTCGGCTAGAGTGGGTTGCTAAGGATCATGTCCAGATGGGTATGAGAAGCTCCAAAACTAGATCCACCAGAACCTTTCTGAGCATCCAGCTCCAGAACTTGATTAGTCTTACAGTAAATAAAGTTTTTTCTTGTGTTTAAATGTAAAGTCCTATATTACAGGAAATACATCTAGAGGCAGAAATCTTAAGGAGTTGTTAAACAAAACTAAACTAATCTACTATGTGCAGAAAGAGAAGTACCTCTTTCTATTGCTATATTATTCATATATACTTCTATCATAATTTTGTGATGAAATATTTAAACCAGTGTTTTAATTGATATGCAGCATTAATTTATATTAAAATAGAAAATGAGCCATACAATCGATAGAATATTTATAAAGAAAAAATTAAATTATCCATTGATTAGTAATATTTTATTTTTCTATTTCTTAAGTTGAAATTTTAAGATGACATACAGACAGGGCTAAAAAGTGCTTTAAGTGCTTTCACAGGATCACAGAATTATATGGGGTTGGAAGAGACTTCTGGAGTTCATGTAGTCGAACCCCCCTTTAAGTTCAAGTTGTTCTGTATTGTACTTTAGCCCTTTCTAATATGCTTTCCCTCCATAGATTTGAATAAAATCATTCAATGTGGTTGATTACGTATTTTATGATATAATAAATTGCAAAAATAATAATTTAGGTCTGTAAACGAATCTTTTCCTATAGTTAGAACATGTCTATTTTTATAAAATAATGCCTATGACTGTATCACAGTATAAAAATTTAGAAGACAAGCAACATGTATAAAACAATTCCACTTTCAATATGTAGTTTATGTGTATATATATGAATATATATATAAAAATAAACCTCTATGTGTGAACATATATGGATATATACACACATACACACATATATATTAGGCAACTTTTTAGAAGGTAGGTAAAATTATTTACTTGGGAATGTACTTGGGAATGGCTTACTGAATGTAAGCAAAATCAGAAACTAGTTTATCTGAAAAAAAACCAAGACCTGATTGTTTTTGCTTAATTTAGATTTTTAAACTGTATAGATAAAGAAAAAAGTGGTATAAAGCTCTACTGAATCTCACTCCTTGAGAGGGAGCACCATTGGCACTGAATGTCTTTTTAACCTTCATATCTGAGTGTACTGAACTTAGTATAGTATAGAATTGTCTGTGCTATATTATGATTCTGCTGAGGTAAATAACAAAACTCCCATTGTACTCAGTGGTACAGGATTAGTCACTCTATTTTTTACTGGGACGGAGGCTTTTCCCTTACCATTATTGTATCTTCATACAAATATAGCAGCATTATTGAAAGTCTGAAGCTTCATGCCATTGCTTTGCTCATCTTCTTAAATTCAGTACCACATGGCAGATTTCTTTGGAGCCTTATCTCTCAAGCCAAAAAGAAAAACATGATCACAATAGTCAGCTTGGCTTTTCTTCTCATCTCTATATGCACTTCAGTGCAGGAGAAGTTCAGAAACCACAGAGCTTCAAATGGTTTCTTTCAAAGGCATTAAGAAAAGAAAGGGAAACAAATATTGAGGCATTACAAAGAACTTTTCAGCCAGTGCATGTTTATTAAGCTTATTTTATTCTATCCAGCATATTCAAAGACATCTGATTAAACTGTCCGAAATAAAAGGGAGAAAGCTTTCTTCAATCTGGGCAGTACAGATAAATAATTTTGTGGAAGATTTCTATCTGTACTGGAGACTTGTTGAAGCATTTCAAATAGGCTACACACATTGCCAAATACAATTCTGTTCAGAATATGCTAAAATAGTGAATGTGGTTAATTGGAGATAGAAAAGATTGTTTCTAATCAGTACATGACATACTTTGCAATTCTTATAGACACTCAGACATATTTCTTGCTTCACATGTATTTCCAGTTAAATTACTGGAACAAGTCACATGAATAAGAGTGGACCAATAAATACAGCAGTGGAAATTACTGTATGGCACAGCACACAATGACCTTGTTGTGACCATTCTTTGGGTACCCTACTTTAATCTTCGCATTCTCTAATGTTTCAGCTGTGCGATAACTTTTTTTTTACAGATAGATGCTATTTTTGGAAGGGACCATTCAAAGGCAAAAAGAAATATTGTATAACATTGTATTAATTAAAATGGAGACAGAAAAAGACTTTCTTGCTCAGATCCTTAACTCCACATTCTCTTGAAGTTACCATCTAACACTATCTGAGGAACTGTTATTTTTATCTCCACAATTTCTTTCATTATTTCAATAAATAAATCTTTTCCATAAAAGAAACACTGATTCTTTTTGAGTTAGGGAATTTAGTTCCCTTTTTTTTTTTTTTTTTTTTTTTGTTTCACTGTGGTTCAGTAGGAAAATCAGTGGGCCCAGTGGCTTTTTGATTCTTTAGCTGCTTATATTTTTAAACCTACATTCAGACACTGAAGTTCAGACCATGGGACTAAACCAAACAGTACTGTTGCTTCCAATCTCTAGTTCTTCTTTCCCTCTGTTCATAAAGTTCATCTTTATTTGAGTTCATCTAAGAGCTAGAGCAGGTAGTAATTTAGCTTCAGTTTTATGGAAACCAGTGTTGCCACCATAGTTACACATCATGCTCTTCTGTTCAGAGATCGAGACTTAGAGGATGTTGCAGGAGGAGACTGGAACATTAAGTCTACAATAATAAAAGAAAACTTACTGTAATCTCCTTTGAAAAATGAAGGGAATAATGACTTTTATAATATTTTTTCTCATTTTATAATAACGCTTATGATAGAACTTCCACCACTGAGTTTAGGAAACTTTCACATACATTAATGAAAGGTATACTTTTTATATACATATGTATCAATTAGTAGCTACATAAATCTGTAACTAAGAGTTTTTACTAGAAAAAACCACCCCACCTTACTAATAAATATTTTAAAATTGTGAATTATTTAATTTCTTTCCATGAATCCTCTTTTCTTTATTTTCCCATTCTAAGCATTGTCCTTTCCTTCTGCTGTTTACACCAACGGTTACTGGTAAAAGTAATGGCTACTTACCTGCTTCATCCACTTTAATCACACTGATTGACTGGCTTTCCTTTGAGTGTCTCTGCATGACTATCAACAGCATCATGCCTCTTGAAATTGTGACCAGCAGCACAGCCTGGGGAAATTAGCTTTCTTATTTGTGATTTCCTTTTCATTCTGTTTGTTAATAGACCAAAACAGTTCCCAAAAATGTAACCACCTGCCGTGGTCTTCACTGGAGGGGAGGCAAAGTGAATCCCAACGAAGGGAAGTTTATTTTGAAGATGATGTCTTCATTAAAAAATAATGACTTTAAAAAGTACTAAGTGGTTTCCAAATCCTTTTGCTTCTTGCCGTCCAGCACTACCTGTGGTTGTCACTCTTCTCCACTGCCAGTAGATAATACTGCTCGCAGCAATATGAGTGAGCACAACATCGTCTATGGCTGATCCAAGCTCACTGAGGCAGCAGTTATCAGGTTGTGTTGCTCCCTGTATACATGCAAATGCCCCTTTAACTGGAGGTGCTCACATTTTTCTAACCCTTTCATCCTGTCTCTAGGAGACAGACAATAAAATTAATTAAAGTAGGTTTTATTGCACATTTGGGAAAGTGATGGGCCGTTGTAGCTCTGGATCAGCAGTCTCCGATTTCATATTTGCATGAAGCTAATAAAGAAAACAAGACAATTAATATAATACCCTCTGCAGACAACTTTTCCATAACTGATGGCATAAACTTCATGACCACAATCCTGCAATAGATTAACTTATCACTGCAAGTGATACTTACCTCTTTTGTGGTAGTTTTGGGAAACAATGTTAAGCTTCTTTGTACACTTCTATATAGTATGGTCAATAAAATAAGTGATGATTCCACTTGGAATTGCTTTTTAATCAGAATTCTTCTCTGGACATTTCTATTTCATGAAAAAAAAGTCTTTCACCTTTTTGTATTCATTAAGAATTGATTTTCAATTATTTTTTTGTTCATTTCAAAGGTGGAATACCTGGCAGTTCCAGAGTCATTGGAACATTCCCTGGGATGGAAAGAGGAGAATGTTGCACTGATTTTCTTGCAGAAGTAATCTGGTTCATTTTAAAGTCTGTTTCAGAAATGTGCCTTACAACACCCCCAAACATCATTCATTTTGGAGGAATAGTACTTTACAAATACAGTTATTAATTATCATGGTGAGTTAATGTAACATCTGTACAACATTTGGAGATCTTGACAACATTCAGTAAAGCTGTATCATTTGCAGTAACTGCTTTGTGAAGGGGATAAGGTATTTATTGGGGGAAGGATTCTTTGAGTTAATAGTTAAAACCGTCTGGAAAGGAATTCTGTTATTGCAGCTTTAGAGAAATTAGAGTTGTTCCATTAGCAAGAGTGAGAATCCATGTAAGGCTCTGTTACTACAGTTGTTCTTATTGAATGATTGTATCATGAACAGCTTATAAGTCTCCTCTGCCAAATAAAGCCCCAGTTTATACAATGCACTTTGTAATCTGTGTTGTAAAAACTGCTCAGTTCTTTTCCCTTAATTTTCAAGTAGCAGATCATGACAAGCTTTTATATGAGTGCCCAGATGAGGATTGCAACCCTTGTGTGTGAGTCACTCATTTACTCCCTGTTAGACATTGTTGTCTTTCTTGGATCCAAGAGCCTTTTCCTCACTGCAGTCTGAAGGATTTGCAGTGCTGCAGACAGAGAAACTGAGTTTAGACTTCTTCCTGGATACACCAGCGAGAATGGGCCAGCTGAAAAGGAGACAAGCAAACCATCAGAGTGCATGGTCGTCCCAGTGCTGAGCTTGTACAAAGATGCATACGGCAAAATCTCCTTATTAAAGCAGTAGCCAAATCAGTTTGGCATTTGGGGTTCTTTTTTTTGCTCACAGCTAAGTCAATTGGAGCTCTGCAGCCAACTTCAATGAGAAAAGGATAAGGCACTAAATAATATGCTGCACAGCTTTTGTGTTACTTGAAAGAAATCCAGGCAGATCTTTGCCAGAATGATTGTGAATGTGGTACTTTTCCAGAAGAGCTTGGAGGGCCTCAGGCTTGGCCAAAGGAGTACAAATCAGTTCAAACCTAAAATTGTGCTAAGTTTTCCAAAACGTAAATGACAGACAACAAAAAAGCATGAGAAACATGGAAGCTATAATTCAAGTTAACATCTGAGCAGAGTACAAAAGAGAGATGCAGCTGGTTAAATGAACTTTTTTTCTAAAGAAACTTCAGTTGTAATTTTTTTCATATTGAATTTTAAAAATAGCCTCCACTTTACCCTTTAAGTGAACTGGAAAAGAACAAATGACAATAGCATAGTAATTTGGGGGCCAATTTTCCTTAAATACATGTTCTATTCGATATTGAACCCTTTTGATATTTGGAAGCTTCAGGACTCCGTTCTCTGAAAGAAGCTGCATAAATTGAGGAATTCTGACAAAACCGTTGGGCCTAATAGCTGCTTGATCACGATGCCTTGGTGGATCCCACTGTTCTGGCTGATTGGAAGGCTCTCAGTTTCATACAGTAATGCTGAAATACCAGTCAAACTGCCATGGGCAGGGTTATGCATGCATTGTCGCTGTTAAGCCCTATTGTCAGGGTCTTTGTAATCTGGCTGTAAAATTATTCTTAACTGAGGGTACGTATACAAGCCTGTAAGCACATCCACTTGACTATTTTTGCATATTTTTCAAATCACTTATTTTCTTTTGCCACTTTTTTTTTTTTTTTTAGTCTTTTCTTCTTTTAACAAGAAGAAAAATGAAAGTCTTTCCCTGCAAGAACTGATATTCAAAGTTAAGATAAAGTGTTAATTTTTCTTCTGCTACTGCTGCTAGATTAACCCTCACCAAAGGCTGTCTTTCCTCCTAAAGAAATGTCTTGAGAACGTTTAGGGGCATCTGTCATGTTTGGGGCCACACTCTGCCTGACCTTTCAAAATGAGGTAGTGGTTGATATTCCTGTGTGACTTCCTTGATGTTGGTTGCAAAGTACTTAGGACCCACTTGTTCTGCACTGACTCATTCTGGATAACGCCATATTGCAACAGGCATTCTCTTAAAATAATTTGGCATTGTTGGTATAGTAACAAATGAGAAAGGGCACTGTAACAGATTCTTCCAGAAATAACTGAAATTCAGCAAAGATAAAGTTGTAGTGCTGCAGTTTTTCTTGCATATTTAAAGCTTTGCATTTAATATTGGGCCCTTTCCTTGCAGAGGGGAAGGAGAAGAGAGAGTCTTATAAAGTGTATGCTGTGTATGAGCAAAGATAGGCAGATCTTAAAAAAAGCTCAAAAAACCCACCACTCCTTCTCCTTTCTCCCCTTATAGATTTCATGTTATTTTTGCTCTCTTCCTTCCTTTAACTGCCCGATCTGTCTTGATATTTGTGCTAAGATCCATTATCTGATTTGGGAATATTATTCAAACTCAGTAGTACAGAATAATTTTTATTCTTTCACATTGATTTTGTGATTTGATGATATATTAAGGTTCTATTTAAAAATAATTTAAAAATGTTTTTAATAAAAATACTATTAGAAACCAACAATTCAGCAGCTTGGTTATAGCAATATTTGTGTTGTTTCTAAAAATAGTCTTGTGATTCTTGATGACCTGTCATATAAAGATGAATCAATTATTAACCCGTCACCTTACAATGTATTCATCAATGTTGAGTTTGTTGGGTTTTTTTTGTTTGTTTGTTTTGTTTTGTTTTGTTTTAATTGTGGCAAAATTACACTAAAAAAATAATGAATCAAACTTATTTTGTTTGCAAATGACAACATTCATAATATTTTTCAACACTGCCAACAGGAGGGTTACACAGACACAGGGTCAGGAAACCCTCACCCATTATATTAAAAGTGTATTTGTCTTAACAACTCCAGAGTAGGTCCTGGTCTCAAGAGACCGATATACACCCCTGTCTTGGGTCAGGCACATGGAAGGACTTAAATGTTGAGTAGGTTTGGATGCCAGGGCCTGCCACCTAGAATGGAGGCTGAGGGTGTGGGATGCTGCTCCCCAACATGACCTTTCCTCTCAGGAAGATGGTGGAGTGCCTTGTCTCTGTTATAGTGTGCATGCAATGGAGTAGGAAAAGTAAATATAATACTCTTCAGTGTCCTCTTGCAGTCACTTCACTGTCACTGTTACATTTCTTACCTGCTGCTCTTTTTTTCCCTCCCCTCCTCTTAGTGCATCTCTACAGATCAGCAGATAACTGCTTCTGACTACCTGTGTTCTCAGTTAGCCTTTATAACCACCCTGGGTCTATTCTGCTTCTGTTAAGTCGTGTGAACGTGTCTTGCAGCCTGGGGATGTCTGCCTGCCCATGATACAACATGATTAGCAGCCTCTGGAGATCATCACCTGAAAACCAGGCATGTTACAAATTGGAGACCTTCCTGGGAGAAGTCAGAGAAATTTATGCAGTACCTGCTGGCAATTTGCCCCGCTTCAGCCAAAGGTATTGATTGTTAGGTGCATTAATTTTAGGAAGCAGACACTCTCCTTTTTTTTTTTTTTTTT
>VZRU01020630.1:0-23114 GCA_013398155.1 Pedionomus torquatus
TTTGATTTGGAGCCTTCGGCCTGTACCTCACAGCCCCCGGTCACGTCGTGACCTTCCCCTTCAGGAATCCCCTGCCTGGCTCAGGGGACAGACTCGTGTGCGGACGCCGGCAGACCACAGGCAGGTTGTACAGTCTGCGGGGGCTTACAGTAGCCCTTCGCTTGGGTAGTAAACTAACGCGAATATGGGAAGAAACAATTAACTGCTGAACTGGCTCTGGTGAACCTCCAGTTTTACTTGATTGCATTGGTGTTTTTTGAGGTGGTAGTTTGTCATCAGGGAAGACAGCTAAGCTGTTTCCAAATCTGGAATTATGTGTGTTAGATATACCTGTGTTAGAAAACAGCATCTCATTGCTTGAGGAAAACTCAGACCATAATATGTTCAGACCTGTGACTGTGGTTTAAGTGCAAAGCAGTGTACTGAGACTTTAACTTCACTGTTTGTGCCACTTTAAACAAATGTCAGATTCACACTCCTTTTTTGACAGAATCCTGTCACTTGTTTTCATGTGAAGTTATATGAGAGCTAAGCTTGGAAGACACTACAGAAGTAAACTCTTCAAATAGCTGGCATATATATAAAACAGAACTGCCTTTTGCTAATTTTAGTACGATTTCTTTCTAGATTGCTGCTCTAAGTGTATAGGCATTTTGAAATAAAAGGGCTTATGTGTGTAGGTCCTCTGCCATTCTGTGTTCCTACCATTCTTGTGGTTGCTATGGTGATGATGATGTGAAAACTCCACTGCAAGTAAGCACATTAGTTACACAAATCTTGTATTTGAACTTAATATGAGTGCAGTTTCATTTGCACTTCCACTCAGTGTGCACCAACTTTTGCAGGACTGTGGAGCAGACTGTGCTAAATTTCAGAAGAGTGAACTGGAGTACAAATTCAACAAGAAAGCCTTAGAAAGGCCTTACACCTCTGAACACTCCTGGGGAAAGACTTACGGGGAGCATAAGCGTCACTTGGAGTTTAGTCATGACCAATATAGAGAGCTAAAGAAATATGCAGAGGAGATTGGCATTTTCTTCACAGCTTCCGGCATGGATGAGGTATGTAAGCCATACTGAAATGACAAGCAGAGTCCAGTTGCTGTATGTATTAATTATTACTTAGGCATAATAGTTATTACATAAAAATAATATGTGTGGACTTTGAATTTCTAAATGAGGAAATTAGAGTAATTGTACTTCTGCCAGGTCACTTGTGTTTCTACAGTGCTGAGTAGGTGGCTGAATATTTTGGAGGACCTGCCACATATGCTGAGGTATTTACACACAGTAAATCGTTATCAGAGACAAGGTTTGAGCTCCATAGGCTTTGAGAGTTTAGAACAAGACTGCGATATGACTGCTACCCAGTCTTGTCTGATATATTGATTCCAAGAATTTCAGACTTCCCTCTGTATTTAAACCAGATTAATTTCTCAAATTAATCCCTATTATTTCCCTGTTTTGTTTGCTTGTTTTTGTTTTCTGCTGTTTACTACACCCTAGTTCTGCTTCTAAGCAGCAGAAATGCTTATATTCCTTTCTCTTTCACTAATTCCATGGAGAGGGTCTCCACCTTGCCCTCTAACTCCTGAAGCATTTACTATTTTTTTTAGTGTGGTCTTGGCATAGTCAGTCACCAGCTTGTATACTCCACAAAGCCTATCTGCTGCTGTTCCCCCTTAAAAGACGTATACTTTATCTCTTGCATGGTGCTCACACCAAATTGATCTTTAGTTACAGTATTAACAAATGCAGTGTACAATTGAAATGTTTAAACTGGAAAGATCAGGTAACAGCTAAACCTCAATACAGATCAGAGTTTACAGATTGTTTTACTTTTCTTTTGGCCTAGAAAACACAGAGCACCAAACTGAGAGAGATCCACCAGAAGTAAGCTAGTAACTCTTGCATAAGCCAAGCACAGTCATGCCCCATTTTTTCTGCAAGCAGCTTTTATCTAATATGGGACAAAGATGGGATTGATTTAATGTTTTAAGGTGATCTTTCAGGGTGTCAGTCTCCTTGCTGAGAGAATTCCTGATGTATCAGCTTAATCTCCTTCCTCATAATCTTTTGTCCTGCCTTATCTGGCAGAAGTTCATACTTTTCTCATATCTCCTTCTTGTGTATTTGAACACTATTATTGCATGTCTTTTCTGCTTTGTATTCTCTGGACTAAGCGATTTCAATTCCTTCAACCTTTTAAATACTCTTTTTTTTTTAGTCCACTGGCCATTCTCAGTGCTTCTGCCAATTTACTGTCCTGTTGACCGAAGTCCTTGAATTGCTGTGCCCCAGCGGAGGTGGTGTGAGCAGCAAATACCATAAAAAATTACTTTGGGTGTCTGACAGACAAAAAAATGCTTTGCATGTGTTGCAATAGCCCAACACCAACACAGACTCAGATCTGTGAAAAGATATTGTAAAGTTTCTCTTACTGTTACCTTTATGTCTAGGAGACCTTCTGAACAACAACTACTCCTTTAGGAAATTAGTAATTAAATCCAGTAGTCTTGGACTTCTGTAACTGGGCTCTTAAAGACCAGCATGCCTTTGAGGGGAAAAATTTAGTCTGATGTTAAAAACTCCAGCTTCTAAAGGCTCCTTGGTGTGTGGCCCCATCAGCTAATTAACACCATCGATAACATGCCTTCTTCTTTGAACAGGAATTACATTACACAGCTCCTAAGTTATCTGTTGGTATTTCTGCAAGGCATAGGTGTGGACTTTCTGGCAAACACTGCATAAATTGACATAATAAATCCTTGAGAATACATAACTTCTGTAAATTAAGCATGATCTCTGGAACTCCAGCTATGGCAAACAGGTTAAATTGTGTGTTTAAGTATATGAGGAAATCAGTGAAGTGATGTGTGAAGTAAATATAAAAGCTATGAGTAACCCCTTTATCTATTCTTTTCCAGTATGTACTCAAAGCAGAACAGGATCCCATTGAACCACTCCCTTTAATGTCATCCCTATTGTTTGATATTGTTTCCTGTTCTTTGACTCTCTTACGGAAAAACTGCCATTTTTCAAGAGCTATTTACCTAATAAAGTGTAGCATTAGATATGAGGTCTATCTATCATATTTCATTTTGTGCAGTCTCCTGAGATTAGATCTATGGCTTGTTAAGATAGTGTGTTCATTGTCTTCATTCACAGTGCATCTTAGTAAATAAACTAAATATTAAACTAAATAAACTAAATATTAAACTAAATATTAAAGAAATGCTATGCATCCTCGTACAAGAAAATCACTCTGCATCACAATGATGACAGAAAAATTAGACTGAAGATGTGATTCTCTTCTGCACATCAACGTTCTTCCTCTGACACTAAGTAAATCTGGCTGCAACGAGGAATGAGCTGAAGACATTAAAAGTGTTTGTGGACAAATGAAGGGGAACGAAGTTAAGTAACTATTTCATTGTTTCCCCCAGATGCGAGTAGAGGACCTCAGTGTCTCTTGCCTGTGATAGGTTTGGGATTTTCTTCCTTAAAAGTACTAATTTTTGAAAGGAACAGTACTGATGCAGTACTGATTTTTCTGGGGAGCCTCCAGCAACTTCTGAATTATCTTCAGTGTAGCACACACATTTTTAGAAGAAGGCAGAGTACAATTAACATTTGAATAAACTGGTTTATAGTCTTTTCCTTGGCATATTTTATATTTATTTTCTAGTGTCTCTTATAGAAGCAAATCCATTTTTGATTTCCCTTTGTGGGCACTTACTTTTTTTCATGTTCCTTCTCAATATACTCATACAATTTTTTCAGAGTGTCAGAACTATACAGGAAAGCTACCTGTAGTTTTAAACACTCTGGGGTTTAGTATTGCAGACCTATAGGAAGTATGCAGCTGGAAGACTGCCTGCATGCCTGCACTACATTTCTTCTTCAACAGGTAGGCTCCCACCTGCAGATGCTCTGCTTACTGTATTCCTTTTTTTTGGCACTACAACCTAATCTTAAAGCTAGAGAAACAGTGGAGCTCATTTGTACTAAGCAGTACATATTACCATTTTAACAGAAATGTTAAAATGCACTGATTTATCTTCCTTCTAGATGGCTGTGGAATTTCTACATGAACTGAATGTTCCATTTTTCAAAGTAGGATCAGGAGATACAAATAATTTTCCATATTTGGAAAAGACTGCAAAGAAAGGTAAGAATTTTCTTTTGAGCCCGTATTGGTAAGCATCACTGTGCCTCAGTAGATCAGTTATTAGGTCTTTCTTCCAATTGGTTTTGGAAAAAAAAAAGCTAAATTACTTTCAGAAGAAAATCACCCTCAGATTTGGGGGAAAAAAAGTTCACTCATCTTCTTTTTCTAGTTTAACTGCATTCATTTTCTTCAGTAATTTAACTTAATCTTTTTGAAGCATTCTTAGAGACCTAGGACAAAATGTGTGCATGTGTTTTTTTTTAATACTAGGTCGTCCAATGGTGATTTCCAGTGGGATGCAGTCAATGAACACAATGCATCGGGTTTATCAGATTGTGAAGCCCATAAATCCAAACTTCTGCTTCCTGCAATGCACCAGTGCATACCCACTTCAGCCAGAGGATGTCAATCTCCGTGTTATATCGGTCAGTCAGTAACCCAGAGTGTCCTGTGGGTAGGGCAACACAGAAGGGCTATGCACTTTTATTGAGATATATTTCCAGATCTTAGGCATGCTGGAATTTCCTTCTCAGAAATTAAACGATGTATTGTGTTTCTCTAATTCATGCAATTATTGAAGTAAAAATATCCATTGGATCCTCTTTTAGCAGCACTTACCTTTGAGGAATATGATAAAGGATATTACTGGAGTAATCACAATTAAACAGAGGAAAATATGACACGGTTAAAAGGTTAACCCTGCAATTTATAGTGCAAATAAAAACTGTATAGCCTGTTACCATTATGAAGGTGTATGGAGTTGAAAACATTGTTTTAAATGGGGCTAGAGCAGAAACTTCATGAGAAGTTAAAAACACTTCATGTGAATATAAGAACAACACAGAAAATGGATTAAGCCTTTGTATTGTTCTCTTCAGTGAAAATATTAGTTGGATATGCCTGATAGGGATGCTAGAAAATTTTCCCAAATTGGACAGTGTTTGCCCAGCTTTATGCATTCCTAGTATGTTATTTTAGTAGAATGGGACATAGTTGCATTTAATTGCCTTTAAGAGTGGATGACTGTCCCTACATATGGCTGGCAGGATTACTTCAGATTTTAAATACAGGGTTGAAGAAATCTGCTCTGGATAATTAGTTTAATGAGTCCATTGGGTTCTTGGATAAAAATAGAGCACTTCTGTCTTACTGCAGCTTACAGTGATGTAGGTTTTGGCGACTTTAAAGAGTAAAACTTAATTAAAAGGAAAAGCATAAGAGAAGTTGTAGACTAGGACATACCTTCTTTTCCTTGCAGTATTGATAATACTAGTGAAATTCTTAAAACATGACAGTCAGTGGTGCAGTGTAACTTTTTGAATATTAAAAAAAAAAAGTAATTCTCAGCATAACCAACTGCTTTTTTTTTGTGGCACAGCAATTATCCATTGTTTTTATTGTGATTATCACTGTTAATTTTGCTTTGTCATTGAAATTACTACCTTGGTAATTCAGACCAACTCTTGTCATTATTCAAGGCCTATCAGTCAGCTTTTCCTGATATCCCTATTGGCTATTCGGGGCATGAAACTGGCATAGCCATTACAGTAGCAGCTGTTGCTATAGGTGCTAAAGTAGTGGAACGCCATGTGACTCTTGACAAAACATGGAAAGGAAGTGACCACCAAGCATCCCTGGAGCCAAATGAACTGGCAGAGCTAGTGAAAGCCATCCGTACTGTGGAAAAAGCAATGGGTTCACCAATCAAGCAACTCTTGCCCTGTGAAATGGCTTGCAATGAAAAGGTAACTTTTGCTTTTGACTTATGTATAACTGAAACTCATTTAGACCTATAGCTAATAACTATATTCAGAAAAAAATAGTTTGCTGATTTTTTTATTGCAATAATGTTTCTGCCTCTGTGCTCAAAAATTTCTGCTGCCAAGTAGCAGTAAGCACAGTGTTTATGCTTAGCCCACTGTAACATTAGGGCTGACATGTCATTTTCTATAAACTGCTATTTCTGACAGTTGGTTTCTATTTTTACCAAAGTATAATGTTGGCACTTTCGAGTATAATGGAGTTCTGTGTATCGTCTAGGGCTTAAACTAAGTTGAGAAGAATCATAGAATCATTTAGGTTGGAAAAGACCCTCAAGATTGAGCCCAGGTGTTAACCTAACACTGTTGAGTCCACCCCTAAACCACATCCGTAAGCACCATGTCTACCCATCTTTTAAATACCTCCAGGGATGGTGACTCAACCACTTCCCTGGGCAGCCTGTTCCAGTGCTTGACAATGCTTTGGGTGAAGAAGTTTTTCCTAATCCATCCTAAACCTTCCCTGGTGCAACTTAAGGCCATTTCCTCTTGTCCTATCACCTGTTACTTGGGAGAAGAGACTGACCTCACTACAACCTCCTTCCAGGTTGTTGTAGAAAGCAGTAAAATCTCCGCACAGCCTCCTTTTCTGCAGACTAAACAACCCCGGTTCCCTCAGCCACTCCTTGTAACACCTATGTTGTAGACCCTTTACCAGCTTTGTTGATGTGCTGGAGTGTGTCCAAAGAAGAGCAATGTCTTTCTTGTAGTGAGGAGCCCAAAAATGAACACAGTATTTGAGATGCAGTCTCACCAGTGCTGCATCGTACTTGGTAGTAGCAGTCAGCCTCTGTGGCTATACAAGCTGCTTTTACACGAAGCTAAAATACTAGTCAGTCTAATTAGAATCCCTCCATTCTGAAAAATTCCAGTGAGCCATTACAGAATTTCAGAAAGGATCTAGATGTTCCCAGCAGCCTAGTTATGGTGAAGGTTTCCATGCTAACTCAGCCTAACAATTCCAAATTTTTTTTTTACATTTCTCTTCTGTAGCNATTATTGAAGTAAAAATATCCATTGGATCCTCTTTTAGCAGCACTTACCTTTGAGGAATATGATAAAGGATATTACTGGAGTAATCACAATTAAACAGAGGAAAATATGACACGGTTAAAAGGTTAACCCTGCAATTTATAGTGCAAATAAAAACTGTATAGCCTGTTACCATTATGAAGGTGTATGGAGTTGAAAACATTGTTTTAAATGGGGCTAGAGCAGAAACTTCATGAGAAGTTAAAAACACTTCATGTGAATATAAGAACAACACAGAAAATGGATTAAGCCTTTGTATTGTTCTCTTCAGTGAAAATATTAGTTGGATATGCCTGATAGGGATGCTAGAAAATTTTCCCAAATTGGACAGTGTTTGCCCAGCTTTATGCATTCCTAGTATGTTATTTTAGTAGAATGGGACATAGTTGCATTTAATTGCCTTTAAGAGTGGATGACTGTCCCTACATATGGCTGGCAGGATTACTTCAGATTTTAAATACAGGGTTGAAGAAATCTGCTCTGGATAATTAGTTTAATGAGTCCATTGGGTTCTTGGATAAAAATAGAGCACTTCTGTCTTACTGCAGCTTACAGTGATGTAGGTTTTGGCGACTTTAAAGAGTAAAACTTAATTAAAAGGAAAAGCATAAGAGAAGTTGTAGACTAGGACATACCTTCTTTTCCTTGCAGTATTGATAATACTAGTGAAATTCTTAAAACATGACAGTCAGTGGTGCAGTGTAACTTTTTGAATATTAAAAAAAAAAAGTAATTCTCAGCATAACCAACTGCTTTTTTTTTGTGGCACAGCAATTATCCATTGTTTTTATTGTGATTATCACTGTTAATTTTGCTTTGTCATTGAAATTACTACCTTGGTAATTCAGACCAACTCTTGTCATTATTCAAGGCCTATCAGTCAGCTTTTCCTGATATCCCTATTGGCTATTCGGGGCATGAAACTGGCATAGCCATTACAGTAGCAGCTGTTGCTATAGGTGCTAAAGTAGTGGAACGCCATGTGACTCTTGACAAAACATGGAAAGGAAGTGACCACCAAGCATCCCTGGAGCCAAATGAACTGGCAGAGCTAGTGAAAGCCATCCGTACTGTGGAAAAAGCAATGGGTTCACCAATCAAGCAACTCTTGCCCTGTGAAATGGCTTGCAATGAAAAGGTAACTTTTGCTTTTGACTTATGTATAACTGAAACTCATTTAGACCTATAGCTAATAACTATATTCAGAAAAAAATAGTTTGCTGATTTTTTTATTGCAATAATGTTTCTGCCTCTGTGCTCAAAAATTTCTGCTGCCAAGTAGCAGTAAGCACAGTGTTTATGCTTAGCCCACTGTAACATTAGGGCTGACATGTCATTTTCTATAAACTGCTATTTCTGACAGTTGGTTTCTATTTTTACCAAAGTATAATGTTGGCACTTTCGAGTATAATGGAGTTCTGTGTATCGTCTAGGGCTTAAACTAAGTTGAGAAGAATCATAGAATCATTTAGGTTGGAAAAGACCCTCAAGATTGAGCCCAGGTGTTAACCTAACACTGTTGAGTCCACCCCTAAACCACATCCGTAAGCACCATGTCTACCCATCTTTTAAATACCTCCAGGGATGGTGACTCAACCACTTCCCTGGGCAGCCTGTTCCAGTGCTTGACAATGCTTTGGGTGAAGAAGTTTTTCCTAATCCATCCTAAACCTTCCCTGGTGCAACTTAAGGCCATTTCCTCTTGTCCTATCACCTGTTACTTGGGAGAAGAGACTGACCTCACTACAACCTCCTTCCAGGTTGTTGTAGAAAGCAGTAAAATCTCCGCACAGCCTCCTTTTCTGCAGACTAAACAACCCCGGTTCCCTCAGCCACTCCTTGTAACACCTATGTTGTAGACCCTTTACCAGCTTTGTTGATGTGCTGGAGTGTGTCCAAAGAAGAGCAATGTCTTTCTTGTAGTGAGGAGCCCAAAAATGAACACAGTATTTGAGATGCAGTCTCACCAGTGCTGCATCGTACTTGGTAGTAGCAGTCAGCCTCTGTGGCTATACAAGCTGCTTTTACACGAAGCTAAAATACTAGTCAGTCTAATTAGAATCCCTCCATTCTGAAAAATTCCAGTGAGCCATTACAGAATTTCAGAAAGGATCTAGATGTTCCCAGCAGCCTAGTTATGGTGAAGGTTTCCATGCTAACTCAGCCTAACAATTCCAAATTTTTTTTTTACATTTCTCTTCTGTAGCTAGGAAAGTCTGTTGTGGCTAAAGTGACAATCCCTGAAGGTGCAGTACTGACACTTGACATGCTGACAGTGAAGGTGGGAGAGCCTAAGGGATTTCCCCCAGAAGCCATCTTTGATCTCGTGGGCCGGAAGGTTAAAAAACGTATTGAAGAAGATGAAACCGTCACTGAGCAAGCAGTGGAAAATCATGTCAAAAAAGTGAAGTGCTAAACCAAAGTACTTAATTCCATATTTCATGATGTAGTACTGCACTACTGCACAACATATTTAAGTATAGCAGCATGGTAGATTAGAAGAAAAGGCTGTAATTAGGATCCAAGCAGGTTAAGATTTTCAACTTCTCATTAGCAGGTAGTTTCTGAAGCAAGGGGATATAAATCGCAAAGAGCAATTTTATTAGAAACCATATAGCATTGTGTCTAGAAAATACCATGCTGCTTTTTTCTCCATTCCACTTAAGCTAGATTAATTTGGAGTTTCGTCAAACCTAACATCACAGTCTACTGCTTTCCAGCTTCTCTTTTCCAGTAAGAATAAAGTACATTGTAATAATTTTGTCTACACTTTGAATTGTTCTAACCCTGTATCATTTGATGTTCCTTTTTCCTTCTGCCATTTTCCTGACCCCTGTGAGGAAATTAACAGGGTGTTAGTTGGAGTTGAATGCAGATAAGCTAAAGTTTACATACATTGAACAGAAAACAACACATGCAAGCTGATCGATTTTTCCAAAGGTAAAGCTGTGGGTTGAAATAATCTGCACCTGGGGTAAAATATGATCCTTGGGAAAGCTAGGTTCTCAAGAGACAGTACCATGAATGGAAGCAATCTGTCTATGTAGAAAGGTCCCATTTAAGAGGCTAGAGAATGCCTTTTTGTACTTTTTGTGAACTGAAAGGCAAAAGGGGAAGCCAAATAAAGTAACGGAAAAACAGATGTGATATGGGCAAGTGGAAATAAACCTAACCTATGCTTCACAAGAAATTTTTAAAAGCATCTGTTGTGAGGTGAGTGAAGCTTGAGATCTTGAATCAATTCTGCAGGGCATTTAGATACCTGCATTTGTACCTGGGTGCAACTTCCCAGGCAGGAAGCCAAATACTGGTGAAAATTCAGTAGCCTCTATCCTGTGTTAACAACCAAATACATTGGGTTGAGTTTTTTCTACCAACAGCAGTGTTCAAGGCAGTTGTCACTGGCTGACTAACTAGATCACATCACGTTTTAGCATGATAGTCAGTGCTTCTTGTGTGCTCTGCTCTTGCATCACAGCTTCTCACTGTTCAAGAAGTGCAATCCCACTCCTATCAGTGCGGTGCTTTTCCCTTTGTCTGGCTTGATACTTCTTGGTCATGAATTGATGTATGTTGAATTTGGTGGTGGTGCTTCTGTACCTGTGAGCTGTTTAGTTTTAAAATGTTTACCCTTCTGCAGTTCTTGGGAAACTGTATTTGTATCTTGAAACTGGAAAACAGAGATTCTTTGAATCATGTGCTTGACTGCATATGAGCTCTGATGCAGTATGCTTGCCTTATATTAAAAAAACTCTTTGATTGTTAAAAGATTTTCTTATGTAATTTCAAATTGTAAAAATAAATTTAGCTTGCAAAATTTATTTTTTCTTTCTGCGTTTCAGCCTATAATCAGACCTTGTCTTTGCCAGCACCACTAATGATTCCAGGACCTTTAGTATTTGAACACCTTATTTACATTTACATAACTTTATTTACATTTACATAACCTTTTTACAATTTACAATTATATAACCTGTTCCAAGTAGCAGTGGTTCCTCATCCCAGCATGGCTGGTCCTAGAGGCTGCTGTAAACAGACCCCAAAAATTTCCAGGACTTTTTATTAATGTATTGAGGGGGAAAAACATATCCCTACACAGAAACTTGCAAGCTGTCCCTATTTTTATGTGAGCATACCTTTATCCAGCTGCAGTTAAATAGCCTTTGCAAATAGGACACACAAATAAATTAAGCATGTGTATGCACTGACATGTTTTTATTGCACCTGTAGGTCTGCCAAGTATTTAATCTTCTACTAGGGGTGGTACACAACTGTTTCCAGTCTTTGTGGCAACACGACCAACCCAGAAGCCCAGTTCAGAGTCTGTCACAAGCAAGAACGGCTAACAGCTATTAAGTGTGGCTACAGAAGCTTGTACTTCAGTTGTACCTGAAGGGACCTTTTGAGTAGTTGGTGCTAGGCTGATTTTTCCAAACTGATACTTAAGTATGACTTAATTCACTTACTGGTTTTATTATCCAAATCTGACCTTCTCAACTGTAACAATATGAAATACGTGAATTTGAAGCTAGAACCAAACTAAATGTCTTACCATATACAATTGCAGCCTCTCCAGGCAAATAAGGATGGCAATATACAGGTTCAAATCTGAGTTTTATTATGCTGCTTTCAACCAGATTTTTTCCAATTTGAAAGTTAAAAACAGTATAAAAATATGGCACTTTAAGTAGTACATTGACATCATTTATAAAAGCTAGATCACATTCCTGCATTGGAAAAATGCATCTACACTAAAAATTACAGTTGGCTTTTTAAAACTTAACTGTTAACCTTCTAAAAGCAGCATAATTACAACTTTCTTACAACAGAGATTAATTAATGTATATCACTGCTACAGTAGCTCTCATAGGAAAAGCATGAAATACTCATAGGAAAAGCATGAAAAACAGGAAAAGGCTTTGTTTAGCTTTGTTCTTTATGTTAGTTTGCATATTCCAATGGACCCTTCCCAGAGCCTCAAGGCTGGGTAAACTGGTTCTGTGAACTTGCAGCAGAAGGTGTGCAAATGAGCCATGCCATCAGTAACATTGTAGAATGAAAGGATTCCTGCTTCATAATCCAGGAAAACGCCAATGCGATCAGGATCATCTTCTACCAAAACAGGAATTCTCTCTCCCTTGTGAAATGCCCAGTACTCAAAATCAAACTTCTTAAGACACCAAGATGCTCTATTCCAGCCCAGGTGAGAGGTTTCAGAGTCTCCTTTTCTGCCAATGGAAGGGTAGGCTGCACCAATCCACCACCCTGCTCCAGCAGGAAGCAGGTCAACTTCCCAGTAATGGCTTCCAGACAGGAATGCATCTCTGCTTAGCACTTGCCACAATTTATCAAATCTCTGGGTACTACAAGGGTAAAATATCCTCCTCCAATTACAGCTCACTACAAGACGGTCATCAGACAATTTCAACCTTGGGTGAATGCTGTCATATTCCCATGTTGGTGATCTCGCATCTGCAGTCAAAACCATAAACATACTACATTTATCGTGCTTTCTGAAAGCTCAAGTCATTAAAAAAATGCAAAGGAGCTCATCTGGCAGTATCTTGGAACCTGCAGTTTTGCAAGGAAAAAAATGGTATTTTCAATAAAAAGCCTGTAATATTTATGTGCACTGATGCTTTAAAGTTGCACAGGCAGGTCAATGAAAAATATGTAAGTCACAAAGAACCTGCTCCTGTAAATTAAATATGTCTAACCTGGGCCAGCTGGCAGATTCCATAGTCTGAAGGCGAGAAGCTGTTTCCACCCAGGCAGCACTCCCCACTTCTGCCATCAGAGCAATGCATGTATTACTCCAATGCTTTCTCTGTTGGTCCTGTTACTCTCCCACCTAAGTAAGGTCTCCTGCTGCAACAGAGCACAAGCACTATGGCCTATTACAATGCCCACAAGAGAGAACTAACATCTTGAATTAAATGAGCGTCCATTTACTGCAGTTAATTGCAACAAGGACCCTACTCTCTATACTTGTCTGTAATGTTTCGCAAAATATAGTACACATGTATTATGGCTATGAGATACAGCCAGATGCCATGTCTCCTCCTTGCCTTGCTGTGGCCCTTTAGCATCAGCTTTGTTTAAAATACAGTAATCACTGATGCTGATTACTATCAGCAATGCATCAGTGATGCACTGTTATGGGTTGTTTTATACACAGAATCTAACTAGCATCATCCTCATTTGGGTAGGATCACTGTGCACACCTGGGTACCAGAAATGAAGCAATTGCTTTGTCTGAGGTGGAGAAAGTCGCTGTGTGAAACGTGTGTCACGGTGCTAGGGAGCCCACTGCTAATATTCTGCCCTCTGTGAGCTGCACCTGTACGCTGCCATAAAAATGGGGAAGCAAATAGAACTGTACATGCAGTGAATGTTAGCTGAAGCATCACAATTTTCTAAACAAAAATAAAGCCTTTATTGTTTTAATTTTGGTATTATGTCTGTAAGCAATGTTAGAACTTCCAAAAGCATAACCACTACAGGGGTTTCATCTGGCATACGCAACATTTTAATTGTTGTGACCTCCAGTATACTTTAGTCAGAAAGGACAGAAAGGCATTCATGTGGTCTGAATAGGTCCTAAGTCACATCTCTGGACATATTTGGTCACAAAAGACAGGAAAGAGAAACTATTAATATAGTTGAAATAACACACCACGGGATTCCATCTTTGACTGATTGTTGTTAATCTTTGTTTGAAGACACTCCCAGCAGGTAAACAATGAGAATACTAAGCTTGTACAAAACACCAGTGACACCAAAAACAAAAGACAGTTAAAGCAGGCAGGATTTAAAAGGCCTGGCTTTGATGAATGCTTTTTTCCAGTAAGCACTTGAAAAACTGCAAATAAGCAGGGATGTCTGTCAGTCAAGTTTATCTGAAAAACCTAGATTTTTGTAAAATGCATAACTACTAAGTCTCAAACCAATGGAAATACCTTTAAAAAAAAGGAGAAAACCCCAAGGACCGAAGGGCATTCAGGTGTTAAATGTCTGGAAGCATAAATGTGAAATTAACTAGGAAAATAATGCAAAATAGCTAGAGTTGGTTGGATTACTGGAGGACTGCAATTCTTCCACTTTTCTTAAGTGATGAAAATTTTAAGTGACTTTAAGTCTAAATATTTATGACCAAAGTTTGACAATTTCACTGGGCCGTGAGCAGTTGGACAGTCTGGATCCTTCAGCATGGAAATGACACAAAGCGGTAAAAAACCCACGACATCACAGCTGAAAAGACAGACTTTTGCTTGTTGCAGCCCTGACCTATTAACACCTGCTGCACTTTCAATTGCAACACCTGTTTGCTTATCTCCAGTGGAAATAACTTGTTTGGAATGAAAAAGTTGAAGTGTTTGAGCTCAGACACTCACTCAGGAGAGCACAGAAACATGACGAGATGACAACACGGAAAAATACCCCTCTCAGAACAAGCCAACCTATTGCTGCAGGGACAGCATCTAACACTCTACCAGCACAGTAATTCTCCCTTGCCCTTCCTGCTGAACAAACAGAAGTCGGGTGTTCAACTTGGCCACTGTCATGGCCTCCACTGGGCTGGATCCAGGCCAGAAAACAGACCTTCTCTTAAAAGAGGCCACCAGGTGCCATGGTAATAGGGAGTGTTACAGCTTTGAGATTAAAAACAGCTACAACCCTCATTTGCTGCAGGCCACCTGAAATGTCCATTCCCATCACAGAGATGAAACCTATTCACTGAACATCTTTCCTACCAACACCAGAAGAAACGATCACCCGTAGATTGACCCTTAACACATTATATGACAGACATAAAATTAATAATAGACTCCAATGATGTGGAAAATAGAACAGTTTTCAAACTAAATTAGTTACTAGCTGATTCACACACTGGCAGTTCTGAATAAAAACATATGATCAAGATTTCACAGACAGAAAGTAAAACTTCTTTTCCAACCTGAGGTGCAGAAAAGTTTAATGACTTTCAGGTAGTGCTGAGCACTTGCTCCTCACAAACACTGTAAACATCAAAACCCTTTTAAGATACCGTTTCAAGACAATGTCAGCACATGTTCATTGACTGTTTCAGTGATTGAGCCGTTAGTGTTCAGCGTGCTTCTAACTTCTTCTACCTATACTTACGTTTTAAGAAAAGCAACCGATCAACAGGAGACATGGTTTTCAACACTGTTCCAGGCTCCTTCTTTGCAGTAGCATTAAGATTACTGAAAACATCTGGGCAGAGACGAAAAGGGACAATTTAGGGAGGTTGCCAGTGGAAGCATATGGCTGTACTCAAGAAGATTTTTTAAAATAAAACATCATGGGCAATGGACAGGTTTCGGTTTTGCCTCCTTGGTGTGAATTCCATCCATTTACCACACTTAACCTTCTGGAACAAACAGTGTTACTTTTGCTGCGAAAGGGCTACTCACTCTATGCTTTCACCCTTATGCTTTTTGGATAGGATGGAGATGCTGGATCCCAGTGTTGCCAAGGAACTACACAATTGAGCACAACTCAAAGTCAACACTTCCCATTCCTCAAAAAGCACCCCTCTATGAGATGAGAACAAAGTCAGGCAGCTGAAGATAACTGCAGATACTAGCTATACGGTACCTGCACAGTACTCCACACATCCTGCAGTGGTGTTTCAAACCTGGTCTGACCATTTCCTTCAGCAACCCAGATATAATGTTATTTGCAGCAACCAGGAAAAGGGATTATTACAAGGTAGCTGGGTGAAATGTGATGGTTGGTGTTGCCATGCTCACTTGTAATTCAACAAGCAGCAACGTTTCCCCATGGTTATTTGGCTTTGTGGCTCTGTGTCCCACTAGGAAACTCTTTGCCTTAATCACAGCAAAGTTCACTTAAGGATGAAATACCATCTCAAAGACAAAAGGAGCTCTAAGCTCCTTGTTATACCACCTTTAAAGTACCAAAACCCAGAGAATTTTGCAGACTGCTGGAGACAGAAAGATCATTGGGTACATCAATATGAAAAAATCTTCCACATTTTACAGATACACAATGTTCCATGCCTGCCAAATGTCCTGCCACAGCACTTACACCCAACAATGACTGAAAGGAGAGAATAGCTAAACTGTGTAGATGTTATGGCCTGGGGATATAAGCAAGATAAACTCTGCCGGAATAAATAAGCTGTATTGAAGTAACTGACAGAGCTGAAATAAAGCAACAGACAAACTTTCAGGCATAAAGGGCCATCCTCAAAGTTGAAAGAGAAACCTCTTGTGTTCCTAAATCACCCCTGCTATAGCAACATTACACCAATGCAGCACCATGCTGAAAAGCTGTTGTTTTCTTCAGCTGATTTGGTAAAAAGTCCTGCTCTTACTTACAGAACACTCTTTATTTAAAAGGAGAGCAGGAGAAAGCAAAATTCACAGCACTCTTCCAGGTACCTTCTTTAAGCCGGGATTCTAGTGGTTTCTGTAGAATGGACTGAAGAACTTTCACAAAGCGTTTATAATAGTTAAGTATGTGTTCAAAAGAGAAAGGTGTTGGATGCCATTGTTCCAACAGGTATCTGGGCTCCTCCACTTCCTTTTCAATTTCTGTGTACATCTGAGGGCAGAAAGCCAAATGCTACAATTAGTAGAGACAGTAATATGAATGGACTCTTCCCTCACAGTTCCCACACACCACAGAGCAAGGACTGTTCCATCACTATAGGTGAATATACGGGCTGTATCAGGAAACCTTGCTGTGTTTGGAGTGCCTATTAGCTCATTAGCCTCCTGTGGAGCCAACAGCTACCCCAAATATGGTGAACCCAGCAGCCATGGTTAAAACAGCCTCCAGGACACTCTAAGATGGAAATTAGTTTAACCCTTTGTGGGAAACCCCAACAATGGAAAAATTAAACCACCAGGTTTTAAAAGCAAACTAAAGAATAAAATCCAATCTCTCCTACAAAAAAAAAAAAAAAAAAAACAAAACCTCTTCAAAACCATGAAGAGCAGCTTCCCATGTAGAGGTATGTTGCTAGAACACACAGTAGAATGCCAGGGCTTTATCACTCACAACAATGCAAACTCTTGCCTGCTAAGTTGCAAGGATGCAAAAATGTACCACAGGCCTTCCCATGAACAATGGCATCCTTTGGCTTGTGTCAGGGAATAAGTACATGACAACATACTCTTCCCAAGGAAGGTGAAGAAGA
This sequence comes from Pedionomus torquatus, assembly GCA_013398155.1. NCBI lineage: Eukaryota > Metazoa > Chordata > Aves > Charadriiformes > Pedionomidae > Pedionomus > Pedionomus torquatus. The sequence goes on from VZRU01020630.1 coordinate 17,212, forward strand.
TCATTAGGAAAGAGAGGTTGACATTTATCTGTAGGCAAAAAGAAAAATGTTGCCCCTTCCAGTAAAACGATGGTTATTGCTCAGGGTGATTACTATCTCTTGTAATTAAAGAAATTAGGCAATTTAACCTTCCTCCTGGGCTGCCTTTCGTCAGACCTTCATATTACGCTGTACAAAGAAAGACCAGATACAGCATTTGTCTTCAGGATTAGGAGGCTCATATAACTCTGTTCCATGTAGACTTAAAATTAACATGAATTTCATACAGACTTTAAATAAATGCCATAGCAGAAAGACCTAACAGCTCAAAAATCAGGAACAAAACTGCTTCACCAAAATACCAACGAAAGGATTAAAAGTCAGTGAGAAAGATTCTGCTTATATACAGAAAGGTCTACAGAGGAGAGCCCTAGAGCAGTTTACCAGGACTATGAGACATAGAAAGATAATACCACCATACAATACCACCTCCAGCAACTGAATTGGATCACTGTGCTGTTGTATTTGTCTGATTCGACATGAGAAGGTCTCCAGGGCTGCAAGCTTTTCTTGACAGGACTTCAGCTGCTGGTCATGCACTTCCANTTCCCGAAGCAGTAACTGGAGTTCAGTCACTTTGTCTGACAGTTGCCTTTTGCTCATAGTGGCATGTTCCTATAGATGAAGCAGAAGAGCATTCCCCCCAGTACTCAACAGACCATAAACATTTCAGGCCTTTCTCTCCCAGACCTTCAATGTTATTTTTTGGTTGAATTTTACTGATTTCCTGCATCTCTTGAGAAACAGGTGTTTACCACTTAAGAGAATGGTGCCAGGATTCACCTGCTGATGTCTTGGATGAAAAAGCCAAAGGGCACATTCCAAGATGCTTATTTATGTAGAAAACACTGTTTTCAGATGGAATGTAAATGTGCCAGGAGCTGCTACAAGGAGCTGATCTGGTCCTTAGGTAGCAACAATTTGTCTCCTTTTAAAGCAAGCTAGGGACAGGGAGCTACTAGGAAAACAAAGCCTCCAAAAAGAGATGACATCAAACCACAATGTCCCAAACCTCTACATGGATCTCTTCAGCTCCTCCTGACATTTCTGTAACAAAGATGCTTAAAGATGCTTTGTAGAGCATTTCATGGTCTACAAATGAGGTGGAGCTTAGCATACACTCCCATACTTAAGATAAAATCAACAGAGCTGTTCTTGTGTTTACTTAACTCTGAAGTCAGGCTATTCAATAATGATGTCCAGTGCAATGCAACATACACCAGTGAAGCCAAAATAACATATGCAGCTGGGGCTATTTACTATTCCTCTGCACAAAAATTCAGCATTGTTCTTCCAGAGATATTTGGCTGATCAGGGAGTGGGGACCTGGCCTTTGGAGACTCTTACCTTCTTCTCTGCTTGTGACAGTAATATGTTGTCACAGACACTTTTTTCCCAAGAAGCAGAAACTATCTGGATCTTTCAATAGCTACAAAGAACGCAAAATGTCTCTCCTTGGAAAACAACCATCCACTGCAAAAGGATATCATGCTTTACCTTCAGATCACTAGCAGCCTGCTCTACACTCCTCCTGTTAGAAGCTTCTTGCTCTTTTCTCTCTTCTAGATCCTTCAAACACAATGCCATGAGTTCCTATACAGCAATGAAACAAAACACTGTTTCATAACATCTGTAAAAAGCAGAAATCAATATCCAGCTTCTGTTCTATACAGGGGAGTATGTCACTGAAAAAATGGCTAACCCAGCTAAACCCCCTCCTCTCAATTTTATTTTACTGAGCATGACATGATAAGGCATGTAATATCTTACGAGCTCAGGTCATTTGCCTGCTTGTATTCCCTCCCACCCTCTTGTGCACTCACAGTATTAGTCACAGCTAAACCACTGCACCATATAAGTCACTGTATGAGAAAAATTAACTCCACAGCTAGTAAAGGGGTTCTTCCTTGAGCTTTTCTTTCATTCATTCCAGTTCAGCTGTCCATCGAGCAGTCTCAGGAGGCTTTGCAAGCTTGCCTGATACTTCCTGTTGTGCTTTGTTTTACTCTGGAGAGCCTGCCAGAAGGTGTACTGAGGCCTGCACACTGTGAAGTTAAGCCTGGGAGGCTTAAGAAGTAGTAACACAGAGGTTTGACCTTCATAAACTGGTTTGTTGTTTTTTTTCCCTCTACAATTTCCCACACTTTCTCTGGTGTTTTGGAGCAGTGTTATTAGGAAGTTTCCTAGTTCCCACAGATTGTGAGCCGATGCACCACACTAAATTCCACTGGCATTTTATTGTACTTCATGTAAGAGAGCAGTACAAGTGCAGAGGCCACTACACTAGGCCACAAGGAAACAAATGCACAGGGGAAAGACCATTTAAGTTAGAGCAACTCAGAGCACTGTTCCTGGCTCCTGCTGTGCTTTCACCTGAAGTATCCCTCTTGCAACTGGGAGCTTACCACAGTGTTTGTATTCCCTTCGTAACACCGGGGCAAAGGTGAATGCAGGTATTGTACTGTGGCAACTTGATTTCAGCCAGGGTAAAGTGCACCAAGCAACAAGCTGTGCTGGTTTCATGAAGGTCTGTTCAACAGGGAGCTAGGTATTTGTTTCTGTGCCAAAATAGGAAGTAAGCAGGGTAGAAACTTTGGTCCCCCTGTGACAGCTTGTCCCTACGAAGTCTCTGCTGACATCTACTGGCTTCAAGCTGCAAAGATTTCAGGCACAGAGTATCAAAAGTAGTTGTCTAGGAGATTGTACTTTGACTCTTAATTTTTTTTCTGGCAGCAGTTATTTTATGCAGCCCTTGTGATGTTATATAAACCAGGCAATATGTGAGAATCTTCTTCTGCACTTTTAGTAAATCCTAGCTGTGGATGCTAAGAAATGAGAACCAGTCCATCAATTGGTTGATCCCTGGACCTAAGCTTTTATAAAATAATCTGGAAGGACACTCCCTGTGCTCCTGCAGGTAGGACACAGGATCAGCACACTGTGCACTTGGTATGTGTCCTGTCAGCATGACTGGACCTAGGAGCCTCATCTCTCAGAAATCCTTCCTTTTACAATGTTTTCACTTGAGCAAGTTGGGGCATCCAAGCAACCCCTACAGGAAGGTTTCTGAAGTTGGTTCTTCAGGGTGAACAACATGGGTTGCCAGCCAGTGTTGCAGACATGGTGTCTCCACTGCTAGGAAGCAGCTCTTGCAATTACCTCGGTAAATAAAATAATGCTTAACCAGAAATGCTTGAGGTTGGCATAAGTATTTGCATATGATCACTGCTGTGAGGGAATAAGTGCCTGATGTCATGTGTTTTACAAGCAGAAAAGGAAGACTGGGTTTTGCTCTGTGGCTTTAGTCAGTCTTTGAGGAAGGGAATAAGGCATAGACTACAAAATAAACCACAGAACACTGATATCTAGTAGAACTCCTGAGTCTTCCAAGTGGTGCAAAATCCCTCTGGTCCTTCAGGGACCAGACTGGAAAACTGTGTCTGGAATGGATGGTGTAACGTAAGTGTTTTGCTCCACGCAAGAACATTTACCTGCTTGCATGGATGTGGCTGTGCCAAAGGATGCAGAGTCTCTGGCTTTTGCTAGGAGCCCATTTTCTTTTGACAGTGTCATAATCGAATGAAAAACTGCATGTGTTTTCAAAGGAGGCACATGTCAGAAATGCAAATTTCTGTTGCCCATGAGGAAACACACTCAGTTTGTCAGAGTTTAAATGACATGCTGACATGAGGAAGTTGCAGCAGAACATGAACATTAACAGCAGAACATTAATAACAGCTACAGACCTGAACCTAACTAGTGTTTACTGAAAGGCTCTGTTACATGACACTGTGATATCACTTAGAGCATGGGGCATCATTGCTTGAATCTTTCGTGGTACTAATGACAGAAATGCATCACCAAGTGCACCAAGGCTGTTCAATCTGCTGGACAGAAGACAGCTGATTTCAGAGGAGAGCAGGTGAGAAACTGTGGGGCTCAGCACAGCAGAATATTAACTGGGCTGTGCTGTGTTCTCCAGTGCATATCAAGGCACATCACAAGTATTACAGATACTGTGATTACCAGCTAAGCAATTGCATTTCTTGTTGCAGGCATTCAGACTATAGCATCCCTGCAGTGATAATGGAGTGTTTCTGATTGGTCTTTGTATCCTGGGAAGTATCCTGAACGTTCACTGGACCCTGACACTAGACAGAGCCTCCCACTGATCCTCTGAATAAAAGTACTTGGTTAGCTGCTTTTCAGATTCTAAGTGCATAAGCGTGTAGTCTTGAAACACGCAGTACCATAGACTTAAAGATGAAAATGGTTTTTCACCATAGATTGCCCTGTTCCTCATGAAGGTGGTAGTAATTTGTACAGCTCTCTGAATCTTACCACTGTAATTACCAAGAGGAGGCGAAATCCTTATATTTCATCACTACTGGCCTTAACAAGCCTCACAACATGAGCTGGTCATTGGTCTACCCATGGGAGGTGGTGAGCAATTGCCTTCACATGGCTTTTTCTGTTTGGCTCTCATTCTCTCTTCTTCCACTTCTCCCTTGCTTATGAAACTATTTTTATCTCAACAGATTAGTTTTCTTTGTTTCATTCTTCCTTTCATCTTCCTCTGTCCCATCACAGAAGGCAGGGGGAGTGGGCAGTCACCTATGTGGTGCTTAGCCACCTACCAGGATTAACCCACAACTCTCGCTCCCCATCGCCAAGGAGATCCAAGAACAGGATCTGTGCATGAGGACTCACTATAGTCTAGCAAGCTACCACCACAGGAGAAGTGGATGAACAGAAATGGCCTGTTCTCCCATGGTATCCATGTTTCTGTCAAAGGCACTTCCAGGTTGGCAATGAAAACAAGTCAAACAAAATGACCAAACAAGTCAACCAAACTCCTCTGGTTTCTCAGAAAACGTCTGAGGAGAAAAAAATGCCGTTGCTTGTGATCTGACAGTCTATGTAACCTCCCTCTTGTCCCACCTCCAGTTACGTGTGTGTGCTTAGGTTGTGACTGAGTAACTCTGTCATTCCCATGCATGAATCATGTCCCTCTGCTGGGACACCACCCCGTCCATGTGGGATTTACAAAGCACTTGTCAAAGTAAACTTTGTTCTACTAGCCAGTACAGCTAGTTGATGTGACAAGAAAACCAGAGCTCCGCAAGTTGTTTATAAGGCAAGCAAAGTAATGTTGAAGGCTGTAGATACCAGGCTTACTGTGTTCACTAGTACTTGGAGCTGCCACCATCTCACCCTGGCAAAAGAAAACCCAGCTGCACAAATCCCAGAAACTCAGAAAAAAGCGTCAAGACACACAATCAAGTAAGGAAGACCTTTGATCCAGCTCCGTGCCCGCTGGTCACCACAGCTCCTGACTGCACTCCAGTCCCGCCTCCCTGCCGCGAAGGAGCTGCTCTAGCAGAAGTGCCCTCCGCAGCAAACCCCGCCGCCGGCCTCGGCCGCCCCGAGCAACCAGGGGAGACAAAGGGTGGGCCGGGCTTGCCCCGGTGACATCGTCTTGTGCCCGCCGGCGGCGCTCACCTGCTTGTGGCGGACGGCGTGGGGCAGGAGGCAGGCGCGGTGCCCACGGTGCGGGCCCAGGGCCGGGCAGAGGGCGCAGACGCAGCGTCCGCAGTCCTCGCAGAACAGTTCCAGCGGCCGCCCAGCGTGGGCGCCGCACACCCGCGCCCCCGGAGCCGGCACCCACAGCTGCCCCTGTGCCATGGCGGCCGCCTTGCCGGATGCTGGGCGGACGGGGAGCCGGGGGGCGGCGTCCTCTGCGGAGACTGGGCGGGGTGCCGCGCTGAGCCCCGTGAGCGGTGGTTGAGCCTACGGCGGCGGGAGACGCACCGTTCGCAGGCGCGTCGGGCGGCTGCAGCGCTGACTCTCGGGGAGGTGGGGGG
>VZRU01020635.1:0-22700 GCA_013398155.1 Pedionomus torquatus
GCTCGCGCCGCCATGGCTGCCGGGGCCGCGGTGCCCGAGTGGCTGCGGGAGTGGGAGGAGCTGCAGGACGGCTACCAGCGCATCCAGGTACCGCCGCCGGGGCGACACCGGACAGCCCCCCGGCCCGGGCTGGGGTCGCTGGGGCGAGCGGGGCACCCCCGGGAGGCTGTTACCGGACGGAGCTGCTCGGATCGCGGTTGCGTTTCCCCGCGTGTCCCTGCCCCAGGCGTTCGGTGGTGGCTCATCGAGAAGCCCTTGTGCTTCTGGGCAGAGGGTTGTGGAGCGGGGCGAGGGGGGCCCGGCTGTGCCACCCCCAAGGAGCCGCGTAAAGCCTCGCCTGGTCCTAGGGGCTTGGTAAGAGCAGGGGCTTTCCTGGGCTGGTCAGTGTAACTGTCCAGCCTGAGATGGACATGGAGTGGAGATGTGAGACCTCTGGGGTTTTTAAGACTAGGAGCAGCACTGCCTGGCGTGGTGTGGCATGGCATGGCGTGGCATGGCATGGCCAGGAACGGGGCATGCAGATGCCCTTTCACACTCCTCATCACCCCTCTCAGCCTGGCTCCAGCCAGCCCAAAGCCACCCTCACAGGGGATGTGGCCCCTGGAGAGGAGGCAGCCGGGAATCGGGCCACAGACCAGCCGGGCACCTTGTCCTGACACTTCTCTCCACCCTGGGCACTCTCCCTCTGGTGCCACCAGGGCTGGCCAGGGGCTCTGTGCCAGGGTAGGTGACCGGTATCAGAGGTGTTTCCACCTGCTTTGTGTAATCCCCAGGGCACTGGCTGCCGGGGGAAGGAGTGGGCAGGACACAGCTCAGCCCAGGGTCAGCCAAGGGAAAGGCTGCCTAACCCGTCTTCTGCTGCGGTTCAGATCAGCTGCATCTGCACCAGTTCCCTTTCCCCCTCCTTCTCCCCCCGGGAGTGGGGCGAAGCGGATGTTGTTGCGGACACGCCACAGCTGTGCCCAGATCTGGGGCAAGGGAGGCTTTGAGAAACCTCCTCTTGCTCCACAGGGGTTGCGTGGATGTCCCTGGGTTGTGCGCTTTGAACCCTGTGTGCAGCCACACGGGGCTGGTCCTTCTCCTGGAGTGGCTCCTGATCCAGGTCCTTCTCCTGGAGTGGCTCCTGATCCAGGTCCTTCTCCTGGAGTGGCTCCTGATCCAGGTCCTTCTCCTGGAGTGGCTCCTGATCCCGGCTGCGTCCGAGCATGGTGCTCGAGTGGCGTTTGGAGCGGTGGGACCCAGGCTGACCCCGCTGAAGGAGCTCTCACAAAAGCCACTTGCTCCCAGTTAACTCCAGAGCAGGAGAAGGTGACTCCAGATGGGAGCAGGAAAGCCTCATGGTCAAGCAGGGAGTGACCTGGGAGAGATCAGGGCCATAAATCACTGTAGCTGGGGCTGCCTGGGATCCTTCCCACCCTTGTCACCAGAGGGAGAATGAGTTGTTTCCCTCCTCTGTGTCTTGGTTTCACCTTTCTCCTTTGGGAACAGCTTTGCGATCTGCTGATAAAGTGCTCGATAAGAGCTAGGGAGGCTAAAATGTGTGTGCGTCAAGGTCTAGTCCAAGGGTTGTTGCGAGCAGTGTTTAATTCCGTGGCGTTCAGGCTGCCTGTGGTCGAGGTGAGGCTGTTTTCCAGCCGACCTGAACAAGAAGGAGCATTGATCCACCGCGCTCTCTCCTTTCCTTTCTAAATATAGCGGAAGAATGGCATCTAGCCTTACCCAGGTGCCGTTGGGTTACTGCTGCACGAGGAGCTGGGCAGTTGGCCGCAGTCCTACTCTGAGTCTGTCCCCTTTGTCTGCCTCATTGACAGGCTCCTTCCAGCGTCCCGGGGGGTGCCCGGGATGAAACCCCAGAGCCACAAGTCGCTGTTGCACCAGGCTCCAGGCAGAGTGAGCTGCTTGTCCCATCCCAGCAGTCGAAGCCGCTGGTCCTGGGTGGCTGTGCTCCTCCTCAGTTACAGCCCTTACCCCAGCAGTTTTCTGCCCCTGAGTCTTTCCTGTCCCCCATGAACAGTCAATGGTTTCCCAACCACGGGAGCATCCCCGGAGCGAGACCATGTTGCTGGCTGGACTTTCACAGCTGGAACGGGGCCAGACACAAGCCATTTGCTATGGCAGGACCCGGCTGTGCCGTGGGGATACATCTGCAGTTGTAGGTAACTTCCTTGGGGTTGGGGATGGATGTCCCCAGCAGCTGCTTCTGCCCCCAGGGAAGCAGGGAGGGCTGCAGGCTGTCCCCAGACGTGCCTGACCCTCTGCAGCCACCTCCTGTCTTGCCCAGCCTACGGTGCAGATGAAGTTAGAGGCAGTTTTTTAACTGAGGCATCAACAGATGCCCCCCACGGGGGACTCGAGGACAGGGATGGCTGGACTGTAATGCATGCTGGTCTCCTTCCCAGGATAATCACAGGCTGTACAAGCAGAAACTCGAGGAGCTAACCAAGCTCCAGGATGGGATCTCCAGCTCTATCACACGGCAGAAGAAGCGGCTGAAGGAGCTGTCATTGTCCCTCAAAAAGTGAGTGGTGCATCCTGCGGCAGAGTGGGACAGGAAGGGAAAGCAGCAAAGATCAGGCTATTGACCTGCTCCCCGTCCCACACAAAGCTCTCTCCATCCTTCCTTGAGGAGAAGACCTGTCTGGCCTCTCCTCACTCCCATTCCTTCTTCCTTTTCTTGAGCAACATTGCAGAGGAGCTCACCCTGCAGATGCAGTCATGGCCTTGCCTACAGTCCATCTCCCCTGTCCTTGGGGTGTCCTTGTCTGAGACAGTCCTGTGCCAAGTGCCAGCACGTGCCATTTGTGTTACGGGGGCTATCCTGATGCCAGCACCTGTGCTTCCCCCTCCAGATGCAAAACCAACGTGAATCCCGAACAGAAGGAGTCCATCCAAGAGACCCAGAACCTGATAAAAGAGAGGCAGAACGTTTTCTTTGAGATGGAGGCCTATCTGCCAAAGAAGAACGGGTAAGAGGCGCCTCGTCTCCGGGGGAAACGTCAGGTTGTCCCTCTGGCTGTAACGCTGCAAGGCACAAACCTGCTGTGACCCTGCGCCCGGTGGTGTCACAGCTGTGCTGATCCCCAGAGGACGCCTGGGCCGGGGCCAGGCTGAGCCTCTGCAGCGCTGCCCTCGTCCCCCCTCGCTGCTCTGCCTTGCTCATGGCCTTCACCTGCCCTTGAAGGGTGGCCAGGGGTGGGGGGGGAGCCCCAACAAACACCTTGGTGCCCACGGGAGGTGAAGGGTGTGCTCAGCTGCCCGTCCCCCTGCCCTTGGGAGGAGATGCCAGAGCTTTTGTGCCAGTCACGCTGCCTGGCAGCTCCCAGTGGAAAACTGCTGGAGCCTCGTTCCCAGCCCCAGTGGTGGCATGAGAGGGGACAGCTCTGCCCTGTCCTCTGTGGCAGCGCTGCCAGCTCATGGGCAAGCGCCCGTTCTAACGCCTCCGCTCTCTCTTCGCAGGTTGTACCTGAGTCTGGTGCTTGGGAACGTGAATGTCACGCTGCTCAGCAAGCAGGCCAAGTACGGCCCTCTCGTCACTGCTGCCGCAGGCTTTGCCTGGCTTGAGGTCCCCTTCTCGCCGGGAAACAATGATGACTTCTGGGCTGAGCTGCCAGATGTGGCTGGCTTGGCCCGCCTGGTGCATATTCCCTTCCCAGGCTGTCCCCTGCTTCTGTTCCAGGAGTCAGCTGAGTCCCTGACTCCCCCTTTATGCTCCTGCCACCAGGCTGGGACACACCGTTAGCTCTGACAAGCTAAATGGGATCCTCCACCAAAGCTGTGTCCAGGTTTCCCTTATATTAAGGAGTTCCCGGAGAGATAGACTTGTACAGCCGCTGGCCACCCTCCTCCTCTTCCCTTGGGAAATGCCAACGGCTGGGTTTGGCCCACAAGAGCCCCCCTCCACCCCCACCAGGGACACTAATGTCAGAGGTACCCAGCCAGGAGCCTGCATCCTCCTCCCTCGCTTCTCCAGGCTTCCCCTTGAAAAGCTGAGCAGACACCAACATGCCCAGCTTCCCAGAGCCACCCACCAGGTCAGCAGGGTTGGGGGGGGACTTGAAGCTGCGTCACCTCCTGGTGTGCTCTCCTCTCAGAAATACCCCGGGGACAAGGTTGTTCCCAAGCATGGCCTGCAGGTTCCCAACAGAGCATCACTTCTGTCCAGCCAGGTGGGATGGGAGGACTGAGACTTCCAGCACCCACCTTGCTCCAAGCATGTCCTTGTTCTTCCCGTCAGGTTCGCATACAAAGATGAGTATGAGAAGTTCAAGCTCTACCTCACCATCATCTTACTCATCGTGTCCTTCTCTTGTCGGTTCCTTCTCAACTCCAGGTGAGTCTGGCTTGAATGCTGGGCAGAGAGCTCCTCCCAGAGTCCCTGTGCCCTCCTCTCCCATTCTAAAAGGTCCAGAGCTGAAGAAGATCCTGACAAAGGATTTGGCCACTGCCCTGGAGGTGGGGTGGCCTTTAGAGCTATTGTCGCCATGTTGGATGGCAGAGAAGCAGATCTCCCTGCCTGCAGGGTGGCTGGGCATCCTGCAGCAATGGCCATCTCGGTGCCTGTGCCCCCTGTGTGCAGCTGGTGCCTCTGCTGCCACCTTTACACCCTGCTTTGTTTGACACCAGGGTGACAGATGCCGTCTTTAACTTCCTCCTGGTGTGGTACTACTGCACCCTCACCATCCGGGAGAGCATCTTGATCAACAATGGATCCAAGTGAGTTCCCTGGGATCGAGGGGGGGACGGACATTGCAGTGAGTTGGTCCTTCTCTGCAAGGCTGGGGAGCTGGGACCCATGGCATGGCTCCTGAGGGAGCAGCTCCCTCCTACTCAGGGTGTCGCAAACCCTGGTAATGGGCTGTACGAGTCGGGCCGGAGGAACTCCCCACGCGGAGGTGGTGGTGGAGCAGCGGTTGGCAATGCCCCAGCCCCCGGGAGCCACCTGAACCGGGTCCTGCTCCGTGCACGGCCGTTTTGTAACCAGCCCTGCTCCTCGCCTTGCCCTGGGAGCTGGGGGTGGCTGGCGCTGGGCTGGCTCTGCTCGCCTGGTGTGTGTTTTGGTCGCAATTCGTGCTCAAGACCTGAAGTCCCTTGCCTGTGTCTGCCTTCCAGAATCAAAGGCTGGTGGGTTTTCCATCACTACGTCTCCACCTTCCTCTCAGGTGTCATGCTGACATGGTAAGTCTGCGTAGGTGTCCCCCCCCCACCTGCATGGGCTGTGGCCAGCTCAGATGAAGCTTCTCCACCCTGGTCCATAGCCGTGGTCTTGCTTGTGGATGTTGAGGTCTAATAATGAACTCCACACGTTCCTCAACAGGCCCAAGCACCCTAAACAAAAGTAGCCTTTAGCACCCCTGTGCAGCACGCAGGATCCCCGGGCTGGGAAATGCAAGATGTTGAACTGGGGTGTCTGTCCCGCTGTTTTGGTGGGAGGTGGCAATTGCCCCAGCTGTGGGACGGGCAGGGCTGGCTGCGCCCCCTCTCAGCCCCACATCCCCCAGCCAGCATCATCTCTCCACAGGCCAGACGGGCTCATGTACCAGATGTTCAGGAACCAGTTCCTCTCCTTCTCCATGTACCAGAGTAAGTGCTGCCACGTGTGCTGGGGACAGGGGCAGGGACTAAGCTGGCCTCAGGTCCAAGCGTGACTGCAACACGTAGAGGCCCTGCTGTAGCTGCTCACCTGGGTTTGCCCTCAGCCTCTTTCCACCATCCTGGCACCAGGAAGGTCTTTGTGTGCAGCATCATCTCAAAGCCAGGCTGCTGCTGGGGCTGAGAGCTGAATCCCGGGCACCCGCTGCTGACAGCCACGCTCTCCTTGCAGGCTTTGTCCAGTTCCTCCAGTACTACTATCAGAGCGGGTGCTTGTATCGGCTCCGAGCGCTGGGCGAGAGGCACAACATGGATCTGACTGTGGGTAAGCTGGGATCTCCCCCTTCTGGTTGTCCCAGCCCAGCTGGACCTGCAGTTGGTGCTTCTGGCAGCCTCCCCTCACAGCACCAGACTGGTGCTCAGCTAACTGGGAGCTGTGGTTTCTGTTGAAGGTAACGGTGACAGTTATTTTTGTTTTGAGGGTAGTTCGACTGTGGTTTATCAGGGGCAGAAATGGAAAAAGCTGCAAATGAAGCCAAAGCTCTGAGAGCAGCACCCCATAGCCTGCATGCCCCTCTCTGCCTGCTCTGCTGGGGGCCACCAGCCCATGGCTGGCTCCCTGAGGATAAGTCGCAGAGGATGTGGCTCACGGCATCCGAGTTTCCCTCAGGAAGCTGCTCCAGACATGAAACCTCCCTCCAGCACCCCACGTACTTGTGGGCTGCCACCTCCCTGGCCCCCGCGACGGGGAGTGCTCAGGCTGAGGGACAGCAGCTACAGGCAAGGGCAGCTCTACCAGAGCAGCTTCCTCCAAGGCCCATGTTGTTAGCCAGGGGCTAGGAATCCCTGCTGCAGTCCTCCCTGTGAGTCCAACTGCCCGTGGCGAGGCTGCATTAGCCTGGAAGGGCCCCCTCAGCCAGGCACGGGGTGGCCATTAAAGCTCCTTGCCCGCAGCCTCAGGAGCTGCGCCCCATCCAGCCCCCCCAGGTAGCACGTTCTCAGGTGCCCACGCAAACCTTCCTCCTTTGCAGAGGGCTTCCAGTCCTGGATGTGGAGAGGCCTCACCTTCCTGCTTCCCTTCCTCTTCTTTGGGCATGTGAGTATCCACTGATCCTTGGAAGGACCTTGCTAGAGGCCAGAGCCTCAGGTGGGAGCAGACTGTGCTGTGTTCTCAGCTGCTCTTGGCAGCCTGGACATCACCCATGTCCTCACAGGCCCTGCAGCCGTGCAGGTGGAGGCCAGGGACAGGGACATGCTTTGAACAAACGCTGAGCCTTTTCTTTTACTGCAAAGCACCCACCACCTCCACAACTTGGCTTGTGAGATGGGCAGGACCTGGGGTAGTTCTGCCAAGTGCTCGTGAGGTGCAAAGTCCAGCCAAGGGTCTGGCTCCAAGAACCCTTCCAAAACCCTTCTGAGCTTCTGCTGCCAAAGGTCCAGCTCTTTCTTGGTCAGATCATTTAAGCTGATGGCCAAAAGCAGGAGGCTGGTCTGTGGCTTCCTCCTGGCTGTTGGGCTCCAGAATGCGGCAAGAAAGGTAGATGTCCCAGCCCAAAGCATGGATGGGGTTGCGCTGGGGCAGACTGGCCTCACGCGAGGTCTGCCTGGGGTTTGTGCCCCCCAGCCCCTGGGGAGCAGCTGGAGAAACATCAGGATGGGCTCAACCCTGTGAAAGCACGGACTGCTCTAAAGCTCCTCTCTCCTGCAGTTCTGGCAGCTCTACAACGCCATCACCCTCTTCCGCATGATCCAGCACCCGGAATGCAAGGAGTGGCAGGTAAGGGGGCTCCCAGGCTGCTGCCCTGGGAAGGGGGATGCCCCAGGGAGGTCCCTCCTATTCACTTGTGCCTTCATGGCTCCCACAGGTCCTCATGTGTGGCCTCCCCTTCCTCATCCTCTTCCTGGGAAACTTTTTCACCACCCTCCGCGTTGTCCACCAGAAGTTGCAGAACAAGAACAAAGACACAAAGCAGAATTGAAGGGGGGCAGCAATGGGGGCCAGGACTTGTTTCTCCCCCTGGGCTCCATCTATCCATCCCCATATCTCCTTGAAGCCGTCCAGACTCTGGTGTCTCGCCCTGTTCCTTGGAAGCCTGGGTGTGGGACAGAGCTTGGGGCCTGTTTGCCATCAGGCTGTGTGTTTGCTGTGGTGCTGGATCTGAATCACTCACCTGGAGGGAGGAGCACCCTGCAACCCCTCTCCCGGCTGCCTGGGACGGCTGCTCCTCTTCCCTTTGCCCTCAGGACACTTACTGGGATGGTTCTCCTGGGCTGAGCCCAGCTCTGCTTGCGCTCCCCATCCCACAGGGGGCAGCCTGGGGTGCATCACCTCCACCGAGTGAAGGCAGGGTCCAAGGATCATGGCCAAGGCTCTCCTCCATCTCTCCCCAGCCCTGCAGCCAGGGCAGCCCCTGAGGTGTTGAAGGCAGAAGTACAAAGGCCCTCACATCTCATCGACTGCAAGCAATGGTGCCCCGGGCAGTGCCCTTTGCTTTTGGGGAGAGCCGGAGGCCATGCAGAGGTGCTGCCTGTAGTTCCAGGCTGCGTCGTACCCCAGCTCCTCCCACACCTTCAAGCCACAGGGTGGGAGCACCACAAGCCTGAATCAGGCTTCACCCTGGAGCTGTGCAAACAGCGCCCTGCTCTCGCATCTCTGGAGGATGCATGTGCAAAAATAAAGGGAAGGTGCTGCCTCAGGCTGCTGGGGTGGTCTCAGAACAGTTTGTGTGCTCAGTGGTTTTGGCTCATCTGGAAGTGGTCCCCCAACACCACATCAGGGGGAGGGAAATAAAACTATCTCCAGCTCCTCCTGCTGGCCTGCAGAGCCCCATGCTCTGCAGTTCTGTGGTCAGAACTTTAGCCAAAGCAGGGCTCAGCAGGGCTTCAGTGTCCCTGGAGACCAGGGGAAGAGAAGCCCTATGGCTACTGCCAGAAACTGTGCTTCAGTCCAGAGCCATCCACCCGCCCCACCAGTGCTCAGCCCCCCCCTCAGCTCAGCCTAAACCCAGAGCTGCCACCTCGTCCCCAGGTCCCCTCCTGGTCAGCAGCCACCGCTCCTCCTGCCTCCCTCTTCCCAAGCAGAGAGAGCAGGAAGCAAACTACAGAAACAGTATTTTTATTGCAAGGGCAAGTGTATTTAAATAATTTACAGTCATTGGAAAGCCTGAAAGGTGGTTGGGTTTGGTTGTTGGGTTTTTTTTACACCCCACCCCCCCATGATTAAATCACAAAGATGTTAAAATAAAAACAGTATTTTAAAAAAAGACCATACACAGCATGAGGGAAGGGCTGGGCACAGGGGAGCTGCTGGCTGCAGGACCACAGGGAGCGAGCAGGGCCCCTGCGGGCTGAGACACCCCCCCCAAGACCAGGTCTCTTCTGGAGGGAGAGGAGCTGTCTCCTCCTTGCTGTGAGCCAGAGCCAAGGTGGGCAGTGGGGAAGAGGAGCTGGGGGCCTGCAGGGTCCTGGTGGTGTGGGGCAGCTCTGTAGCCAGAGCCAGCTGCCAGCCCCACATCCTAGAGATGGCCAAAGGGGGCAGGAGGGAGGGAAGGACAGATCGCTGCCCCACCCCGTGTCCTCACAGAGGGTTACTGGCTCCTCCACCCCTCTGCTGTACCCAGGCTGTTCCTCAGGGTGGTCTCCAGCCCCAGGGGATAAGGCAACACCTTGTGTGCAGGGAAGGACCCCAGAGCTCCCCCAGCACCATCTGTCCCTCCCGTGCCACATCAGTTGTGTCCCTGACCTCAGGGTAAACCCTAGTGCAGTGAGGTGCTCACTGGGGTCACCAGGGGCACCACGGCTCCTGGACAACAGCCTCAGCTACCCCCCTTGCCCCTCTCAACCCTTTCCAACCCCCAGGGTACACAGCCAGTCCCAGGGGGCTGCTGTGACCAAAGAGGGGTTGGGAGTGACACTGGGGTAGCTGTGGGCTGGGGACAATGCTGTCACCCACAGCAGCAGTGGGTGAGCAGGCACTTTCTACCTCCCATGGGCCCACACCTGGGGACCCGGTCTCTCCCCAGCCCCACCAGCCCTGCTTTTAGCTCCAGACATCCAGAGAGTACCGGCCCTTCGTCATCAGTTTCTTTACATAGTCCACAGCCTGGGGCTGGCTCATGTTCCCAAACTCGGCCACGATCTCATAGAAGGTGTTCTGCACATCCCGGGCCATGTTGCGAGCGTCACTGGAAGCAAGAAGACCACGGTCGGTGGTGGTAACACAGAGCCTGGTCACTTCTGAACACCCCAGCCCATCTACCCAGCCGCTCTCCCTCCTCCAGAACAAGGACAGCACAACGCTCCCAGGACTTGGAACAAGTGGATACACAGTCACACTCATTTTCCCAAATATAGGAATGTTTTTCCCAAACTTCCTTCCCTGCCACTGGACTTACCCACACACATAGATATGAGCATTCCCCTCATTAACCAGCTTCCAGATGTTTTCCTTGTTCTTCTTCAGCAAGTGCTGAACATAAACCTGGCAAGAAACGAGGTGGAGGTTAGCCCGAGGTGGGCAGAGCCCCAGCAGCACCAAGCTGTGTTACTGCCTGTGGCCAGGGAGGGGAAACCAAGCCCACACTCGTGACCATGGCACAGCAGAGGAGCAGGATCAGGGCCCCAAGCTGGGTGTCTCCAGCCTTTGGGGTTCTTTTCTTCCCCCTGTGCCATGGCTGGGAGTGACACCGGGCAGCGTGAGCAGGGGACTGGAGTGGTACCTTCTCAGCCTGGTCCCTTGAGAAGGCCACGTTCAGCTGGGTAAGGACTCCCTCCTGCTGGAAGCGGGCCAGCTCCTCACGGTACAGGTAGTCCTCACGCTCGCGGCGGCAGCCATAGTAAAGCACTGTATCGCCCACCTCTTTGCCTGCAGAGTCACACAGCACCCATCAGCTGGTCCCCAGAGCCCCCAACGTCACCCTCCCCTTGTCCTGCCAAGCCCAGAGCTGTTCGACTGCTTCTGTTTGTAAGAGGAAGCTCGAGACTGATTCCCCAGAGGTACCCCATGCTTCAGAAAAGAGTGACTTGACTGCGGCTATTTGGAGATGTGGTGGCAGAGGTCAGAGAAATGGCTTGGGTTTGTCTGCTCCCCGAAATGTCCTCAGTGGCCAAGAGTAGAGGACAAAGCACCTTCCTGCTGGACAACACCACGCAGCTGCTGTTCACCCTGCCCTGCTTTTGACTAGACCTGTCGGTGATGTAGGCAGCACCTTGGAGGCACCAACTGGACCCACAGAGCACTGTCCCAAGGAGCTCCAGTCCCCAGAGAAGTCTCTGGGCACCCACCTTGCTGCTTCAGCCAGGCCCGCTCCTGAATGAAGCCAATGAAGGGAGCTATGCCAGTCCCCGGCCCGATCATGATGACAGGCGTGCTGGGTTTGAAGGGCAGGCGGAATTGAGACTTCCTGACATACATGGGCACCAGGGAGTTGCTCTTGTTCTCATCAGGCACCTTGCTCTTCAGCCAGTTGGTGGCCACCCCTTTGTTCAGGCGTCCCGTCTTGGTCTCATACTCCACCGTCACAGCACAGATGTGGATGGCGTTGGGGTGAACCTACAGAGAAGGGATGTCAGCAGTAGGCAGAGAGGGGGCCCCAGATCTTGGGCAAACCCACAGCTCAGTCCCTTGTTAGGTTAAATTTCTTCCCATCCCTGAGCACTTCAGTGTTGGGACAACAATTCCTCCCCGGCACACCCCACATGGGGTTACTGTCTTGTGCCCAACTTGCCACAGGACTGCCAAGCGCCCCTTGGTACTGCCACCAACCTCAGGGCTTCAGGCACAAAATAAAGAGTGAGTTTTGACCAACCCCTAAAATGCCACCTTGCTTCCAAGCCCTGGGTGAAGATGAGCAGGGCTGCAGGGAGGGACCCCCTGCAGACCCTATAGAAGTTGGGACAAGGCAGACATAACCTTGAGTCTTTTACTCTCTCCTCACAAAAAGTGTCACCAGGGGTAATTCCCCCATTGTCCCATCCCCAGCTGAGAGGGAGGACAGTGGCACTGTGGAGCTGCAGCCAGGGTCGCTCAGCAGCCCCAGTTTGCACTGGAAGTGCACTCACCTTGGAGGAGGAGGCAATGGAGTAGTAGCGGGCCTGCAGGCGGGGCAGGAGCTCACACAAGTGGTCAATGGGGGGGCGCAGCGAGGGCATGTCCTGAAGGATGGCCAGGATGTTCCTCCGGGCCTCCACCACCCAGCTGAGGTAGAGAGCCTGCGGGCAAGGAGGGCAAATACGTGACTGCTTCCCTACACAACTAGCAAATAACCCCTCAGCGCTCTGTATGGGGTCATGGAGGGATCCCTGCTTTTGGGGATCCCCCAGCACCCAGTTCAACCCAGCAGCTTTGCTGGGAAGGCTGCAGCTCCCACCTTCCCCTCGGCAGCAGACGATGCCATTTTGCGGAGGCGCTCCTGCTCGCCGGCGTCGGTGGCATACTGGGCCAGCTCGTAGAGGACATTGGTGCGGGGCGGGTTGGTGATGTCCAGGTAGTACGTCAGGGCTGTACGGTAGGACGTGGGGCAGGGGAAGGGATGCTTCTTATTGGATTCCTCTGAAGGAGAGAAGACAGAAAAAAAAGGAATTGTTAAAAATCAGTGACCACATGCTGTCATGTTAAGAGATTCCATGCGAGCAGCTGTCCCCAGTGTGTGAGAGCTGGGGATGGAGCAGGGAACAAGCTTCTGGGATGAGAGAGCAGCCCTAGGGTTAGTCCTGATCCCACACCGAAGCAGCTCCCTCTCCAGGCAGTGAGGTCTCCCAGTAGCCCGTTTTATGTTTCCCAGATGCTGCCTGACAGCTTATCGGCAAAAAACCCTCAAACCCTGTGCTCCCCCAATGGGGCGCTCTACCCCAAGATATCCATCCATCCCTCCACCCAGCAAGCTCCCAGCTCAACTCCTGCATGGCTAATTTGGCCTCATGCACATAAACTCCCTGCAGATCTGGTCTCCAAAGTGTCCTTAGTCTCCTTCAATCAGATACTCGTGCTCACAGCCCCCTCAGGAAAGGTACCCGCCAGCAGCAGAGACGAACCGTTCAGTTTAGCAGACCAAGAGCCCCATTAAGGAACAGGAATGACAGTGTGAGGCCAGACAGCCTGGGACATGGCACAGCTGGGACATTGAAGCCATTTGCTCTCTGGAAACCAGGAAACAGCTCTTGGGCTTCTAGGCCAGCACTTCCAATGCCTTGGGTCAGGCTGCGCTGCTTCAGGAGCAGGATGGGCAGCAGCTGCCATCTCCCTCCTGCCAGAGCCCTGCTCTGCTGGGAACGCTGCCTGAGAAAAGCTCTTTGTATCAGCACAAGTGCTCCCTCCTGGCAGCTCAGTCCCCACGCCTGAACCTCCTCCAAGGACTGAAAAACAGCATCTCAGACACGAAGGCCCCCGCTGAGCGCCGGGGTGGCTGCAGCCCATCAGGATGCTCTGATGGGCTGATGCTCTATAATTAAGAGCGTGCCATTACATAATTTGTTGTTGAACGGGCACACCACGTACGCTTCGCAACTGACCCACTTCAGCTGATTCTTGGCAAACAGGCCCTGTTCACCACTGCTAAAATGGCACTGCATTTGGAGCAGCTACAGGATATCTTTATGTGCCCAACAGTGACGTATAGGACCTGAAGGTGACCTGGCTCTTGTTCTGGTGGGAAGGACAAAGACCACAGCTGACAGAGAACAGATGATGACCAGGGGCGATCCATACCTTTTCCATACCTAAAGGGGGCCTACAAGGAAAGATGGGGAGGGACTCTCTATCAGGGAGTGGAGTGATAGGACAAAGGTAATGGCTTAAACTGAAAGAGGGGAGATTTAGGTTAGATACTAGAAAGAAATCCTTCACTGTGAGGGTGGTAAGACACTGGAATTGGTTGCCCAAAGAAGCTGTGGAGAACCCACCCCTGGAGGGGTTCAAGACCAGGCTGGATGGGGCTCGGAGCAACCTGGTCTGGTGGGAGGTGTCCCTGCCCAGGGCAGGGGATTGGAACATGACGATCTTTAAGGTCCCTTCCAACCCAAACATTCTATGATTGTATGATACTCACCATCCAAATTGTTTAGGGACATGATTGTATCCAGATCTGTGCCCAGGATCTCACCAATCTGATTCACCAGAGAAGAGTCATTGGCCGGGTACACCGCCACATGGTCCCCAGACTCATACCTGGAAAGCAGGAGGAGAGCAGATTAAACACCAGCACCATTTCTCATCCACCCTGAGCTGCTCAGCCACAAGACAAGGGGCAGCAGGACAACACTAAGGTCTGAGGTGCCACACAGCCCCTGCACAACCAGGGACCTGAAGAGCCAGCAGTTATAGCAGAAAGGACCATTGTGGAATAATGGTTTTAAGAACCAGGTTTTTCACAAGGGACCTCCAAGACAACAGCAGTTTGGCTTCAATGAGATGCCAGACTTCCAGCAAGGACAGGCAAGGAGTGAAGTGGCTCAAAACCTCTGCAGTATTTTCTTATGTTAAGCCACCTGGATTTGTAGCTTTCTCACATGCACACAGAGGAATTTAAGCCAGCAAGAGGTATTTTAACAACAGGCTTTTATTTCCCTTGTGCTTGGACACCTAAGCCAGGCAAACACCCAGGCACAAGCCATCCCCAGCTCTCCTCACTCTCATAGCTCAACTGCCCTCTCATTTTTTGTATGACTCTAGAGAATTCTTGCAGCTGGGACTGCTCAGGGCATGTATGGCCAGCTCTGGAGGGGCACAGGGCAGCCAGCTGGCACAGTAAGAGAGCTGGGAGAAAGTCCTGACACAGGGTACCTGATATGCGGTACAGAAACCCAGAGGGGCAGCATTAAGCAACGATGAGAACAAGGTCCCCTTCTGAAGTGCTGGATAAGGCCAGTGCCTCATCCTTGCTCTTTGCTCCTGATGTAAAGTGCTCCTGCCAAAAATAGAGGACAAGTCTCCTGTGGGGAAATACCTGATTTTGGAATTGGAAATATCCAGCTCCAGGTGCATAAGGTGTCGCTCTCCGCCCTCATTCAGCTTGCGGTTCTCTGTAACCCGGGCCAGGAAGGGGTTCTTGGCATCGAACGGTCTGGAAGGAAAGATGCTCTGGATTACTCCCCTGCAGGGTCACGGCGCTGCTTCTATCCAGGCATGTTCCCTCTGCCACCAGACCAGGCTCCCATGACAGGAGCCCAGGGCTGTCCTGGTTCACATTTCAAAGCACATCACAGCACAAACCAAACTATGATCCTGCTGCTGCCCACGCTGGCACAGAAAACTGATAATTTTCCTTCTAAGCACAGCCCAGCAGTTAAGAGCTGCTGTCCCATTAAAAACACATGATGCAAAAATGGATTGGAAGGACTGTCTCATCTCAAACAGGTATTTCAGGTTGGAATTAATTTATACTGCTCCCCTCCCCACAGCAATTTTGCAAACAACCATCATGCATTAGCTACCCTGGGCAAGGAAAGGCTTTGAGTGACCTCAAGTCAGATGTTGCAAAGGTACCAGCCAAAGAGTACTTGTGAACACAGCCACCTTCTCAAACACTAATGATTCATTAACTGAGGAATCCCTGTGTCCCAGAGGAGATATGAGCCCACCTTTCCTGAGCAGAAACCTGCCACATGGCCGCATGCACCAAGGATCAGGAAGCACCAGGTGAAGCCTGGCCCACGTACACCCTGCCCAGGGTGGTTTGGTACTTACGGCTTCTGGTTCTCGTAGCTCTTGAGACGACCCATCTCACCGGTGTAGACTTTGTTCATGTTCACATCTGTGTGTACCACCAGCTCATACTGGCGGATGCTAGAAGAGGAAAGGGGAGAGAAAAGAGGGGAAAAAAAAAGAAAAAACGTCAAACTGGAAGTCAAAAGGTACAGTTGGAACCATCATCTGCTTTGCTGGATTTATGGCACTTCAAAACCAAATGCAACTTCCACTCCTCTCAAGAGAGTAGGGAGCAGGCAGTGTGTGCAGAAAGTCCAAACCAGGAGGAAACATCAGCTCCACTGGGAGCATCACAACCCACAAAAGCCATCCACTGAGGAACCAAACCTATCTCATCAACTGTCCAGAACAGAAATCAAGACCTGGGTTCAGACTCACACTGGGACAGGCTCAGTCCAAACAGCCACACTCACTGTTCTACTCCACACACACTCTCAAGTCTGGAAGGGAAGGAAGCGCAGGAAAGGGGACAGCAGCTCATCAGTTGTGCCATCATGGGGGTCACAGCCACCAATGAAAGGTGGCCAGGTTCTCTGACACCCAAAAGAACCAACTTCCATAC
Organism: Pedionomus torquatus; assembly: GCA_013398155.1. Taxonomy (NCBI): domain Eukaryota; kingdom Metazoa; phylum Chordata; class Aves; order Charadriiformes; family Pedionomidae; genus Pedionomus; species Pedionomus torquatus. The sequence goes on from VZRU01020635.1 coordinate 15,855, forward strand.
TCACCTGGACTCTTCTCCTGTGGCCTCCACTCCAAAGTGTTCACACACTGCTGGCCAGAACTGCTCTCTCCAGGTGATGAAATCTTCCTCCAGGCTAGTCAGGGCAAAAGAAAGATTCAATGATTTGCCTTATAAGGAGCAAAGGGTATTCCCAGAGGAGGCATCCAACATCCCTATGGACTTCCTCCCTTCACCATGGAAAAAGGCATTTGCCTTTGGACCCAGGCAGTTCTGGTACCTCCACATGGCCACAGATCAGGACAATATCTTCAGATCACTACATGGGAACTTATATCAGCCACCTCTCCCTTCACTAGGTCTGCCAAGGAAGGCTTGGCTATTCAGGCTCAGTCTGTAGCCAACTCAACTTCCCCTTGCCCACTCCAGGCATTAAGGTCACCTTCCTAAAAGGCAGATTCCACCATGGCAATGATTACTTTTCTGGGCTCAGAGCCTCCCACACACAACATATCCCTCTCATCAGATCTTGCAGCCCATAGAGGCAAAGTCACAGTTTGATATAATTTCCCAGGTTAAGCTGTGACCAGCAGGGTGCTCAGGTGAGCAGAGAGAGGTCAATAAAAAAAACCAATGTTAAAAATAATAATAAAATAATCATTGTCCAAATTGGAAAATTGCTGTCTATTACCATAAAACAAGAAGTTCACAAGGAGACAGAGTTTGTCTCCTCCACAGGGATGAGTGAGCTTATCCAGAGGCTGGGCTTGCAGTGGAGCTGCAGCAGGGCAAAGGCAGAGGCTGCAAAGCCTCCCCAAGTATACAACTATGGTCATTTAAAGCTGCTCTGGGATTTCACCAGGCACAGGATCCCCTAGGATGTCCTAAGTGTACAGGGCTGTGCTTGTGGGAGAGAGAACAGACATACATGTCAGGTCTCACAACGAGCCCTATGGAGTTTACTTCTCTCTTAGAAGTAGAGCCAATTCCCTGCCAAAAGTCCCCTCCAGGATGCTTTAGCCAGTTCTCACCAGCCTCCCAAAACCACGCTACTCACTTGCCATCGTCATCTCCTAGCCCAAGTTCAAAGATGCGTTGGGCTCCAAGCTCTTCCAGTCTCTTGTCCACATACTTTCCCATGGCGTTGAAGTGCTCGTAAGTCTTGTTCCCCAGCCCAAAGACCTGGAAGACAACGCTGATTAACCACAGAGTAGCAGGAGCTGGATTTTTCCCATTCAACCAGCACCCTCTGGCAATAGCACCCAACAAAGCATGCTAAAGAAAAAGCATAGAAAACAGACAGCAAGACCCTCTTCCAGCTCCCCATCAGCTATTTGTGGATGTTCTGAGAAAGAGCCTACCACCAGAACACGGTCAGTAGGCTCCACCACCTCCCTGCAGCCAGGCCTCAAGCATGTTCAGAGGACGCGCATACAAGAGCTGCCTGCGCCATCTCCTCAAGGGACCAGTAAGAGCCTGGACCGCCTGGAGACTAATTGCTGTCCCCTGCCTCCCACAAACCATTCAGCAAATGTTTGCTCACTGCTTTATACAGAGCAGCTTAACATCTCCAGCAGTGGATTTTCTCCTCATTTGCAATTATTATGCTGCCTAAGGAATTTGGCCGGGGTTTAGGTGAGGCGGCTGTATCTCAGCCAATTATTCAGCTCAACACAGGAAAAGAGCTACAAGCTCCTCCAAGTGATTTAATTTGCAGGAGAAGATCTGGCCCAGGGCTGCTCAATTAGCTCCTGAACAGCAGCATCAGCCTGTAACTCATTTACAGGCCTTGTATTTAATGCCTGCTGGGCTGTTTGTGGCAAGACATTACCAGCGAACCCTTGTGATTTAGGAAGTGGAGAGAGTACTCCGACATCTTCATTTAAAGTTCCCAGATATATGTTTGCAAGCGCCCACGAAGCTTGGAGGGGAAGACAATAGAGACAGCATCCAACACAGGCGTCATGTTGTGCCTTTACCCAAGCCACGTGCCGTCACAGTGGAGTTCTTTTGACTTTCCTACCCAAATGCAGCATAAACTGGAACGGAGCCACTTACTGCAAACCGGAGACCCGACAAGTCAGCGTCCGCCTCCTGCAGCCAGTCATAGAAGTCTTGGGCATTGTCTGTGGGATCCCCCTCGCCGTAAGTGGCCATGCAGAACACAGCTAAGGACTTGTCAATCTCAGAGAGGCGACTCAGGTCCGACTACAACCAAAGGAAAGAAAAAGCCTCAAGAATCCTACAGCGTGGTTATTGGACAAGCTTGTCCCTACAGTGCAGCTACCTCTGGTGTGCAGAGCAGCACCACGTAATGTCAAACAGCTAATTATAAAAGGGGTTGGAAAAGACAGAGAACCCAGCCAAAATGGCAGGGTAAATAAAGCTAACCACTCTCACTGGACTGCAAGCCAATACTTCTACCCCATCAGAAAAGCAATGGGATTTTCCACACAAGGCTTTAAGGGCCCTGGATTGTTGTTTAGTCTGGAGAGCAACACAATGCCAACGCCTCTGTGCAGGAGTGCAGCAATCTGGGTTTAATGCCAACCACACAAGGACTATGGGGTAAGTTTCATGCTGACAATGGATGACTCTCAATCCCAAATACTCCAAGCAACTTCTTTCTTCAGTTGTGTTGCAGTGTTCACACCAAATCCATAGACCAGCAAGGACCAATCCCACCTCTGCACGTCTCAGGGCAATCCAATTTCCTTTTCTTCCTATATGACAATACTAAAACGACAACCATCCCTTGGCTAAGTCTTTTCTGGCTTTTTAGGGGACACTAAAAGGATGTTATCTATCCTGAGGATGCTCACAGCTAAATTACCAAGTCATACTCCTCTGGATCCGCTGCCATGCCCCGCAGGCCATAGCGATGAGCATCTTTGGAGAGGCGATTGGCAAACTCTTCTGCTGTACCCGTCTGGGAACCATAGAAAACCACTATGTTTCGCCCCTGGAGAGAAAAAGAAAACCCTGTTAAATGGCAATAACTCATTTAGCAAACACATGGAGGAAACACATCTTGTCAGAGACAAAGAAAGTGCCTGAGAACAGGAGTGCTGGATTGCAACCTAAAGGAAACTCAGAGCCTGCACTCATACGGGACTCCACCCCAGGTCTGAGGCAGAAAACTCAAGGCAAAACTGTTACTGAGAACACGACTTGTCAATCTCAGAGAGGTGACTCGGGACAGACTAAAACCCAAAGCAAAGAATATGCCATCAAGATTTATTCTCAGCCCCTGTGGCTGCAGCATGACTCCTGGAAACAAGGAACTCCAGACTTGCCCAAGCCTTGGGAAAGTGCCTAAGCACTGGAGCTCCTGCTCTGCCACCAGCCAGATACTTTGAAGTAAAACGGAAAATATATTCAGCCTTTGCTTCTTCCTCTGCTTCCCCTTGTGTCCCGTCCAGCAGAGTCAAAAGCTGCTAGTTCTGTGTACAATTCCCATTCCAGAGTGAGACAGTTCGGGAACCAACCACGTGGATAAACCACTGCCAGCCAATGACTTTAAAGTCTCTGCCATTTCCCTCCTGACTTTGATCTCATATTACACTTCTTTTTTTTTTTTTTTTCCACCAAATTTTCACTTTAACTTTTCCCTTTAAGAACAACTCTTAGGCATGGACTGAAAGAGCTGTTCCTGCCTGCCCACACAGCCTTCCTCTGGACACACTTCGCAGCAGATGTGTCTATATCCAAAGCAGTCCCCCCTGCTGACAGCCGGACAGTCCCCAGAGGGAACCAGGAAGGACACGAGCTCCTTCCCTGCACCCTGTGTAGCCAGAGCAAGCAGCTTACCGTCTTCTTCATCTTCTCAATGAAGCTGCTGTCTCTCACTGGAGCTGCTCTGAAAGACAGGAGGATAAGCACATTAGTGGCCCCCAAACCACCCCAGATCTCCAAAGGTCTTTTAAAGTGGTGCAATTCCTCATCAACCACTCTTATTTACCCTGGCCCAGGGCTGCCTGTGACTCAGCTGCAGGACTTCTCCTCTGCACACAGCCACAGACCAGAGTCTCCTAGAGCACAGGGGAAGAGCTGACCTCCTGCCTTACCTCTATTGGTAAATTGCTCCAACAGGCAAAGTCCAGGGACTCAGCCCTAGGCATCAGGAAACCTTTATCAACTGCTCTGAGAGGCTTCATAGCCCAGCAGGTCACAAGGATTTTGTAGAGCTACTATGCAAGAGAAGTTCTCCAGATAAATCTCAGAGGCCAAGCCATGATGGGAAAGAAGGGACTGGAGAGCCCTCTGCTTTCCTGCACTGCAGGGGACAGGCAGGGAATCAGTCCTGAGCCATGCCCCCCAGGGTGGATTCCCCAAGCCTGAAGTCAGACAGGGCTAAAAACCAGCTGTTCCAACCTCGAAAACAACAAGCCAGACATGAGTCCCAGAGCTGCAGAGCCCCACAGAGCAGAAGATACAGCTGATCAGACCCCCAGAGTCTCCAGCATGGCAACCACTGCCTGCCAAGGTCCTGGAGGGCTCATTCCCATGCTCATTCCATCCCCAGCATGGATCTACAGCACAGAAGGAGTTTGAATTTTCACAGGGAGGTGACATTCTCTATCTCAAAAGAGGGACAAACCACAGCAGCACCAGAAATGTTGAGGCAGAGACTCACTACTGCAACCCTGCTAGGTGGGGAGCCAGACGAGCTTTGCCATCCTAAGGGCACGCACGGGTTTTCAGTGTCACAAGGAGAAAGCAACCCAGCCTTGATAGCCCTGGAAGTCCCACAAGCAGATGTGGCTCTGCCTACAGTCAGATCAGACGCTGGGGTCTCTGCAGGGCAGGGGGACAAGTGCCAGGAGCTCACTTGCTGTCTTCCCTGCTAGAGCTTCAGTAGCAGGGAAGAGGAACATGGGACCCGTTCCCGTTTCTCTTTCACAATGGAAGAATGCGAGGCTGGGTCTCTTGTGGGAAGAGAGAAGCCTCCAGGCAAAAAACAAATGGTTTTGGCTCTGGCCCATGTGAGAATGTGCAGAGCTCACTAACAGTTTCCTAAACTCTGCAGCCCAGAGGGAGGGATCTCTGCGGATGTGCCGAGCCATTTGCAGAGAGCACACACACACAGAGGAGTAGGGTGGGGGACGTTCAGTAAAGCAGACCTTCAAGCACCCCCTTCTACCCAAAGGTATCAAGGAGGTCCATAATTGGGTCCAACAGCTCCGAGCACCGACACAGTCTCACACAGCACACACAGAAGATGAGCAAGCCCTACCCAAAAGCTACCCAAGGCAGCCGTGCTCCCAGGACAGAGCTGCCTCACACGCACACACTTTGCTTTCTCATAGTCACCCATCTCCCCGTGTTGTCATTTGTCCCCTGTTGGGAACAGGGATATTACAAGCACCTTTGAGAAAGCAGCCCCAAAACCCCTGCTAGGACAGGGGCTCAAGACAGCTGCCCCCCCAGCCTGCTCACACTCCGTTCTCGCTTAGCTTTTGGCTCCCTGGTGAACCTCTTTGGTTTAGTGCCCTCTGCAAATAAGATCCAATTAAAGTAGCTCTTGGGTCAACTGCTAAACAAAACGCTTTTAAAGGAAGGGAAAAACAAAGTTTTAGATTCTTTCAGCAAGCTCCCTTTCGAAGAGAAAAGGGTGCAGCACACAGAGCTCGTCCATTTTCGAAGGAGGCAAGGCTGCACTAAAGCGTTGTGGTGAAGAACAGTCTGTGGCTCAAGCACAGTAGAAATAACGAGTCTGGCTTTTGAAAAAAGGCTATACAAGTCCCCGAGATTGCTTCATCAGGGTGGCTTGAAAATCTGCCCTGCAAAAAACCACAGACACTGAAGACACACATGACACTCATTTTCACCACTTGGCCAGGAAAACTTAGAAGAGAAAGCATGTTTTCAGCAACAACTGCTCTTACAGCGTAGATAGCTCAGGGTAGCGACCAAGAGAGTTAGAAGTGAGGAGTGGAGGAGAGGGGATTAACTCCATTGTCAGAATAAGTCTTTAGCTTGTACAGATGCCCACCCTTGCTGAGAGCCCAAAGCGCAACTGACTCTCAGAGCTCTTTGTCACTTTGATTTCAGTAGGGGGAAAAAAGGAAGGGGGAGGAAGTTACCAACAGCTCAGCAAGAATATCAAAGTCTCTGTCTCAGCCAAACCCCTCTCCTTCAGAAATCTCCCATGCCTGTGGCTTTCCTCAGGAAAGCACTTGTACATCCAGAATTGAGAACATAGCCTGGACACCGCACAGAAACCCAGCGCTGACAGCAGGGTCTCCACTGGAACAGCCTGTCTCCGAGCAGAACCTCTCCTCTTTCCTCTCCTCCTGCCCCAGCAGGGATAGGCACCCCACTCCACCCAGCCTCAGGGCATCAAGAAAAACGCTCTGCATCAGAGCCATCCCACCAGGCAGATTAACTCACCTTTCCACAGCTGCCTCTTCTTGTGGGGCCGAGTAGATGCAGCCCATGGTCAGGGCTTGGAAGAAGCAGACAAAGAGTCACAGGGCAGCTGTGCCTGTCAGCAAGGGGAGGTGTGTGGGGGGGATGGACGGATCTAACTTAGCTCTGGAGCAATGTGCACACAGGCCTTTCCATTCTGCTCCTCCTGGGCATTAAAGCCAAGCGTCAGCCTTTTGTTAAGGAGCAGAGAGCCAGCACAAAAGGTCCCAGCACGGGTCATAGCAGGAGTGGTCCTGTCCGCTCAGATCCTGGTGGCGGGGCTTTGCAAGTTACCAAGTGGATCCGCACAGTCCTGAGAAACTGCAACATCTGGCAGCAGTGGCAGAAAGGAATTAGGAGTGGAGAATGAAACCTCCCAGGATCCTCCGCAGCACACGTCCCTCTCCCATCCGCGTGGAGCAGGGGGACGGGACACAAAACCCTCCCCCAGTCTTGTTACCTTGGAAACTGTTTATA
>VZRU01020635.1:22739-33680 GCA_013398155.1 Pedionomus torquatus
GATGCTGTAGCTGAATGAAACTGTTCCAGACACTGCGTGAGCAGCGCTACGGGTAACTATGGCAGTGCCATTACGGAGGCAGCTAAAAGGAGTTTGTTCTCTTCAGGATCCTATTAAATTAAATTAGAGATGGTCTCTCTCTCTCTAACACACATGCAAGCAGCAAAGAGAGCTAATCAGGCTAAGGAGCTGGAGCAATTCCTGCCACAGGAAGCCCTACAAGCACCAGGGAATGGATTTCTCTATAGCTGCAGAATAGAGATAAGCCAATTTCTGCCCCAAACAATGTTAAAGAAGGAGAGAAGAAAGGAGGGGGTGACACCCAGCGTACCAATCGATGTCTCGCCTGTGCCTCCCCAGGGTGACAGTCTGCACAATTCCAGAGCGGGGGACACAGAAAGGAAAGAAATCTGTGATTGAGAAACATGCAGAGGCGGCGCAGCCAAAGAATAACAATACATTAGTGCATTCCCCAGCAATGGCACTGCGAGGAAGCATGGTGGCCGTGGCTGCGTGGCGATCGAGAGCCGTTCTCCCTAATGACATCTGCAGAGCAGGCTGTGGGGAAGGCTGCCGGTGGTTTCAATTAAAGTCTGAAAATGGTCAAAACGCAAGCAATCCTCACTCGGCGGTACCCTGGCCTGCCCCACGCTGGCGTGTGTTACACAGGTACAGCATGTCTTGCACAGCAAGATTCTGCCCATGCTGGGCTCTGCCCCTTCTCCGGGGGGTTTGGGCAGGAGAACAGGTCCACTTGGCTGTGAGGGTAAGGGATCAGCAAGCTCCTGAGCGATAGCTGAACCTGAGACACATTGTCAGGGCAAGACTGTGACTGTTCCTGGGCCACGCGGGCTGGTGGAGCCACACAGAGTAAATCCAGCCCACGTGCCATCCAAAACAGGGTATTTTGACCATGCATCTGTTTTTCCCACAATTGAGGGCAGCTGCAGCAGTGGCATTTCCTTTGGAGGCTCTGCTGATCTGATGCGAGTTCATCAAGCTGTGCTGCTCAGTGGCAGTTCCCAAAAACCCCAGGAGGGCACTAAGACACTGGAGGCTGTGTTCAGGTTGCAGGTTCTGCTTGCGCTTTCCCACATTGCAAGCAAAGAAGCCATTAAAGCAGCAGGCAACGTGATGGCTCAACTGCTGTTCAGCACTTCCATCCTCCTGTCTTCCAAGGCTGAAGCTGAAGTCAGGGGCCAAAGTGACAGAATATGAAACCACCACCAGTACCATCAGATAAAGCAGCCCAGGACAATTTGGCAGAGTTGCAGAGAACATGCTGAAAAAAAGCAACATCTCTTTAGGTCAAGGCTCTCCACTTCAGCCAGAGACAGCCCTGCTGCTGGCCTTCTGACTTCATAGGTCCAGGACCGCTTCCCTGTCTGCAGATGGGCCTGCCCACGGGCCAGCCTGCCATCCAGCCAGTCACAGGCAGTGGCTGACAGTGTGATCCTCTATCTTGCCGACTTGCTTGTTCACCAGAAAGGAAACTCCACCCTGGACTCAAGGATGACAGGAGGGAAGGAAACTGGAGGTTGAATAAGATTGTTTTCCCCCCATTCGCTTCCTGCCCAGTTTCAACTGTCCCATGAAATAATGCTACAAAAGCTGCAGGAAGTTGCTGTCTCCGTCCCAGAGGGTGGATGTGCCACCAGCCATTGCCTCGGCCTATGGCTCCAAGCTGCCCTCAGACCACAGCAGGACTGCAGCAGGCAATGGCAGGGTCAGACTTAATGCATGGGGGAAAACTACGCCAAAGCTTCCTCTCGTTCTTCACCTGCCTGACCGTCGCTTTTCCAAGATGCAGTTGTGTCAGAAGGTCTGGAGCAACCTCATCTCTCCCGCTGGTTATCGGTGACGGGAGGAGCTGCTCTTCCACAGCTCTCACAAGGAGCAGTGGTACAGTGCTCCCTGCCAGACACCTCCCATGCACATCAGCACTGACCCTATGCACACAACACTGGCAAAATCCCCATGAAGCAGCCCATGTGGTGAGATCCTGCAGCAGAGGGTGCCCACCCTGGGTGGGCAGCAAGCCCCTCTGCAGCGTGACTTCTCTGCAAGGTCATGACAGCCTCTGGAAGAGCTGCATGTGACGGGTGGAAACAGTCACAAGGACAGTGAGGATGGGAGCTCTCCGAGTTGATCTGCATCGCGTCAGGATCTAATTTCTGATTGATAGGGCCCTTTCTGCCGCCAGCTCAGCTCTCATCGCAACACAGCCGTTCTTGTTAGGATCTCCAGAGGCAACCAAACATACACTTTCCCTCTCGTGCCTGCGAGAGAGGGCTGTATCTGGCTGATCCAACAAAACAAATTCCTAAGATAAAGCCATGGAGGCACAGACAGACAGGTTGCTACCAGACTCACACGCATGCGCTCTTTTAAACTCTTCTTCTAAACATTTCTTCCTTTTAAACCCTTCCCACCAGAAAACTTACTTTCCATCCTCCAGCAACACCAGTGCAGGCAGCCCGCCCGAGGGTTTGCTGTGAGCTGCGTGTTGCTCTTCCCATTACCTGGTGGTTTCACAACAGACCTGGTATCCATCCCAGGCTTGCTGTTCTTTTTCAATTACAATCTGAATTACAACACAAACACTGGACAACGAGCCCTGAAAACTGAAAGCAGCACAAGACAGACGTGTAGGTCTGAGATAAGACCCAAAACCGCTTGCTGTGTTTGATTTAGCTTTTACACAGAGGGTAACAGGAGCATCAACCCCTGGCTGAAATGCCTTTGCTTATCCCCAAATGTCCTCATCCGAGCAGCCTACAGACAGGTCCCGCCACAGCTTCTTTCCACACCAGGCTGTAATGCTTTGAAATGAAGGGCTGACAAGCATTTCTTGCCAGAGCAACACCCTTTAAATATCATGAGGAGAAACCCACTTCATGCAGGATGCCTTTTGGGTGCAACTGTATGTGTTATATCTTGAAGCTACTGCGAGCAATCATCCATTGCTTTTCCCTCCTCATGGCACAGTCTCACAACCACCTACTTAGGACTGGGTGGTTCAATTTGGAGCCGGCATTAGAAACTCAGAGGTTTCTAATGTGAAATTTGACGCTGGCATTAGAAACACAGAGGATTCATCTTCATTTTGCGGCTCCCTTCTGCAAAGGCCAAACACTGGAAAGCACAGAGCTGGGCTAAGGCTGCCTTCTCTCCAAGCCAAACAGCACCCAGACAGGGAACAGGAGACTGAAGGGAGAGGTATTGCACAATGCCAGCTCCTATGGTCTCTGCTGCAGTGGGTTTCAGACTTCTTTCCTGCTTTTACCAACACTCCAGGAGGAAATGGAAGGAAGGAGAGAAAAATGCCAGCAGAAAACTGATGTTAAGCGTGGTACATGACTGAGACAACAAACTAAATGCACCCCGATCTCCACCGACGCAGCTCACTTCTGCCTCTAAGCTCTTCGCAAGAAGACAGGATGGAACAAGGACCTCTCTCTCTCCAAATCCAGTCTCCTGCTGCTGCAGTAAACCTGGCATCAAAGCCAAGCAAGTTGCACAAGAGCTGCCAAGCAACTCATGCCCAGGAACTCTCTCTCAGCTCTGCTCCCCAAGACCATTTCTTCTCTTCATAGCTAAGGGTAGATAAGATTTCCAATAGGAAATCTGCTTAAGAGCAAGTCCACCTTTCCTCTAGATTTATCTAGATACTACTTTTATCAGAAAACACAGGGAACAGCCAAAGCAATCCTTAAGAGTTTTAAAGTACAGCCAGCAGCTTTTCTGCCTTGCTTTTTCCTGCCTCACTTGGGAAAGGCAAATTACTGATTTGGGCCACACGGTGGGCTGAAGCGGAACTGCAGCCTGGCTCTTCCACAGGGATTTCTGCATTGGGAGGTGAACAGCTCAGAAAAAAAACAAGGGAAGAGAAACACACTTTGAAACTAAATCTTGTCACCTGGAGTCCTCCCATAATCCAGCTGAACTTCCCACACAACCTCCAAGGACCCACCATAAGCAAGACAGAGTTACACTCACTCTGTGTTGCCTGAGAGTTGTTACTTACACTGATTGCATTTTGGGGAGGTCTGGGACTTCCTCCTTTTTCTTACGGAAGAAGAACCAGTAAGTAAAAAGCCCGGTGATGAGTGAGATGAGAAACACGTCTGTCATGCTGAAGAGGGAGTCTTGCTGTGCAGTGGCGTCGGGAGGGGAGATAGTCGCTTCCATGCCAGCGTCGCCCATGTTGGTCAGAGGCACTGTAAGCAAGGAAAAACAAATTAACACCAGCAGTCACAATGCCACAGCAGAGCATTCAGGGACATTCAGAGCATGCTTTTCCACGATACATTTTAGGAGCACAAGGCAGCCCAACCACCCTTTGAAGAAACGCTTTGCACCACAATACTGCAAGATACTTTTGCTTCCCAAAGCATATCACTGTCCCACCAAGTTTTTCCCTTTCCATTGCATCAACGCTTATCTACCAAAAGTGATTTCGGCTCCCCCTCCACCAGCATCATCAGAGCAGCCTCACATTCCAGCCAGGGAGCCCAACCCGGCTCCTACTAACACCCCAGCCAGACCCAAAAGGGGCTCATGCCAGCCTTTAGTAAAGCCCTTGCTCATCACATGGCCCATGGGATGTTACTGGGGGAAGACCATGCTATCCCAGTCACCCCATAGATCTAGGGCTTTCTCCCTCCTTTTCCACAAGGTGACACGATGCCCTAGACCTACTGCTGTACTTAAAAACTGCAAAGCAGGACCGTGGCATGGTACTTCCATCAGCTTCTCCACTTTAAACTTTCACAACGCAAATGATGAATACTTCTGATTCATTATCCACCTCCACAAGCAGATTGCATCTACCATACACCTCTCTTTAGGCTTCTGGCTTCCCAGTCTCTTCCACTATTTTCCCCAGTTTAACTTCCATCTCCTTGAATTACTCCTTTCCACTTGCCAAAGCAGAGGTTTGTGACTTGCCCGTGGCCATACCCTGAGTCCACAGTAGCGCAAGGATAAGCAGCCAGCCCTCTAGTCCCTGGCTAGCCCTATGGCCCCTGTCCTTCCCCTGAGGAGCCACCCATCGCTCCCTCCCTCCCGCTGCTCTGCCAAAGCTCTGAACTCCTCTGACCCTAGTCCCGATCGCAAGATTATCTTCCCAACACCCAAGGACACACTCTGTCCAAGCAAACAGATAATTAACTCAAAACTTGATTTGTAAGGGCAAAGTGACTCTCTTTTTGTACTTGGGCATCCTTCCAACACAGGAGACCATGGACATTTGAACTTACACACAGAAAAGTGACTCAGAGCTGTGGGGGTGCCACCAGAGAAAGGACACGTCCCCTGGCTGAGCTGAGGGGAGAGCTAAACGTGTTTAGCAAAGCTGTGCCTGGCAGAGAAACGCTCCCATGCAACTTTCTGCTGGGAGGCTGAAAGAGAAGCAGCAAACTCCAAGTCATGTCTGGGCTGAGAGATAAAACTGACTAGATTTAAGGTTATGCTGATGCATTCAGGAGCTGGGGAGAAAAGGGTGATGCCGAACTAGGGATGCACTAACAAGAAAGACCAGGTAAGGTCTTCAGCAAAAAAACAAACCAAACCAAAACCAAACCCTTGTTGTCACTCCATCAAGGAAAAATCCAGCTCCAGAGAACACCAAGTACTCTTCCACGGGCCACCAGCTATAAAAGTCAGCCCTGCAAAGTGCAGGGAAAAGTCCATAGCCACCTGGCAGCAATCGTGGATGGACTACTGGGTATTTTCGCAGCCCAACAAGCTCACAGCCCCACAAGAAGTTTCATTTAGTGGAGAACTTGGCAAGTGACTGTACTACAAAGGGCACTGAAACACCACCATGAAGCTTCCCACTAGGTTCCCAGAGATGACACAAAGCAGGGAGGGTAGAAGAAAAATGTTAGCGATGCGACTGCAGGCAAGCCAATTGCCCATTCCTCTCCATCAGGCAGGTCACCCTGTCCTCCCTCCGCCCTTACACACAGGCTTTCCATCTCTGGATCTCAGAGCCAAGTGAGAACTGGGTGTTATTTCTGTACAACTGTAGACTAAACTGTTAAGTTAAAGCCTCCACAACTGGAGCCGAGTTGCCAACAACACACAGCTCCCAGCAGGGTCCCTCTCCTCCTCCATGCTGGGTTCCAGTAAATCAGTGAGGAGCAGGTCCAGCAACGGACACCAAGGGAACACACAGGTCAGGGGGGAAAGTGCTGTTGGTTTCTTGCTTTAAGAAGTCATTTCCCATAGCACATAAGGCAATAACAAACCTTTGCTCAGGGCAGGCCAGGAAAAAAGCCAAGGCTAAGCTGGTTTTGGGCTGCACCCCTTCCTTTCTCAGCACCAAACCCAGCAGCCGCAGCAGCCAAGACCTAGGAAAACCTCCTTGTGCAGAGGACAGCAGCATCCCCTGTAACAAACAGCACGTAAAGGAGAATTTCAAGCTACACAGGTCTTTGGTGAGCAGTGGCCAGCCCAGGGTGGAACGCACACAGGCTGCACACCCCTGGCCCCAAAGCAACTCCCCTCCCAGCTCCAGAGAGTTCAGACAAGGACATTTGCCAGGTGTCCCTACATGCACTGAGGGAACGAGTTCCCAGGATAATCAGCAAGGCAAAGGTGACACCTCCAGCAGCCATTTGTCACCATGCCCAAAGCAGCAGAGCTTCTGGCCTCCCAGAGCAGAAGGAACAAGCAGGAGCCACGAACGGTTTTGCTTTTTCAAGCCTTTTTTCAAGGTGGTCTGCTCTCCCAGGCAGCAATGTCTTGGAAGGAGGCATCCTTGGGAAGGAAGCTCCGGGAAACGCAGGGTAGACAGACACAGGGGAGGAAGCAGTGCTATCTCCTGGCCTTCACCACATTGCAGCTCTCCAGCACTTCAAAGGGGAACCCCCTAGCTGCAGCCAGACCACCCACTCGCTCCTCACACCCCCAACCAGAGGGAACAGCACCATTTCTGGAGGCTTTTGGGTCTGATGCATAGACCAGAGTTTTTGTTTGGTCTCTTTGCATTCACAGGTCTCCATAGCATAAAGGTTATATACTGATCTCTAACTCTGGAAGGAAACACAGTCGTTCTCCAGTGACGGAACCAGAGACACCAGAACTGCTTTGATTTTGATGCTGGTATCCATCTGGTCCTGGACATTCAGTTATTTGAGTCCTACATCCTAATTACAGGATTTTCTTTTTGCTATCCACTCTTAGGAAAAGGTTTGCAGAAATGTATCAAGAGAAAGGCAAAGGATGTAGAATTAGACCTCACACTTTTTTTTTTTTTTTTTTTTTTTTTTATTTTATTTTAAAGGCTGTCATAACTCAGAAACTATTTATTTAACTCCACATAGCACAGGAAGATTATTCCTCAATTTTTCTGTCTTACCTAGTTTGCGCTAACAATTACTTTCTGGAAGTTCACAGCAATTCATTTTCAAATACATGCTATTTCCTAACTTTCAGTGAAATGAAACCTGACTCTTACTTGGAATTGAGCTATCCTGGAAATCCTGCAGTCTCTGGAAGGACCCCCATAGAATCATACTGATGGGTTTTTTCCAAGGGATTAAGGGATTTGAGCATCTCCCTTATGAGGAAAGGCTGAGAGAGTCGGGACTCTTTAGCCTAGAGAAGAGAAGGCTGAGGGGAGACCTTTTAAGTGTTAATAAGTATCTAAAGGGTGGGTTAAAGGAGGATAGAGCCAGACTCTTTCCAGTGGTTCCCAGTGACAAATACAAGGGGCAACGGGCACAAGCTGGAACATAGGAAGTTCCATTCAAACATGAGGAAAAACTTCTTTAGGGTGAGGGTGACAGAGCCCTGCAACAGGCTGCCCAGGGAGGGTCTGGAGTCCCCTTCTCTGGAGACCTTCAAGCCCAGCCTGGATGCAGACCTGAGTGATGTGCTCTGGGCAATCCTGCTTTAGCAGGGGAGTTGGACTGGATGATCTCTAGAGGTCCCTTCCAACTCTGACAATTCCATGAAAAAAAGAAATGAATTTATGAATCGGAAGCAAAAGGTCACCTGACACCAGTTTCAAGGGCAGTTATTTTATCCCCAATGTTTATTGTATCTTCAATCAAGATAAAAAAGAAAAAAGGGGAAATGGAAGTCTGTCTTGGTTTTGGGGTGGTGCGGTTTTTCCTTCTTTAAATCATGGCTCCAGTTCCTGGATCCCTGTTTATTCACACAGTATAAAGCAATTTGTCTCAGACAAGATGCGAGGCATCTACATCATACAGGAAAGTCACAGCATTTTGAAACACTGTGATCAAGCAAGGCTGTGTTTTAGCACAGCTTTTCAGCCTCCAAATGTAGCTCCTAAACCTGGGAATTCACTTGATACATGGCAGCTCACAATCATTCCAATCACTGGGAACCCTCTTGGCACATCTCCACGTTACCAAACAGATGCACTTCCTTCTTATATTAAAAAATATATCTTTAATTCCCATGCACATCTCTGAAGCAAAGGACTGGAAGCATTGTCCGCACCAGGCATCCTCAAACCCCCATGATTTCCACGTGGACTAAGAATGCTATTGCATCACTGGGTTAACAATACCAAAATAGAAATAAAAATAGTATTACAACAAACAAGACAGTACTGGGAGCACCTGAACAACCAAGTTGTCAGCCACCTGAAGCGATCTATTCTTCTCCCCTCTCTCTTGCACAGAGCTGGCAGCCGTGTTAGGAAATGGTGCAACAGATGCCCCCGAAACCACACTGGAGCACAGTACCACAGTCATGAGAATCAGACAAGAGGTCTTCCTTTCTGCCCAGTGCAAGGATTTGTCTGCAAATAACGTATCTTGTAGTAACCAAAAAGCCTTGCCTCTAAAGCTAAGCTGATGATCTAGGCAGGAAGTCGGCTCTTCACAAACTTGGACTAGTCTTTTTTTAATGTAATGTTTGTGGTGAGTTTCAAGCATTTCAGGACAATTTTGAGTCCCGTTCTGGGACTGGGAAGTCATACTGCAACTCTTGCTCCCAAAATGAGTACCCAAACTCCCTTTGCCCTGTGCCACCATAAGCTCAGTGCAACCCGTGGTGTCAGCCCTGCTCATGTGAGAGTCAAAGGAGAAGGAAGATCGCTGACCAAGCACTGCCCCGGGCTGCTCACCGCTCCTACCTCCAATAACCCCATCTCTGGCTGATCACAGCCTGTAGCAGCAACTATCTCCCAAGCTCAGCTCAGCACAGCACATTCCCAATCTCCCACACCCATGGAGCGATAGGCACAAATGGCGCTGTGCCCTATGGACTCTGCCTGCCCCAGCAAGGGGCAGCACAGGAGCTGCACTCCCATGCCCCTGCGCTTATTGAAACAGCCAAAGTCTTCCCAACAGGAACCCAGCAGCATCAGCACCCTTTGGGAGCCTGCAGATAAACGCAGAAGCTCTGTTTTGTAATACCTAGACATAAAAATCTGTTACGACCAAGGGAAAGGAGGAATTGAGTGACACGAACACAGGAAATGCCATTAGTCACCCAAAACACTGGTGCCAGGCACCATTCAAAGGGAGCAGGCAGCCAAGCCTTCCCCAGCCCGCAGCAAGGTCCAGGCTGCCTCAGCTAATTGCTAGCGGGCACAGCAGGTAGCCTGTTTGAAGTCAAATCGTGCCTGCAGGAACGAGCTCACCGCACATCTCATCTTGCAACACCATCACACCACCAACACAAGCCCTGGAGTGCCCAGTTTCTCCATGCTAACCACCCCATTCACATCCAGCAAGCACACTTACCAAAAGAATGCTTTTTGGTTTCTTGTAAGCAGGAATTCATGCAAGTCACCACCACCTCTAGCAGCAGCACAAGCTCAAAGTGCCACTGGTTCTTTCAGACTGGCTTTCTCCGGTCCAGGTTCCCAGTAATATCCCTGCACAGCCGCACTGGGGAAGGGTACAAAGGGACACTGCTGGCAGAGCCACCCTGGCAGAGCACTCCTCTTGCTCTCTGCAGCCACATGACGACCCTCATGTCACTGACTCAGCACATGGGTTGCATCAGTGAACAGAGCGGAAACACAGCTGTTCCTAGCGCTGGAAGCTCTGCAAGGCTGGGGATGTCAGCGTTACGAGATCTGTGAAAGCATTTTTCAGAAAGAACAAGATTTCTGATGGAAAGGGACCAACTCAGATTCCCTGTGGCACAGGTGGGTGTGCACGACCAGACCTCCTTCCCCACCACGTGTCTGGCTTTCCCCCAGATGAGGGGTATCACCAGCTTTGAGAAGAAGCCTTAAGAAAATAACACAGTTTTAAGCTAAGGTAAGTTTGCTGGCGTAACAACAGCCCCAAAAGGCAACTTCAGGACAGAGAGGAGACACGCTGTGCAAATGAGCAGTCAAAGCAACTGGAAACTCCTCTTTGCATATTATTGACCTGCAATCCAAGTTTAGAAACAACAGCAAAATGGGAAGACCGTAAAAAGAAATTAACTTAAAAAGCATCTGGGAAGAAAAAAGAAAACCAGTCAGCAGAACTCTCACATCTTCCTATTCCCACGGCATCTGTGAAGCTTGTTGAGATGTCCCACAGACGGCAGCACCGAAAGGAAACCAGAGCAAGCCCCAATCGCTCCGCGTGGCAGCAGAGAAGGAAGGCACTTTCTTAAAAATAGGAATGGAGTCTTGTGACCAGCAAAGGGTTTTCTTCTTTCAGCCACCAAGGATACAAGACAGGCAGGTTAGTGATGTGTGTCAGGAAGAGGAGATGCACAGACACGAGCCCACAAGAAAGGAGGAGAATCAGCAGCAGCAGAAAGAGTGCAGGGCTGCTGTGGAAATGGCATTTCTGCCCAGACTCCTCTGAATGCCACTGCAGTGAAGCTTTTCCTGCATGCTAGTGTGTGGTATTAGGCCAGAAGACCCCTGTGGCAAAACCAGATCTCCTCTCATTCCTCTTCAGATATGAATGCAACTGACTGGAATAAAAAAAAAAAAAAAATTCTGTTTAC
>VZRU01020635.1:40355-52423 GCA_013398155.1 Pedionomus torquatus
GGGGGTGGGGTCAAAGGTCAAGTTGGGAGGGGGTCGGGGACCGCGGCGGGACCCAAGGGTGAAGGCTGGCACCCAGCAACGGGTCATGGCCACCCCCAGGGAGAGGGAGGGGCTGCTCCGCCCAGCAGGCTCGCTGCCGAGTGAGCCAACACTCCCGATTTAACCAAAAACGGGGGGATTGGCACCTTTTGGCCAGGCCTTTTGCCCGGCTGCCACCAGGAGCTCCAAAACCGTCCTCAGCAAGAGAGGTTTCACAGGCCAGACCCCCAGACCCAGTTCCCCAGACACGGATGGCGGGCGTCTGTGTGATGGAGATGATGGAGGGTGGGTGAAGGGAGATGGATACCTCTCCCTTCTCCTTTCCATTCAGTGGAAGCTGCGTCCCGGCCGCCCCGAGCCCAGCCTGGGGACAGACCTACAGCCCTACAGCCCCCCCCCGGCCTGGGGGCACCCCCGGCCAGGCGCTGGCACACCAGAGGTCACAGCCCTCCTGCTATCACCACGTCGATGCTCACTGCAGAATCAATAAAGCGCTGGTGGAAGGGACAAAGTCTGCACCGGCTGAGCCCCTTCGGGGACAGACGGGGTGCGAGGAGGGAGCACCGGCCCAAAAAGCCCCAGATCTGGATCAGCGATGCCAGGGGCTGCAGGGACACCCCCTTTTATGATGACTTCCAAGCAGAGGGCTCGGGTGTGCTGGGCAGCCTGGGCATCGCTGCCACTGCAGTGGCTTTGGGAGCCCCGCAGGGTAACTCCAGTCCATGACCGTCCCCACGGGGTAAACGGCCACGGGTTAAAGATGGCAGCGTTGGGGATGTGCCCGCACTGACCCCACGGGGATGCCAGGACAGAGCTGGTCTGTGGTTGGGGGTCATCGGGCCCTTTGAGTGCCCAGAGCAGGGTCAGGTGTTAGGGCACAGCCTGTCCCATTCTGTTCCCAGCAGGAAGGGACTGGGTTCTCGCTGCACCCAGCCCAAATTCCCCAGGCAGACAGGGAAGCTGAGCCCGGCCAGCCCACTGGGACCTGTTGGGGTGGGGATTTGCCTCCACACATATTTCTCCCACTCGCCACAGGGCACTTGTGAGCTCACGCCTCTCCAGCTCTCCTCCATCCCCAGCACTG
Source organism: Pedionomus torquatus (assembly GCA_013398155.1). Classification (NCBI taxonomy): domain Eukaryota; kingdom Metazoa; phylum Chordata; class Aves; order Charadriiformes; family Pedionomidae; genus Pedionomus; species Pedionomus torquatus. Next base: position 41,479 of record VZRU01020635.1, read on the forward strand.
GAAGGAGCCCACCCTTCTCGGGCTCTCCTCCATCCCCAGCACAGGCTGGGACTGCACTTTTGGCTGCAGTGCCTCCACGGTGCCAGCAAACAAGCCAGGACTCAGTGGGACAACCATCGTGGCCATGTTCAGCGGTGCCCTGGCCCAGCTAACCTGGCTCCCGATGCAAGATAACCATCTGCTCACATGTAGTTGGCCACAAACGAACGAGCGACAGGAAAGTGATTACAGACTTACTTTTTCTTCCAACATCAGTGTCTCCTGCTGAGCCTCCCCACGCTGTGGGACCCCCTCTTGCCTCCAGCTAGGGTGGTGATGCAGCTCAGCGTTGGTTCTGTGCCCCCATGTACCCCCAACTCCTGTTCTCTCGCACCACAGTAAGTGTGAAACAGCAGAGGGGAAGGAGCTGGACCCCCTGGAGCATCCATCCTGCAGCAGGACTGGGGTGTCCCAAAATGACAGGGGAACTGCCAGTTCAGATGCCAGCACTTCTCCCCAGAATCTCACCACTCTGCAGGGACCCCCACCCATGAAAAAAAAGAAAGCGATAACCCAAAGGGCTTTCTGGACTCACTGTACACTCACCTTGCCACCAAGACAGAAGCAATCCTGAACTTCAAACCGGGACCAGATCAAGAAGCACAGAATAACAAACCTTCAGGGAGGACACGTTCCCCAGGGGCAGCCATCCCAGGCTGAGCTGGGGCATCACCGATTTATTTATTTATTCCCTTTCTGCTTTAGAAACTTTAATTCTCTGTCTCCCCTCCAAGGAAATGACCTGGTACTGCAATGTGTGATCAGCAACATTTCTGTCAACTTGGGCAAATGACAAGGGCCAATGAGCTGATGATTTTTACCTCCCTCTCACAAATTTAATTCCTCTTTTCAGCCTTAAACACATTTGCAAATGTCTCATCCTGACACCTTCCCTCTCTCTCAGCAATTTCCCTTCCCTTCCTGGGTAAGGAGTTGAAAGTTTGCCACCTGCCCTGGGGAACTGGAACTTGCTTAGACTCCACTGCTGGAGAAGAAGGTCCTTAGTTGATTTCTGCAACAGCATTTCACTGTGAAATGGCTGCCCTTGGGAACAGCAAGGAAAAAACCATGCTAGAAATCATCTTTATGTTTCCAAACATTGTGCTGAACACAAGAACAACACATTTCAAGGGACAGGTAGTCATGCAGCTGGACTCAGAGCAGCCCCAGGGACATGCTGGAAATCATAGAGATCACAGAGAGGAAGTGATCTGCCACAGCAGCTCACAACAGAGCTGGGAGAAGAAGGAAAAAGCCCCAAACTGTGGTTTTGTACCCATCCCACCATGTCCTATCCCACGGCTCACCTGCGAGGCTCTGGCAGTTGCCTTATCCCAGTATGAAAAGGTTAATGGCTGGTACCTGATCCATCACACATGGGCATGTCCCCTGCTGCCAGGGACAAGGGATCTACCTTCCCTCCTGGAAGGAGCTTTGCTGTCTGTTCCCCCCACCAGCCAGGCTCGGGGCTATTCTTGCTGCCAGAAGTGACTCTTACAGGCCAGGGCTTCCTTTACCACCGTAAAGCTGTGAAACTACGCCCTGGAAACGTAACATCCCTTTGACAGCGCTGCAGAGAAAGCAAATCTCTTGCCAGATCAACTGATAAGAGTTGGAAAGGAAAAAGAACCAGTTTCCAGCCCCACGAACATTTTCCAGTGTGCAATACCACTCATCCCCAGTGCATGTCCTTTGTCACCAGCCAGAAATGCCGCAAGCAACCACTAGACCCCCGCAGGGCCCCTGCAGTCCCCACCAGCTGGAGGGGCACACTCCAGCCCTCCACTTGAAAGGAAACCCAGAGACGTAGTAGTCTTTCGGATCATGTTTCAAACTTACAATTTCAAGATACACAATATTTTCAATTGCTACCAGTCTTCATCACCTTTCTGCACGTAGCTGGGGAAAAAAAAACGATGTTAAAATTCCTGGGTTTACAAGGAGAGAATCTCACAAGGAGGAAAACCAAGGCACTAATGAGCATGCAGTATTCATATTTCAATGTTATCTCCAGCATTTCTTTCCTGGTATTAAAAGCATTCTTTAAATTTCCAAACAAGCACCTCATCCTGCTATTGCTCCACATTAAACACTTAACAATGCAATTGATGTCAGCAGGAGAAACAGGACCAGTTAAGTCCATTTGTGAGCCCATGGAGGAGCAAAATGATCAGGGATGAGATAGAGCTGGCCACCAACTCCAGGCTGGTTCCCAAATTGCTCTCGCTCAGGGATGCCCACCTTTGTGACCAGAGCTTCTTACTAATGTGCATCTGAGGTCTAAGTCCTCAGCATTCACTTTGGTGTTGCCTCAAAGCAAGCCCCTGCGAGGCCACACGTAACTGGCAGTCATGGAAACGTTGAATGGCTTGGGTGGGAAGGGACCTTAAAGCTCACCTAGTTCCAACCCCCCTGCCCTGGGGTGGGGCAAACACCTCCCACTAGACCAGTCATCCCAGAAGTGCTGCTGTAGAAAGCAGCTGTACAGCAACACGGGGCTTCTTCAGACACTGAAGAAAAGAAAAAAAAGAGAGAAGCACATACGTGCCTCAGAGCACGCAGCTGCCAGCGCTGCCTGTGACCAGGCTACATGAGAGCATGAAAGGGCCCTGAGGCTATTGTGGTTTCTGGGGAACAGGTTAAGTGCTTCAAGAACATCCCCAAGAGCAGCAGTGGCACTTTGTGCTTCATATAGCACCTTCTTTATTTTGAGGGGGGGGGAGGGGGAACTGTAAGCAAAGTCAAGGGCAATGATCGAGATCCTGATTACTGCCACGGGCACCAAACACTGAATCCTGCTCCAAAACCCTTGCTGAACACTTCTCTCCCACACACACCTTTCCACCAGTGCTGAAAACAGAGATTGTGCTAATATTGGTGGGTGAGACATCCAAAGCTGAGCAGTGTGAACACCCCCACTGGAATTGCTACATTCCAGTCCATTCTTCTAACCCACTGTTAAGGTCCTTCCCAGCTCCTTGGATTTATATACATTTGCCCCACAAATGGCCAAAATGTCTCACTGTAGAGTCTTTCACTTCTTTGCGTTGCCTTATTGACAAGTGCTGGCAACACAGGCTGAGCAAGTGCAGCACTATAAGAAAACAAAGAGAACACAAGGAGCAGACGACATCTAAGAAGGGCCTTCAGTATTTTAGAGCTGTGTTTTAGGGGACAGAAAAGGTTGTTCTGCCTCAGCCCCAGCTTAACACGCCCCCTTCAAGGCACATTCTTAGCAGAGAGGCCACTAGCAGAACAGGTATCTGTCCTCCACTCAAATATTAAGTTAAAAACTAAGGCTTCCATGATTTCAACATCTTTTGGGTTCTAGCTACATCACACCTGTAAACAAGACAGGAGGTTAAGAGCCTCAGAGTAGGTGGGACATGTCCTTATTGCTGCAGCTTAATTAAACCCCAGATTAGTCCAGTGTTTTGACAATTAGGTTCCTAGCTTGAGTTGGGGAGCCAATGCACTGTAACTCCAGTGGCAGCGTGGAAAAGCAGATGCTAAATACAGCAACGAAAAAGACTCCAAAAGGATGAGAAGCACACAGAGGTCATACAGTTCCCATTCCCCAGCAGTATTTAAAAGTAAAAAAAAAAAAAAAAAAAGTAAAAATTATAAAGGAAATAATTAAAATAACCTGTGCCAGGAAGCAGGGGAATGGCCTACACTGGAGCTACCAACCCATTCCACTACTCACCCCAGGAAAAGCAAAGATGTTGGCAATGTCCTGCTGTGCGAGTGTCACACAATGGCCCTCACGCAATACGAGAGCTCTTCTACTTTCTGGAGGATCAGTACACCTGGATTCTTGAAAATTCAGCTGAAACAGGAACCACTGTGGCTGCTGGATACCCTGATGCTTGCTGAACCCCAGCCAGGGGGCCCACACCTGCAGGCATCTGTGGATCAGTGGGGCATACGTGCTGTGGGGGAGAGAACGTGCCCAGCTGGCAGCACTGTCCAGGCCAGGTTCCAGCATGGGATGGCACACGGCATCCTCCGAAGGCACCTCTGTCTTGACAGGGGGAAGAAGGGAGGCTGTGTCCTGCAGTGTGCTGATATCCCTCATGTCCCAGAGCACGGCCGCATCCTGGAGCACAGCTGTGTTGAAACCCCTGGCTCTGAGCACTGAGCAGCTGCACCTGGAAAGCAGGAAGAGCCGGCGGCGAAGAGCAGTTGTAGCTTTGGGTGGGGTAAGCGCCCGGCACAGGGTTAATCCTGAGCAGGAAAAAAACAGGAGGTTACACTGTGTTCACAACTGGCATGGCTTAATTAGGACTGGAAGTGCCCTGGGGGTAATTTCCTCCTGACCAGTGCTGGGAAAGGTCACTGCAATCCATCAGAGAGCTTCACTGCAACAAGAGAAGCCTGTATTATAAGCAGCAGTTGAGTAAAATAGGTTTACTGGCCTCCCAGGACAGATTTTCCCACTCCCAATCCACACCAGTTCCACCCACTGAACAAGTGTGGTTCTTGGCCCCTAGTCTTTTTGTGCAAGGAATATGCAAGCCAAAGTGCAATCTGCTTTAAGATTTCCATACACATCCTCCATGCCTTCCACTGAATGACACAACTGCTAAGTTATTAATCGGGAGAAGTCACAGCTGCCAAGTCTTATTTATCAAGAAGCCATAAAGGCCTTTGGTGTGAGTAAGAGCCCGGAGTATAGAGCAAAAAGGGAAGGAGGAGAGAGTTACAAATAAAATTAATCATTCAGAAGCAAGGTCTAGAAACAGCCTTTGCCAACAGAAGGCATGACTCATCCTGCCGAAATGTATCAAGGGAGAGGCAATCTGCCTAGAAGCCAAAGCCTCTGGGACTTCAGGAGTGCTGCTCAGCCCACGCACAACACCAAGATGGGTGCTGAGAATCAAGACAACATTCATGAAGACCAGATTCCCCACAAGAATAAGGCACTGGCTCATGCTGGGGTTTTCAAGCTTGGATTATTTTTACTTTTTTTTTTTTTTCCCATGTGAGGCATGGGTTTGGTTTTGTTTTTTATTTTGTTTTATTTGTGGACATAAATGTGATGTCAAAGCCTGGACCTCCCAGAAATGTCTTCTGTCTGGTGGCAAGTTGATGCCTGAAGTCTTATGAAAATTTGAAAAATAATTAAAAAAACAAAAACCAAAACCCAAACCACCAGGAGCTCTTCTTTGGGAATAAGAATCAAAATAATAAAAATTAAGCCACAAGAAGCACATATAGAACTTGTGTCTAAAACACAGAGATATGCAAATTTAGCTGTAGCAATGGAAACATCCTAGAAACACTTTCCCACACTCTGATTGATAGTCAAATGTTTATGTAAATACCTTTGAGCCAGAACAGTCTCTTTACATTATCTCACCTAAAGAAAGCAGGTTTAGACACAGAGCTGAGAGGCCGTGCACAACACTTATTAGCAGAAGCATTAGGCTGATGCAGACACGGGCTCAGCATGCAGCAAGACAGTCCCTCCTCCCAAAAGCAGCACTTGCACAGAAGGAAGAGAGTAAAAACACAAATGCTGCTGGATCTGTATGCGTGTCCCCACCCCACCAGCAAGTGCCCTAATGGGTCTGGGATACGCTCCTGCTGCAGCCAAGAGTTTCTTTTATGATCTCCCCATGGCTGAGGGCAGGTGCAAACACTTGGGAATACTTCCACTTAAAAACCATTTAACAGTGAGCTGATGGCTTAAACAATACATAGAATTTATCTCTTAATAGAAAACCATCCTTTGTCTGTGAAACGGCATCTTGGAATGGAAAAATTTGACCTACATTTCCAAGATTTTTGTAATATTGCTTGTAATATGCACAAACTCAAACTCATTCCTGAACATCAGCCACAGGCCTCAAGATTTATTTTCATTAAAGCAACCTTGACACTGAAAACATGCATGGAAAAGTCTACATAGAACTTCATTAGTGACATCTTTAATTTATTATGCTCCGCTCCTACATAGGTTTGGCCATGACTCACTTCACAGCATTCCTGGGAGGCAAGGTGGGGCAAAGAAAGATAAAGATCATGCCTGAGGGAGCTATACAGGCAGGAACATTGTAAGTCCTAGTGTAGGCCAGAACTTCACAACTTCACTTTCATGTCAGCCCAGCTGCAACAGCCTTGCACGTGTACCTACTGCCCTTGCAGAGAATGAGAGGTCTTTCACCTCCATTTAGCTTTCACTGAAAGACCTGGTTAACGTGTGACAACATATTAGTCACATTAAAGTCACCAGTGTAAAGAGCAATGGGTCACTATGTTCCCCATAACACCCAGGATACAAACACAAGAAGCACAATTCAGCTTTTAAAGGCAAATTAATGCCTCCAAATTTCTCAATATTGTAAGATCTTTTACAGGAACTCATGTACTTACTTGTGGCTTTTGAAGGCTCTTCTCTCTGCTAAGGACCCTGGGATATATTTCAGTCCTGGTATCCTCTTTAGCAGACTGAAAGGAAACATTCGGTCCAGCTTAGAGCCCACTGACTCTGGAAAATCCAAGCAGTAACAGTAGCCCAAACCATCTGAAGACAGCAGCACGTTAAAGAGGACAGCAGACAAAACACACTGGTTTCTAACACAGTCACATACAGTCCCCCTCTGGCAACAAACCACTTTCCCTGGCGAATTCTCCCAGTTCCACCCAATGCCATCATCACAGACCATTGCCCTTCTCAGCTCCATGTTCTCTACGTGCGCTAAAGCCACAGGGGAACTGGAACCATGAGGTGAAAAACAAATGCAGAACCGGGTGTGATGGGGATTAGCAAAGCCAGTGAGAGTTTAATGCAGAGGAAGAGCCCAAGAAATGCCATAACACTGATGCATATCAGCAACGAGAACCACAGCACGTCCTCCCCCTCATGAACCAGAGGCCTCACTCTGGTCCAGGGCTTTGGATTCAGAAAGGATACAGGCTTCTCCAACTAGAAGTCCACACAGGTTACTCAAGAGAGAAGAGTGGGGAATAAACCATGCTATGCAGAGCATAAACCATGGCAGAAGCACCACTGGAACTCTAGCCCCAAAAAACAAAGTACTCTTCATCTGCGAGCGGGTGGTGGAGACACCCAGCATAGCAAAAGCTACTGGCATGAATCCTTTGGCATCTTCCACCTTCAACACCCTCGAGACAACGGGCTCAAGTAAGAGGTACAGGAGGGCAGAAAGGATGGCAAATGTGATAGTGAGGAAGCAGTGCTTCACAGTGCCAACGTTCTTCTCAAAGCTGCCAGCAAAATACCAGATGATAATGGCACCGCAGGTCAAGGATATCAGGTCTTCATAAACAAAGATGTAGGTAATTAACCTGTGAACTGAGCACACCAGCACATCAGAAAGGCAGAGGCAGCAATTAATTTGTTTTAAACCACTACAATGACATGCTTGAGCAGAGGGACAGTAAGCCTACAGAACTAATTAATTAACTATTAATTAATTAATTAATTTCTATCCCAGTGCAGAAGAGAAAGAACTCGAGGCCTTTAAAACCAGACATAAATAACCAAATAGATTTAAAACAAATCCTATCTTGGGTATCACAGACATATGGACTGACTCTTGCTGCTTCCTGGGAAGATGCCTGGAAAAAAAAGCAACAGTATCTGTAGTAAATTTCAGCCTCGTTAAAAAAGAAGAGGCCTAAAACTGACTGTCATGGTAACTGTGATTTTTGCCCAAAAGATAAACACTTCTTAAACTGTGATTTTTCTCCTAAAAAAATGCCTGGAGGCTATTAGTCCTCAGAAGTGCTTCTAGGCCCTCTGGTTAGCCATTCTCCTGGGCACTCAGGGAGGACTGAGGCAAAGTTCTCCACTTTCCTCTCACCAACCTCAGTCCCGTAGCCAGCAAAATAGCTGTTAAGAGTAAAATCCAGTGCAATCTGACTGCTGGCCTGGAGACATCCAAGGAGATGGCGGAATTCCCGCATCATCTCACAGCACTGTGCTGCTAAAAGAAATCACTGCATGGAGGTGAGCATGGGAATTAAAAAGGTGATTAAAATCCTCCTAGGAATACCACAGGGATTGAGGAAAGCCAATCTCTTGAGTGCCTAGCAGCATACCCGCACCCTGCGTAGCACCAAGGGCCAGAAATCATAGAACGGTTTGGGGGAGAAGAGACCTTAAAGATCATTTAATTCCAACCTCCTTGCCCTGGGCAGGGACACCTCCCACCACACCAGGTTGCTCCAAGCCCCATCCAGCCTGGCCTTGAACCCCTCCAGGGATGGGGCAGCCACAGCTTCTCTGGGCAACCTGGGCCAGTGTCTCACCACCCTCACAGCAAAGAATTTCTTTCTAGTATCTAATCTAGATGTCCCCTCTCTCAGGTAGGGGCCGAGGGCGAAGCAGCTTGATACGGGCTGAGGTGGATGCCCAGCAGACTCGGTGCAGGTCTGGGGAAATGCATAGAGGGGAGCAAGGAGCACAGTGCAGGTCACAGGGAAGCACTAGAGAAGCTTGAGGAATGGCCCAGAAATGGGGGGCAAAGGACGGTGAGGACCACGGCGTTAAAGGCAGGACACGGGGAACGCCATGAGAGGAGAGAAGCAAAAGGGGGATTTGGGGAAGACTCGAAATGGGGGAAGGGCACGGGGGGTGCGAGGGGCCAGCAGCTGCTCCACTCCGGCGGCCCCCGCTCACCTTCCCCCGCGCTCAGGGCGGCGAGGCGCAGCGGGGCGGCGGGGGTCCCCCACAGCAGCCCGGAGGCAGAGGCGCCGAGCGACAACAGCAGAGTAAGGACGGCGGCCGCCGGCGGGCGCTCCCCCCCCGCCGCCATCCTGCCGCCGCGCACGGCCCCACTTCCGGCCTCCGCCGGAAGGCCTGGGCCGTTGCCGTGGCAACGCAAAGCGCTGCGGCGCCTCTATTACCATAGAGACGGGCGGGAGGTGTTTTGTGGTTGTTGTTTGGTGGGTTTTTTTCCATGCTGTTTAAGATTTTTTAATTATTATTATTTACCTTTCCAGAAGGGAAAAAATATCCCCGGGGAGAGGTGTGAGCTATTGCTGGAAGCCTGCCCCAGGCTGGGTTGCTGCCAGCTCTCCCACAGGACACAGGCCTGGCCAGCCATGCAGAGCCGGGAAGGCCCGTACATCCATGGCTGCTCCCGATACAGGAGGCCTGTTGCCGTGTCACGTGTTTAGGCTGTTTGAAAAGGCCACACGTTTCCCTTCAGGTGATGGAGGTGGTGAGGACTGTCCACACCAGAGCTGCATCTGTCCACCCACGCTGGCATGAATGCCCGAAGACAGGCCCCCTCCAACCAGGCTGAACCTGCTGAAATGGCATCAGCTTTGCTGTTTGTCTACAAAGTTGTGCATGCATTAGCCAAACACACCACGGCCTGAAGGGAGGCAGCAGACTGAGAGGTGCTCCAGCACGGCTCCTGAGAAGCACCGGCTTGAGAAATGAGACAAGTGGAGAAAAAAATAAGAAGCAGGGAGAAATTAAGGCTTTGCTCCAAGGGTGGTGGGAGGCCCTCAGCAGTGAGCTCAGGATGTGGCTTCTGTTGTCCAGTTCCTGGTGCTTCAACCCGCATCTGCTCGCCATGAGCAGTTACAGAGCAGAAATGCTCCTCTGCCACCAGCTCCTCTTCTGGACAAAACCCTAGTCGTGGGCTGCTGGCTTAAGTCTAACAAGAGACCCGTGAGGTCTCATCTACACGGGAAGGATCAGAAGAAAAACACCTTTACCACATCCCCTCTGATTTTGCAAAGCAGAGAAAGCATTTGAGGCAGCTGCGATCTCTTTCAGCCAAGGAAAGGCAGAGGGTTGAGACTCCGACATCTTTTCCCCACCCCAACTTCAAAGCTTTTGGTTGAGAGCAACAGAAGAGCACAGCACAGATCTATCAGCAGGGATTCAGGCATGACAGATCCTTCAATCTCTTGAGGAATGCAAAGGCACTGAGAGGCCCTATGATCTCCCCACCTCCCCAGCCCTGCCCCTGGCTAAGGAGCGTTGTTTGGGATCTGCCCTAACCGTGATGGCGAAGGCAGCGTCTGTGAGAGGTCCCAAGTTGTCGCAGAGACCCGAGGGCTCATGGCATGGGAGAAGATGTTGCAGCTGAAGGAGATGAAGGTTTTCAAGGTGAAACTGAAAGACGGGCAGAGAGCTCAACCCCTTTTTTTCAAATTAATCATTCTAGTCACTGCTGCTTCTGCAGAATTTTAGGTTGTAGCAGTGGGCAGTGGCCTGGGGCGGAGAAAGAAATGGCCCAACTTCTTCGCAAATCTCATTCAGCTGAAATCAGAGAATGCTCTTTACTACCCTTTAAAAAAAAAAAAACCACAACATACAAAAAACCCCAGGGTAAAACTATGCAGCACTCAAGGTTTTACAGCACTCAGTTTCTTCTGCTGATGGACTCAGGCTGCGATAGACAAGAGTGTGCAGCTGTTAACTTTCCCTCTCCAGCTCTCATGAGAAGGTACCTTGGCCCGAAACAAGAAATGTGACTGCTAAAAAAACTAAATCAGATGAAATAATCAAAGTTGGTTTTGCTGTCGTTTCAGTTCATTCCTCACCGATTTTCCTTTCTGCAGCAACGTCTCTCGTTTCATAAAGTGGCTCCCAAGATCACAATCCGTCCTTTTAGAAAGCCACTCTTCAAATCAGTATTGGACTTTCTCACACTCTGGTCAACCTTGTTCTTTTTCTCTCTTTAGGGTCCAGATTTTGAATGTTTTCTCACTTCTCCTCCTGGCTGTGCATGACCATAGCATAGCGAAGACTCTCTCCCTTGCTGCTGTGAAATTTGGGATGGTAAATTCTCTTTTGGGCAACCTCAAACACCCTCTGGCCCAAAAGGCAATACACAAGTGGTGTTTGCCCAGCTTTCCACACCAGCAGCAGCCTCTCGCCACCCCGACACTGCCCTGCATTGCTTACTGATTAAAA
>VZRU01020637.1:8400-28959 GCA_013398155.1 Pedionomus torquatus
ATTTGTGAATTGGGAGAATAGTGGTTTCTCTGGTTTAAGAATTTTCAGCGTGTTAGTAGCATGGGAACAGTTTTACTAGAGTGTATTAGTCAGGAGGCTGGGAAGGTGCTGTGAGAGAGAAATGTTTAATACGTGGCTGAGAAATACTGTAGGACATGAGTACTCTCTTGGAGGGACAGCATTCAGATTGATCAGACGCTCTTCTACAGGAATGAGCAGATGTATTATGTTCTAGTAAAGGTTTTCAGTTATTTTGAACCAAGACTTCTCATGTAGGTTAACATCGTTGTTCTGACCGTTAAGGTTTTCTTAAGTATTAGCATAGTTTGAAAGAGAAATTTCTACCTAGCATGGCTATTGTTTGTGCCAATTTATGCCATGCTAATAGAGATTTTGTAAATATGATGAAATTTTTATTTGTGTACCAGCAAATAAAAGCATGGTATTATTCTTTGGATATCAACACAGATGCGGGTATGACACTGTTTCATACACTAATGCTGACTTTAGGAACTTAATTACTACCTTTTCTTAAAACCTAGGACAACAAGGTGACTTATTTAAATAATTTGGGTTGGATAAGTTTGCATCCAAGTGTTTATTGTACCCACAGTGTCTGGTGTTTGAACATTGCCCCATCCCTGGAAGTATTTAAGGCCGGGCNGCCTGTTTAGGAGGCAGGAGATTTAAGTGCTATTCTGAATGTGAGGTTACTGTAAGAAAGCCTTCTGATCTGTCTTTTTATTCAAAGAAGATGGTCATGTTTAACCTGAAAAGTGAGAAGGGCAGGGCAGTGTACTGAGATATTGGTGAATGGAAGGAGGAAAGGGTATGGACTGTGCCATCTGCAGTGTGGTTGGCCATGTGAGATTAAGATTGGAAATCATTTTAATCACCAACATCTCCAATCCTCCACCATAATACAGGGACTTCTGCCACAGAAGTTTTTTGTTAAACTGCTGCCTGTGCTAAGTGCATGTGGAAACAGAAAGACATAAGATGTGAAGATGCCGTTGTTAGTCATTTATGTCCCCGTGTCCATCAAAATGCAAAATACCATCTAATGGAGATGAATAATGAATGTGAGCTAGAATTAGTGAAATAGTGTTGTTTGAAATTATATTTTGTTTTGAGTTAAGAAAAAAATTGCTGTTTTGTCACATTTCATCTGTGGCTTGTCGTCTATGCTGTTAGTTGGTGTGCTGCAAAATTTTCAGGTAGAAGAATGGAAACTTCTTGTAACTTAGTATGAACCCAGCACTTTCCATGATTTGATGGGGGGAGAAGTACTAACTAGGAATTAGTCATTATCTTTATGTTGGCAGATCTCAAATGCAATTGTACTTTGCTAATATTGTAGTTACACTGCCCTTCTATAAATATTATTTTTCTTTCTGCTGCATTCCATGGCAAAACAATTTTAATTGATTTGCATATCAGTTGCTACACTGCTTGATGATACTCTTAGCTCAAAATGTAGACTTAAATGAAAAAGCCAAGTACATGCTTGCTCAGCTTTAATTCTGCACTTTTTGAAGAAAATGTTACATTGCCTGCTCGGCCTTCGTACTACATTCAAAGCTGTTAAAATGTTCTTTGTATTTAGGTCTTAAACAGAAGAGACGCTGTGGTTCCTAAGTCCCCTTAGGCATTTGATGTCTTCTAATGGTTTTTGTATTTACCCTTTTGTAACTGATAGGCTGCACTACTTCCTGCCTGATTTATTCTGCTTCCTAATTAAAGCAAAAAACAGCAGCCTAAATGTGCTCTTAAATGAACGCAAAACTATTGAAGCAAGCCACATTATACATCAGAGATTTGGGACCTTTTGACACCAACTGTTGCAGGAGCAGAGTGAGCATACATCTTGCTCTCTGTTTTTTCAGAAATCTTTTGAACTCACATGAAAAGATGTGAGAGATTACTGGGCAGCTGTAACTCAGGATATGATTTCTCAGTAGCATCAGCCATTCTAGGTTGGAAACTGCTTTATTGTGGGATTTAGTTTGTCTCACATCATCCTGCTTTTGCTGAGTTAATTTTCATCTGGATCATTTTTCTGGACAAGATTGTAGTCTGTTTTTGTAGCTGCCCATGACAACACAAGGAGCAGGAATGTATTTGTGGCTGGGAGAGGACTACTGTAGCAGCTGCTGGTTTGCAGGGCTGTAGATCAGCACACAGTGTTAAATTAAGTCTCGATACTGATTATTTTTTTTTTTTAAATTAGCAGTACAGTATAAAGATGCACACTAGTACCTGTTCTGAATCAGGGTGGAATTGCTACTCTAATAGATCAGTGGAGTTTAGCATACAGTGTTATGGTGCCTACTTTCTTAAGTAAGCACTTTCTTTAACAGAAGTGTAGACACTTTGAAATACCATTAATGCATTCAGTTCTGTTGCACACATTAATGGTATTTTATTTCCTTTAAAATATATGCACCACAGTTTAAATTTCAGTAAGAAATCTAAAATGGGAAAGTTAAATAAAAAGGCATCTAAAGTACATCTGCAACATACCGGAAACACAAATAAGTAGATTAACGTAGAAATGATCTTTTCTGAAATACAGGTCTATTGGAATTTCTATTTGTGTTTTAAATTAGATTTTTGTGGGACTCTGGAATGTTAATTAGTACTCTGGAAATACCTAGAAACAAACATTAGCTTATTAAAAAGAAAATTATGAAAATGGCGGAGGCTAGTTGTATTGTTGCTTGTTGTTTCTTCTTGATTTATTCATATCTTAATTAGGTTTCATACTTTGAAAGCTTTGAAAAATATGTTTGGAAAAAAATAATAAATGGAAAAAGATACTGATGTGGTGTTTGCAAAAATCATTTGCAGAATTTATAGTTTCTGCATTGAAATAGGTAGCCTAAAATATTCTACTGCTTTTTGAAATGGTAGAGAAATGTAAATCCATTGTAGTCATACCATTCAAAGCTATTTGTTACAAATATGTTATCAGATGCATCTTGCTGTACTAGTAAATAATCCCCTGGGAAAGTTCTGCTTTCATCACATGAAATGTGATTTTGGTGATTTGGTTGAGTGGTTGCTCATTTATGTGGAAGTAGCCTAATTGTTATGCTTGTTCACTGCATGTGCTTTTGGAAAATTATTAAACTGAGGTTTTCCAAATAGTTTAAAGCATTTTAAAGTGAGCCTTGTAGTCAGTATTTCTCCATGGTCAGACACATGATTTAGTACTTGTTACCGTTTCTTGAACGTTTGATGTTTTTTCTCCATTGTGTTCTGCTCACGTATGTGTTACTTTACTAAGTATTTTAATGTCACAGTTGTTTAAACAGCACTATTGAAAATGAGAATATGAAGTGAGGTAATTTATATCAGTTATGTAATTTGTATTCAATTATATAAACTGTGTATATAAACAATGCAAATTGAATTATATAAATGTAATTATATAAACTATATAATTTATAATATATAAATTATTTAATAAATTATAATTTGAATGAAACATTATTCATTAAAATTTTTCAGGGACACCAAGTTAGTATCTTTCCTCTTAATTATCATGAGATCTTTAATGCATAGACAGAACTGATCTGTGTTTACATCTCTTTCTCCTTGAAGAATTCAGACCCTTTCAGTTGAACATACTGAGATAATGAGTTCTAAGTGTCTCAGAAGGGTGACACATATTAACATACATAATTTCTCATACAACTGTTACCAAGTGTTTATTAGCACATATTGGCTTTGCTCAAAAAGGATTTTCTTTAGAAGTATTTCTTTTCTTCTCTTCAGGAAAAAGAAGAGTTGATTGAAGAATGGCAGCCAGAGCCTCTTGTACCTCCTGTACCAAAAGATCACCCAGCTCTCAACTACAACATTGTTTCAGGGTAAATGTAGCCAAAATACATTCTGATTTTTATTTCAATTCAGTTGTTTGATGTTTGTATTTTTAAGCATATTTCTTATTAAACATTTCCATATCCATAAAACTTTTCATAAATTGATTGCATTAACCTTGATGATGTTGCAAACCCAAGACCATTGTGAGAAAACCTTTGTTACTTTAAACATTGTAATTAATTTTTTTTTTTTCAAATATTGGGGGAGAGGAGGACACACTTTATCTTTGCCTTCAATGTAAGTCTGTGTTTAAGTTGTTTGTTTTTTTCCTGAATATGTGAACTTTGACCTCCATAAATGGTTACCACCTGTGATGTAGGGACTAGGAGGAAACTGTGTCATTGCAAATAACTTCAGAAGAGACTGGTTTTGTGGCTAGCCACTTGACACTTCATGAAAACTTGTTCTTTGGACAACCAAAATTGGAGATGCTTGATGGTGAAGTAGTTTTCTTAGGAAATTGTGGCTCAGCATTATTTTCTTGTGTGTTATAAGGCTTTTAAAATGTGTGCTAACTTAGGCAAGAGACACAGTACTTCAGAGATTGCTTTGAAGTTTCCTTCACAAACTGCGGATTTGTTTATGCCAGTAATTTCTACAATATTCTACAGCATTCTTAATACCCTTCCAGTGACACTAATAATTCAAAGTAATTTAATGATGAAGCATAATCGTTTGCTGTCATAGGTACCCCTGTTTTGATGCTTCTGCCACCACAGGAAAAGCCTGCCTTAGGAAAAGGATGCCTGTTTTAATCAACTATGATGCGAGCAATGCTTATGTTGTTCAGAATTTTGAAAGAAGCAGTATACTGTGGAGTTAAAGGAATTGTTGGATGTTTAAAAAAAATGTGAACAAATAAATCATTTAGATTTGATTCAGAAAACGTTTAAATTATTTAGAAATTAGCAGTGTATACAGCTAGAGAATGTATTGTAATCAAGTATTTAAGTGTTGTGCCTATTAAACTTAAGAGTGGCTGTGGAGAATACTTGGTGTTTGTCTTGTAAGATTTCAATTGTCAGCTACCTACCTTCTCATAAGGGGCTCAACAGTTATTAAGATTGTAACTTGGGCTATAAATGTAATACACATTTTAGAATTAATACAGAAAGTGTCTGCATGCTAATTCCAGCTCAAGCATTTCTAATATTTTAATTAGTATTTTAGAAAGGCCCTATTGATTCTAATGGGGTAGTCTTCTTTCAGTGATTTTCAGTTGTTAATGTCTACTGTGAAGGATACTTAACATAAATCTTCATTATCTTAGTATACAGTGGTTTAATATTGCATAGTGGCAGTAATATGTGCATAGGGTTTATATAGGCTCATAACCATTTAGGAAGTATTAAATATTTCAGTAACATTTTTGACCCATTGTGTGTGGGAGGAAGACTTCCTCCTCCATCAAATATACAAGGCAGTTTCTACCTTATGTTAGTATGCTTCTTTCTGCTGAAGACTTGAGTAACCCCAGTAATGTTGCCAAATGATAAGCAAAACCAGTAATGCAGAGACATGTCCAAACAAAAAGTGACCAATCTTGAATGAATGGTAAAGAAGTTACCCATGATGGATTGGTCAGTCCAGAAATTAGTTACTTCTTGTGATAGCCTTTCTGTGCACTAATCTGTGCAACATAGCTTAGTTGTACAAGATGTAATTTAAGAACTGTAAGCCTATTTCCTCAAAGAGTATGTCTTGCAAAATTCTTGTGCTGATTGTCATTTTGCTTTAAAATAAAGGCACTAAGGATCTGGCTTTTAACTTTATTGTCTTCTGTGACTGACGTTTTCAATGCATGCAAGACTTAAGAGGTGAGAGGTCCAAGTACAGACAGAGTGCTTTCAGTGTTTAAAAGGCATAGTTTCTAAAGAACACGTGAGTTCTTTGAATATAGCTTGAAATTACATTTTTATTTACAGTTTCAGTAGGATCAACAAGCATCTCATAATTGTTGCCCTTGATGATAATGCATAATGAGCAGTGTTATACTAGTAAAAGGGAAATGCATGAAGCTACAAAGAAATCAAAGAAATCAAATGTTTTGCTGTTTTATTATTGCAAAGACATTGTTTTTGACATTGCAAGGAAGGTTTTATGATAGTGTTAGCATCCATGTTTGGGATGTAATTACTGACTATTTCTGGTTGACTGGTGGCTGAATATGAGCCAGCAGTGTGCCCAGGTGGCCAAGAAGGCCAATGGCATCCTAGCTTGTATAAGAAATAGTGTGACCAGTAGAAGTAAAGAGTTGTCTCCCTGTACTTAGCACTGGTGAGGCCACACCTTGAGTACTATGTCCAGTTCTGGGCACCTCAGCACGAGAGATATGAGGTGCTGGAGAGAGCGCAGAGGAGGGCAGCAAAGCTGGTGAAGGGTCTGGAGAATAAATCATAGGCAGAGTGATTGAAGGAGCTGGATTTGTTTAGTTTGAGGAAGATGAGGCTGAGAGGAGACCTTATCACTCTCTACAACTACTTGAAAGGACATTGTAGAAAGGTTGGTGCTGATCTCACAGGTAATTAGTGATAGAATGAGAGGGAATGATTTCAAGCTGAAACAGGGTAGGTTTAAGGCTGAACATTAGGAAATAATTTTTCACAGAAGGAGTGGTCAGATACTGGAATAGGCTGCCAGGTTGTGTCACCATCCCTGAATGTGTTTAAGAGTCGTTCAGATGTGATGTTGGAGGATATGGTGTAGGGGAGAAATTTGTTGAGTGATAGTTGGACTCAGTTGGACCTTGGTGATCCCAAGGGTCTTTTCCAACCTGAATGATTCTATGACTAGAATACGCTTTTCTATGAGTGTTTTCTGTCTAACCAGGAGTGTTTCTTTAGAAGATTGTAGAATTCTGATAGCAACGTATGGTCATGTTTTCAGGAGGACTGCAGGTTTGTTAGGGGTATGTTCTTTGTGAATATTATTGTATTTTCTAGCTTGGAGAGGTGCTGTGGGGACAAATTGTTTAGATTTACCAGGTTTAATATATACTGGGAATAAACTGAACTGTTAGTGGAAAAAGCATAGATACAGGTCTGTTCTTCTGAGTATCTGCAAACCTAAGTAGGACCTAGTAGGACTTCACCTAATAGGACTTGGAACTTTTGGTGCAGCTTGTTAATGAGTAAAACAGAAGAACAGATTGTGGTGGATTTCTAATGGGATTCAGTTTCCTAAGACGGTTTGCTGTACATTTGTATAATGCTGCTACTGTGCAGAAGAGGTGCTGCAGTAATGCAGGACTGCTTCTTTATGAGGTCTGGTTTGGCTTGTGTATCTCTAATGTAATGGAATCACAGTGAAGGTGCATGGCATGTGCACTGCATTACTGTTTTGTAAGCTTTGCAGTTGCTTGCCTGAAGCAATTTGTGCTTAGTTTCAAAAACAAACAGATACAAACCAAAATACTGAAGATTTTGTAAATCAAATTTAGGCAGAATTGGTTTTTTTATCAACTTGTAGTGAATAGCTTGGACTTAAACTTTTATTTGCTTTGCACACGAATTGTTCCCATTGAAATATTGTTAGCAATCAGAATTGGATCAGCTGTGCACAGGCATTTGACACTTGAGCAGTCTTGAGCAGTCTGCGATTTTAATAATGAAAACTGCTCAGCTCTCATTTCTGCATGGATGAAGCTTGTTGAATCTATTGCAATTGAGGAATAGTATAGGTTCTCAACTGTAATATTTAACAACACGTACAAAACTTTGTCCCCCCGTTTCTGTATTTGGCTTAGCTTTGATACTTCTCAGCACTCAGAGTGATTAATTGAAACTTTTGATTTTGTAGTATTAAAGTGTATAATCCCCGAAACAGTTTCAGAAAACAGCACACAGGTGTTATGCCTGCATTTAAAGGGTAATAGCTGTTTTTATCATCATTTGTTTTAATAACTTTATCTAAACAATAGTTTTTTTATGGCAGAAAATTTCTCTGCCCTTTGATTTTATATATATAGATATATAGCGCTCTTGTTGATTTGTTAATTTGGGTATTTTCACATTTTCTGTGTTTCTTGATTACATGAGTTTTTCAAATGGTTACAGATTAAATAGAAATGGAAACTTGAAAGGACAGATAATACAAGACTTTTGTCTTCTTACAGCTGGTACCTATATTTCAGGAGCCCTATGCAGTACAAGATAGGTATTTGAGTTGGCTTTATGACAAAAATACCGGGTTTTAAATCATTTTTATCATGGAAGTAAGCAGCAATGAAACTTCCTCTTCATTTGTAGTCTTCCTTCTTTCAAATAGATCTCAGTTTGGTTTTAAGGGAGAAGCTTTCTTTATCTCTTTGGGAGACATCCTGGCATGAATTAAGTTTTCAACAAGGAATTGTTAAACTAAATCTCTCAGGTATTTACAGTTTCTTTATTAAACTACAGGAGTACAGTTTTTGCTGAGTATGGTAGTATATTTGTGATGTGACACTGAACTCAAATGTTGATTTTCAACAGCAAAGGAAGAAGTGAAAAGAGGAAATTTTGAAAAAGCCATGTGCCTTTTACTGTTGAAAAGCAAAACTGTACTGTTTTGATTTGTTTTGAAAATGTCAACTGTTCGTTCATAATAATAGGTCTGTAATTTTTTTTTCAGTCCTCCCACCCATATAATCACTGTTAATGGCACAGAGTGTATAAACTTCGCATCATTTAACTTTCTTGGACTTTTGGATAATGCAAAGGTTAAGGTGAGTTCTTCCAGTTACTGTATTTGTGTGATTATTCCTCTTTTATTTCGTTTTCTTGGAACTAAAACTGGCTTCAGGAAGCACAAACTTTGTCAAGGAAGTATACTTCTAAGGAAGCAAGGAAGACTATAAACCTTGCAATTTTGTGCTATTTGTTTCTTTTTAGTAAATTTACTTTCTGGTGTATGTAATGGTGTATGTACTGCTTACTAGGTGATTTTCAAGTCAGATTAGTATCTAATGTCCTTAATAATTAAGATATAATGAGTGGTGCTTAAACACTTGCCTAAAATAGTTTTGGTATGAAATTATTTTGTGGAATTCAGTACACTATTAGCTTTCTGTAAAGCAGGTCAAGTTATGTGATGCAAGAACTAGCATGTATGAAATAGTGAAGTGTTTAGAAGAGCTAGAGATCTAGTGTAGGAATAAATATTTAATGTAATTCATTTGTTTTAAAGAGTGCAGCCCAGGAATCTCTGAAGAAATATGGTGTTGGTACCTGTGGACCTAGAGGATTTTATGGTACTTTTGGTGAGTAGCTTTTTTTTTTCTATGCTTAAAGATGTTCATAGTGATTTGGTAAGCTAGCCAAAATATTTCCATATATAAGCAGAAAATTATTTCTGTTGCTGTGAAAACAGTTACCATCTAACACAATTTTTACTGTAATTGTTAAGGATTGGTAGAGCTTGTTATTTATGCTATTTATTTTCATACTCTTTCTAATGCTAGTGTTGGAGGAGAGTTGCAAGTTAGATATAATTGAATTTAGTTCTGGTCACCATTGTAGAAAGAGAAAATGAGTGTATTAGCATTTAATCAGGCATGGTGAATTTAAGTGTGAATTAGTATTATGTTTCAAAGTAGACCGCAAGAGGGCAGTCTTATATATCTGATGTAGATTATTAGATAAGTTCGTTTAATGCTGCAGTCAGAATGTAGTTTTCCTTTACTGATAACTAATAATGTAATTAGGAGACTTTGTAATGCAAGCAGCTGGTTTTCTCGTTCTTAAGAAACGCTAAGTTGTTAAATACCAGCCTCTGGAAGTGGTTCTTTACAGGCATTGGTATTTTGAAATACTACATGTAAACCAAAGAGTAATACATAAATAACGGCACAGTTGTAGGCTAAAACCATCAACTCACTGTCTTGTGAGTTTCTAGTCTCTTCCCAGAGGTGAAGGATTTCACAGTGTGTTTATACTTAAATGACCTCATAGATTTAGATTCCTATAGCTTTGACTTGAATTAAAGATTAGCTTAAACTTTTCTTAGTTAATCAAACTAGTCCTTTAAGTGATCAGCCAGGTGCTGTACCCATTTTGTTAGGTTCAGAATGAAGTTGAATCTTTGATATCAGTCTTGGATTGTTTGTTAGTCTAGAACTGTATTTAATTTCTAAAGAAGGTGTTAGTAGCCCATGGATTAGTAGAGAGATTTTTAGAAAGATAGATGCCCTCACTGATCATGGATCATCAGTGAATTCAGTTTGAATTCACACAAGCTAGTTTTTCCTTTGATTTTAGTGGTTGGTGGTTTTTTTGTTTGTTTGTTTGGTTTGGTTTGGTTTGGGTTTTTTTGGTTGGTTGTTTTTGTTTTTCTAAAATCACTGAAAAGCTCAGAGACTTGTGGACTCTCGCCTTTTGAGTCCAGGCTGATTTTAATTTTCGTGAAATCTTCTGCTTTCCTTTTAGCTAGTAATTATTTGAAACAGACTAGTTAAAAGTGGATTTTCTCTGGTAAGTGGGAGATTCTTTGGTTTTTTTCCTGCACTCTTTTGAGTCTAATCCTAAAATACAAACTGTATACCTTTTCTAGTTAGTTTGGCTGATGTTCATTGGCTTCTGATTTATTTTTTTTTTTCCTAAATGCTTCATTTCATGAACCAGGGGATAATATGTGGTATTGCTGCATGACATCAGCAGTGAAGAAATTGTTGCGCTCACCTGTTTGCTATGTCATTTTTTACAGATAAAATAAAGGAGCTTCACATCTTCCCTTGACTTCAAACATTTGAGTATTGCAGGGTTTTGAATATCTAATAAATGCTTCATACCTCAGTCATGTTGTATGCCTCAAACTTATCACACTATTTTTCATATGCTGTGACTTTGGTAAATGGGTTGTGTAGTTTTTCCTTACTTAACTATATATGTTTTAATTGATGATTGTCAGTTCTGTCACAGAGCTGGCTGAAGGTTTGATGATGTGAATAAAGCTGGTGAGGTGTCTAGAGCACAAGCCTTATGAGGAACAACTGAGGGTACTGTGGTTTTTTGGCCTGGAACAAAAAGGAGGCTGAGGGGATACCTTATCACTCTTTACAGCTATGTGAAAGAAGATAGTAGTAAGGTCGGGGCCAGTCTCTTCTCCCAAGAAACATGTGATAGGACAAGAGGAAATGACCTGTGGTTGTGCCAGGGGAGGTTTAAATTGGATATTAGGAGACGTTTCTTCACCAAAAGAGTTGTCAGGCACTGAAATATTGAGTCACTATCCCTGGAGCTATTTAAAGACTTATAAATGTGGTGTAGCAGTGGAATTGGGTGGTATTAGGTTAACAGTTGGACTCAGTGATCATAAGGTTTTTTCTAACCTAAATGATTTTGTGATTCTGTGATCTCTTTATACATGCTATCTATGTTTCCAAATATTTTTTTTTTAAATCTAGACTTATTATTCATATACCTTCCTGTTTGAAGGGATTTCATAGATTTAGTGAGTCTCCCTATTAAGACATTTTTGCTTTGTGTTGTATCCCCGAAAACTGTATCCTTGCATTTAAGCTACGATAAGCTTGAAATTCACATGTAAGTGAATCTTAATGGTTATGTTCTCCATAATGAGCTGAGGATTATGTCACTCTTTCGGTGGTGGTGGTTTTTTTTAAGGCTATTGTTGATTGCCTAGCAGCTGCAATTTTAGTGCTACTGTCAAGATCAGGATTTGGCTACCTGAAGGAAATATTTAAAAGATTATATGAGGTTTGGCCTTAGTTCTTCTGCTTTTGACTTGTGTGGAAGCTCGTGATGGACAGACAGCTGGCTCTTCATAGCAGTTAATACTGTCTTAAGCTTTTCAACCTCACAATTATACGATGCTTTCATTCTGTTATGTAATGATGTTTCAAATTTGTGTATGCTGTGTGTCATTCTGAATGTAAATCTTCTTGCCCTTGGGCAAAATTTACTGGGCTTGTAATTTTATTTTTTTCCCTCATCACAAATCTGATTGTATGTGTTAGCTTGTTATCACTGATAGCATTTCTCTCACCTACTGTTGTACTTACCTTTGCTCAGTGTATTGGTGGTTGTTGGTGAGAAAAGCTCAGTGAGGAGCGTGCAGGTTTTCATTTTTAACTGTGATGGTCTCATCATCCAGTTTTTAGTTAATGGATGTAGGTGTTCTTTTACACTCAAACAAAACGTTTTCCCCGTCAATAGGTATCAATAGCTGAGCATTCAAAGTAGTAGTCTTTGTTTCTTCTAACTTGTTATTCTTCATTGGCAGGGCTTCAAGGAGGAGTATTTTGGCCTGAATGTTGTATATGTTGCATGTTTTAAGTGTCATGTGGCCTATTTTGGTGCTTGCTACCAGAAAAAAGATCTTTCTTGGACTTTCTGTTCAATAACTGGATCAAAGTTCATCCATCCTACTTGAAGCCTGACTGGATAGATTGTTTAATTGGTCCCGAAGTCTGTATATATAGCAAGTCTGTATAGCAATAAAGAAAAAGATTCTGAAAAAGGAGTATTTAAAATCTCTATCAGAAAGTAGATTATCTATTTCCAGTCAGTATTTTCTTTCCAAAGACTTCGGAGAAGAAAGACTGTTTTAGGTTTCTCCAAATGTTTATCTAATACTGCTGGATCAAACTGATGGGCAGCAAAAGAAAACTTTTAAATAATAAGTGATTAAACTTCTTGTTTCCATTTAAAACCAGTGGAAAAACAAATGAAAGAATTCCTTTTCATTCCAATTTTTTGTTGCTCAGTTAAACATTGGGAAGGGATTGCCAAAGATTTATAGTTTGCAGTCTGTGGGTAAAATTGCTCCTGACTGTGATTGGGAGGCTGTTGTTTGAAGATATGCCTTCTGCTTTTTGTTTCTATAAATACCTGAGTCAGGTGGATGTGCCCTTTTGGAGAAAGGTAATGCTAGGTATTTTTTAGTGTGGCAAGGGTAACAATTTTACAAGCAGTTTCTTCCCTTGCTGTTGGTACCTGGCTTAGAAATACCAACACTGACATAAGTGTGCCTGTTTGAAGAATCTGTATTTTTAACTGATGTTGCCTCATTTAATTTTTGTTTTAATGAACTTTCAATAATTGCAAAAAGATAACATTTGGTCAATGGTCATCTTTCAAGTCACACACTAAAGGCCTCTATTAGCCCTCTGTTCTTGTTTGTTTCCAATTGATAAAAGGCATATTTATCTGACTAACATTTGCTAGCAGAAGCACATAGGACAAGAGTGTCAGACAAAATAACAGCTTGTCTTATACAGGTTGTTTTGCTTGGGCAGAACACTTGGTGCTGTAGTCATCTTTCCACAGCAACAATTGACTCACCATGTGGTATTACCCTAATCTTTTAATTTAGTGGTGATTTCTTTCTAATGTAGGTTACTTGGACAGAATTTGTTTGGGAAATGCTCTTGTGTGTCATTGTGTCAATGTATCTTAAGGGTGAGTAATCTCTGGCATGGAGATGGTGACCTTTTTAATTGCCTGAGGTGTGTTTAGGAGGTGATATGTGATTGCAGTCTGATGAGCAGTTTTCTTTTACAATGATAGCTGTGATATTTGCTGTGGAAGCATCAGCTTGGAAGAACTGACAGTCTGCCAGGAGGACCTCGTTAATTGTTATAAATTGCATAGCTATTCGTTGTCTGACTTAATGACTGTGCTCCCTAGTCACAGTCCAGGAGCACTACATCATTTACTTGATGTCTAATCAAAGGCAGATTTTAATTACTCTTACATCAGAACCTGAGAGAACCACATTATCACATAAATATTTTCAGACCTATCAAAGCTTCTGATTAATTTTGGTCACTTCTCGGCTTAAGTAAGGAACACACTTCCTGCAAATAAACATTCTGTTTGCTTTGATTAGATGAATGCTAAAGGCAATTATAGTCTTTCTGATGTGAAAACAAACTAAGATATTTTCATTTTTTCTCTTAAATAGACGTGCACTTAGAATTAGAAGAACGACTGGCAAAATTCATGAGGACAGAGGAAGCCATTATATACTCATATGGATTTGCAACAATTGCCAGCGCTATTCCTGCATATTCAAAAAGAGGAGACATTGTTTTTGTGTAAGTGGCGTTTTTTCATTATCTTATTAAGTTAACCATTTAGAAAATAATGCTGGGTTTGAGCAAGTATTTTGCAGTTTTTTTGCCAAATACTCCAAATCAGTTACGGTTTTTATCATGGAAGAGCAGACTTGGGCACTCAGCTGGAAAAATATCACAACAAAAAAACCCCACAACCAAACTTGTGCGTGAAAGAACTCCCAGAACTTTAGTAACTAATTTTCTAATTAAGAAACTGTACAGTCATTTTTGCTTTTCTCCTGTTTGATGCTGGCTTTTCACCTTTCTTATGTCACAGTTGGTCCCTTCATGCGTATTTGCAAAGGGCTAGTTGAATAATTATTGGTACATACTAAAACACAAGAACAGCTATGCAGGATCTAACAGCAAGCCCAGTACCTGGTTCCTGTGAGTAGCCAGATATAATTTGTTGAGGGAAGAATAAAAAACAGGACCAACAATGTAACAATATGCAAAACTTTCTGAGCAGAAGAGGAGGTTCTGGTTTTAGAAGTAGTTGATGAATTTTTCCTAAACCTTCCTATTACTTTAGTATCTTTGTAAGTCTTTAATATCCACAATGCTTCTATGACATGTAATTTCACAGTTTAACTTGAACATTTTATGAAAAAATACAAGGAAATAGCTGATTTGACTGTAACAGCTTATGATATAATTTGATACATTTGTTTTTTTGTCAGTGAATTTATTCATCTTCTCCATGGGGAATGTGAGTAACTTTGAGGTGTTTAGCTGCCTGCTGTGATTAAGCCATCTGATTTAACTCACATTAACTGATACTTTTGTGGTTGTCTGCCAAAATTCTTTCTTTTCCAAGTGTGACCTTGCAGCTTATTTGGCTCCTTTTACTGAAATTTGGTCACAACTTTGATCACGTTTTTTGACCATCTTTGAGCATTTTATGCATTTTATTTTTTTTAAGATTTAATATTTGTTTGAAATTTAAGACCAGGATTGTGCACACTATGCAAGGTGCCAGCATATTCTTGATTTACCTATCTTTAGCTGTCTTCAGCTTCTCACTGACAAAAGATCTCACCATATTTAAAAGCAACTTGATTGAAATTACTGAATTTGTCATGTGCAGAAGGTTAGATTTAGTTGCCACTTCCAAAAGATTACTTGACTTAAGCAGCTGTGAAATTACAAAACCATAGTGCTCAGAAATTTGCTTTTCCTACACTTGTTTCCTACACTGAGATAGTAACTCCCAGGGGATATTAAAAAGCAGGTTTTATATACTTGGAAGATGTTACAGGCGCATCTTGCTCCTTTTTTCTAAGACCCAGAGCAAATGGAGTGAGAAGTTTCTGTGGTGGTTACCATGGTATTGTCCAGTTCATGGAATGTTGTTTTCAAATAAACTGCTGTCAAATACAAACAAAAGGACCAGTGTACACTTCAAGAAAATAATTGGTAGCTTGCTTTAAGTGGCTATAGCATATAGGAGAGTTGAGAAGCTATGGAAATGAGTTTTTAAAATGTAAATAGGATATGTGATGCTTTAATAAATCTGTTTTCAACTACACCTGCTCAAAAGCCAGCCTAATAGCCAGCTTTCTTTTGAGTAATTGTTAAATGGAGTGCAAACTTGGACTGTCTTGCTGTATTTGCAGAGATGAAGCTGCTTGCTTTGCTATTCAGAAGGGATTACAAGCATCTCGTAGTAACATCAAGTTATTTAAACATAATGATATGGCTGACCTTGAACGACTGTTGAAAGAACAAGAGACTGAAGATCAAAAGGTACCATTTCTTTGAAGAAATGTTTGTACTCTTTTGTGCCACCTCTCCCTGCTATTTTTTACTGGGCTGTTTTAAATGAATGGATGCAGTGCTTTTAGCAGTTATTTGGTTTTCATAAATCTCTGTTGAGCAGTCAATGTTTCTTATGTAGTTAAGATTGATTTTAGCTTTTTTTAGTATTTATTTGCACTTGTCTGTGTAACCACTGGAAGTGAGCTCACAGGCATTGGTGATAGGGAAATACCTTTACAAGCAGATGACTGAAGTTTGAGGTTTGTTTTTTTGGTTGGTTGTGTGTGTTTGTGTGTGTGTTTGTGTGTGTGTTTGTGTGTGTGTTTGTGTGTGTGTTTGTGTGTGTGTTTGTGTGTGTGTTTGTGTGTGTGTTTGTGTGTGTGTTTGTGTGTGTGTTTGTGTGTGTGTTTGTGTGTGTGTTTGTGTGTGTGTTTGTGTGTTTGTGTGTGTGTGTGTTTGTGTGTGTGTTTGTGTGTGTGTTTGTGTGTGTGTTTGTGTGTGTGTTTGTGTGTGTGTTTGTGTGTGTGTTTGTGTGTGTGTTTGTGTGTGTGTTTGTGTGTGTGTTTGTGTGTGTGTTTGTGTGTGTGTTTGTGTGTGTGTTTGTGTGTGTGTTTGTGTGTGTGTTTGTGTGTNTTTTTTCTATGGTATAAATAAAACAGTAATAAATTAAAAAAAAACAAAGTTTCACAGATTGCATTTTAGTCTCTTAGAAATTTGTATAACATCATTTACCTAATATGTATGATTTACAAGTTGGTTTGAACGCCACACTGTAAAATCAACACAAAAGCAGCTAGTCTGTTTCCTTTAGTTTATAGAATCATCATGATTATTTTTTTTCCCTTATACTCTTCTCCTATCTTGCCTATCTTGGCTCTTAAGATGTTCTCTCTCTTGGGTCAATTTGATGGCCTGCTTCTCATTCTGACAGTACTATGAAAAGAAGCTACTAAAATCAGGATCAGCAAGTAAAGATAACTTGGTTAAATTAATTTTAAAATAATTAGCTGAAGAGCTTCATCTTCAGGCACATAATGTTCCTCTCTCACGGAATGCTGGAAAGTTACGGACAATTAGAAGAAAACTCATTTTCTGCTAATGCATTGAAAAAATAAAGTAGCTAAAAAGCATAATTCTAAGCCAGTCAGCCTAATACCAGTCTAAATCAGTAGTGGGTCTGGTGATCAGCAAATTTATAGACAATTCACTAGTTTATATATCTTCATGTAAAATACATCTTGTCAGGTAATCTTTATGTGAATTTTAAGATGTGGTTGACACACTAGTGATGCAATTTGTGTAACACATTTGGTTTGTTAGAGCAGAGTGCTTTAGTTTAGCTACATGGTTAAAATTTCTTTATGCAATTAGTTGAATGTGACCATAAAGTTGGGAGCCAAGAGCTTAATACAGACCATGTATTTATAACTAAGACATACTGACTAAGAAGGTGTAGTTCTTACCACTACAGTTGATACAACTTGTAGAGTGTTGTTTCTGGGCGTCTAGCACTCAGAAAAGTCAAACAGGTATTCTTTTAATCTTTTCACAAGACTGAAAATGAGAAGCAGCATGATTTAATGTCCTTGATCAGAAGATATCAATAAGACATTTCAACGTATGTTCCAAATGATAAATACTAAGTTTAAAATGAACCAAAACCTTACTTGAAAAGAGACATTATCTTCCTTCCCTCACCATTACTGTTCTTCCCTATAAAATAATCAGAATTTTGCTTGTTAGTAGCAATTGATATGAACTAAATTCATGTCTGTCTTTGAAGAATCCTCGCAAGGCCCGTGTGACTCGAAGGTTTATTGTAGTGGAAGGATTGTATATGAACACAGGAGACATTTGCCCTCTTCCAGAGTTGGTAAGTGGTTTCAGTTTGTCTTTTAAACTCTGCGTATGAAAACGTATGGCTAATGAAAAGCTCTGCATGCCGTTTTTTTGTTTAACTTCTTGCTTTCTCAAATGTTAGTGAAATGATGACCCCAAATCTTGCATTGTTTTTAAACTTCTGACCATGATTAGGATACTGAAACTATATGTAGTGAGACTTGCAAACAAATGTCTGGTTATCTGTATTTTCAGCTATGTCGTAAGATACTAAAGCATTAAATTAAGTTATATCTAAAAAACAAACAAACAAAAAAAAGCCAACCAAAACACCACCGCAAAAAAAAAAAAACAACAAAAATGTTTTAGAGAAATGCTCACACTGCTGTCCCAGTGACTCCAAGGAAAACATTTGCTACTCAGAATAAGTTGCCTTTAAATGCAGGCTATATTCCAGTAGGCAATGAAAGAAATGTGAAAATGCATAATCTTGAAACTACTTGATAGCCTATTTACAAAAATTTTTTTTTTTTTTGTGCATGAACACTTATGAAATTTACCCTAGTCTTACATGGTCAAAGAATTTAGAAGGCTTTTTAAATGTCTTAGTGACCGCACATACTTTAGAGCTGACAGTATTTTTGCAGTATTTAGGATACTGTACTTGCCTGTCTTTACCTTTTCTCCATTATCCATTTTGTTCCCATATTTTGATAGACTTGACTTTATTTCATTTGCTCTGTTTTAGATAAAATTGAAATATAAGTATAAAGTTAGAATATTTTTGGAGGAGAGCCTTTCCTTTGGCGTCCTTGGAGAACATGGAAGAGGAATTACTGAACACTTTGGAATAAATGTAAGTGCCTTTTTTGTGAGTGTTATGTGAACAAGACACCTGTACAGAAGCGAATTTTGCAATTTTTTTCTTATACCTGCAGTATTAACAATGTTTAGTGGTGTACAACAGCAATGATATTACTAATTTTTAGTAAGTAAGTTAGCAAAAGAACTTTTACCATGTGTGCTTTTTATCTTTTCTTTGGACACTCAGTGATATGATGATTGCAGTATTTTCTAGCCACATATACTTAAAATGTCAGGGTTACATAGAAATATTTGAAGGCTAGAGTTAGGTCAGAAAAATCTCAGTGATCCTATGTACATAAATATCCATAATATTCATATAATCCATAAATATCAGTTTCTAAAGTCTTTCTTTTTATTGCCTAACACTGATCAATTGTACCTTCATTTTAATATGTAATAGTTTGGATCTTTAGTATTGATGATAATTTGAAACAAAATACACCTTAAATAGATTTGTTTTATAAATTTTTATGACATAATCAAAAGCATCTCTTAATAACTTATATATATAACTGGCAGATTGATGATATAGATCTCATTAGTGCAAACATGGAAAATTCACTGGCTTCTATTGGAGGATTTTGCTGTGGAAGATCTTTTATTATTGACCATCAGGTAAGTCAGGTCTTATTTTTATAGGGTGTAGCAACTTACAATTTACTTTAAAAGAGTTAGTTACAAATATAAATTTGCAAAGAGTTTTATGGTATAAATTAATATGTGACGTTTGATTGCTTATAGAAACTGTCTGTTTCTATAAAATATTATAGGTCAATTAAAGACCTACTTTTAAATCCTTCCACGAACCTGTAAGTGTGGAGGAGGGGCTGTTTAAATGTATGTGAATTACCTTTTAAACATTATCTATACTGCTACAAACCAAAAAGTGAGTATTTTTCCTTTTTTGTCTTATACAGAGATTGTCTGGTCAAGGATACTGTTTTTCTGCATCCCTGCCTCCTTTGTTAGCTGCTGCTGCTATTGAGGCTCTGAATATTATGGAAGATAATCCAGGTTATTGAGGAAAATCTTATTCAGTCTTTTTTCATCGAAAACTAATAACTGATACTTGTCCCTGCTTCGTCACCCTTTCACTTTAAGTCCTCTATCTTTTTCAGCTAATGAATATTGCATGCATGATTTTTTTCTTCATATAATTTCCCATCCTTCTCTTTTTTCTTTTTCAGTGTTTCCTCCACTGTTCTTATTCCAGCTAAATATAAGTGAGTTAGTTTAGGCTTGAAGGAACAGAGAAGGTTATCACTAAACAAATAAGAAATTATTTTCTGCTTTACAGACTAGTAATATGTTTCTTCCTTGAAAACAAACTCCTTCAAGACAAATGGAGGAAAGAAATATTAAAGAGAAATAAATAGGAATATATTTCCTCAGCCCTACCCTTCCCACTTACTCTACATATTTTTTTTTTCCCTTCTCCAAGTTAGAATCCAGGCAAAAATCTCAGGGAAGATCATGGTGCAAATACCTGCAACATTGGAAGGCAGAAGTTTCTGCTGTGTGAGTTGGAGAATCGTCCTCACTGCTGGAACTTAAGAAAGGCTTTTTTGCTGGAGGTAGAGAGAATTAGAGGCATATGAGAAGGAAAAAATTGCCCATATCTCTTGGTGCTAATGAAGGTTAAAAAAAAAAAAAAATACCAGGAGATTGGAGGACATCTTCAGAGGGATGTAGCATTTAGTTTGTCACAAATTAAATAAAAACTATGGGGTAGCCCATGCCTGGTCCTCCAAAGTTAAACAAAAGCAAGAAAAAGTTAAGAATAAGTTATGAGACTGTTAGCTGTAGTTGAGGGTTACTCTTTACCAAGAAAAAGAACTAAGGTTTGTAGACCTAGGGGTCAAGTTTCCTGTTTAAGAATGTGCAGTGAGGTGGTGAAAGGATCAAGGAGCAGAGTCTACATGGCTGGAGATATTTTATAGATACAAATAAGTTGGGCCTGCCATTTCAGTCTCATTACCAAGTGTTTGTGTCATCCTTTCCATATAAGCATGAACCAATGCAGCTGGAGTAATGAGATAAAGGGAAGTGATGCATTTGTCGTATCTTAAAAGCCTGTCATTTCCTGGCAGAAATGGGAATCGGGAACATTATGAGGAGTAGCCAAGAGACTTTGTACTTTAATAGATATGTAT
>VZRU01020638.1:6420-36117 GCA_013398155.1 Pedionomus torquatus
TATATTTTTATTAAATATCATAGAATCATAGAATAACAGGGTGGTTATAGTTAGAAAGGAACTTCAAGACCATCGTGTTCCAACATTCCCTGCTATGGGCAGGGACACCTTCCACTAGTCTAGGTTATTCAAAGCCCCATCCAACCTTCCCGTGAACACCTCCAGGAAACTTCCTTGGGAAACCTGTTCCAGTGTCTCACCAACCTCAAAATAAAGAATTTCTTCCTAATATCTAGTCTAAATTTACTCTCTTTCACGTTAAAACTGTAAGTTTTCATTTAAAACCCCTTGTCCTATCACAATAATCCCTCATAAAGAGTCTCTCCCCACCTTTTCTGTAGGCCTTCCTTTAAGTTCCTTTAAGGTTTCCTGCAAGCCTTATCTCGTCCAGGTTGAACAACCCCAACTCTCTCAGCCTGTCTTTATAGGAAAGATGCACCTGCCCTTTGATAATCTTTGTGGTGCACCTTAAGCCTCCAACAGATCCATGTCCTTCTTATGTTGGGGTTCTCTAGAACCTGGATGCAGTATTCCAGTTGGGATCTCATGAAAGTGGAGTAGAGGGGGAGAATCATATGACATTACCTGCTAGTTTCACTTTTGATGCAGCCCAGGATATGGTTGGCTTTCTGGGCCACAAGCACAGATTTCTGGATCACGCTGTACTTATCATCAGCCAACACTCCCAAGTCTGTCTCCTCAGGGTTGCTCTCTATCCATTCACTTCCCAGTCTGTATTTGTGTTTGGGAGTGCCCCAACCAAGATGCAAGACCTTACACTTGGTCTGGGTGATTTCCATGAGGTTTGCATGGGCACATCTTTCAAGCCTGTCCAGGTCCCTCTACACGGCGTCCCATCCCTCCAGTGTATTGACTGCTCCACACAGCTTGGTGTTGTCAGCAAACTTGCTGAGGGTGCATTCTCTCCTGCTGTCCGTGTCACCAACAAAAATGTTAAGCAACACCAGTCCTGGTACCAAACCCTGAGGAATGCCACTCATCACTGGTCTCCACTTGGATGTTGAGCTGTTGACCACAACTCTTTGAGTATGATCATCCAGCTAATTCCTTATCCACTAAATGGTCCATCCATCAAGTCCATGATTCTCCAATTTGGAGACCAGAATCTTATGTGGGGCAGTGTTAAATGCCTTTCACAACTCCATGCAGATGATGTCATCTGCTTTTCGCTTATCCACCAAAGCTGTAATGTTGTCATAGACAGCCACCAATTTGTCAGACATGATTCACCCTTGGTGAAGTCATGTTGTCTGACGCCTTATTTTCCATGTGGCTTAATGTAGATTCCAGGAGGATCTGTTATGTGATCTTGCTGTGCACAGTGGTGAGAATGAATGGCCTGTCATTCCCCAGATCTTCTACTTTTCCCCCTTTTTGAAAACGGGCATTATATTTCCCCTTTTCCAGTCAGCAGGAACTTCATCAAACTGCCACAACCTCTCAAATATGATGGATGGGTGCTTAGAAAGTTCATCTGCCAGTTCTCTCAGGACCCACAGATGCATGTCACCAGGTCCCATGGATTCATACACCTTCAGGGGCCTTAGATGGTCTTGAAGTTGATCTATCTCCTACAGTGGGCAGTTCCTCGTTCTGCCAGTCCCTGTCTTTGCTTTTTGTGACCTGGGCAGTGTGGCTAGACTCCTTGACAGTGAAGACCTGGGAAAAACAGTCATTGAGCACTTCAGCCTTCATTATATCCTGGGTAACCAGGTCTCTCATTTCCTTCCAGAAGGGGCCCACAATTTCCCTAGTCTTCCTTTTATGACTGATGTAACTGTAGAGGCTTTTCTTGCCGCCCTTGATGTCTCTGGGCAGATTTAATTCTATCAGACCTTTAGCTTTCTTAATCTAATCACTGGCTGCTTGGACAATTTCTCTGTGTTCCTTCTAGGCTACCTGTCCTTGCTTCCATCCTCTGTAGGTTTTCTTTTTTGAGTTTGAGTTTCTCCAGGAGCTCATTGTTCATTCATACAGGCCTCCTGGCTTTTTTTGCCTGAATTTTACTTTGTTGGGATGCATCAATTCTGAGTTTAAAGGAGGTGATCCTTGAATATTAACCAGATTTTTTTGAGCCCTCTTTCCTCCAGTGCTTTATCCCATGGTATTCTACCAAGCAGAACTCTGAAGAAGCCAAAATCTGCTCTCCTGAAGTCCAGCATAGTGAGCTGGCAGTGAGTCCTCCTCACTGCCCTAAGTTTCTTGAACTCTACCATTTCATGGTAACCACAGCAAAAGCTGCACTTGAGCTTCACACACCCCACCAGCCCCTTCTTGCTGGTGACAATAACCTATATGGTGGTGTGGCACCTCTCCTCATTGGTTGCTCTGTCACTTGGAGGAGAAAGTTATCAACAGTGTGTTCCAGAAACCAGCTGGGTTTCTTATGCTTTGCTGTGTTGTCCCTCCAGTGGATATCAGGATGGTTGAAGACCCCATGACAACCAGGGTCTGTGTCTGTGAGGCGGCTCCTATCTGTCTATAGAGGGCCTCATCCACTTTGTCTTCTTTCATCCTTCTTCCTGGTCGAGTGGCCTGTAGCAGACACTCACTGTAATGTCACCTTTCTGTGCCCTACCTTTAATTAAGACCAATAAGCTCTCTGTTGGCTCTTCATCTGTCTCCAGGTGGAGCTCCAGGCACTCCAGCTGGCCTTGACATAGAGGACAACACTCCTTCCTCATCTCCCCTGTCTGTCCTTCCTGAGGAGCCCAAATCCTTCCTTTGCAACACTCCAGTCACAGAAGCCATCCCACCACATCTCTGTTATGCCAATGAGATTGTAGCCCTGCAGATATACACACGTTTCTAATTTCTCTTTTTTGTTCACCTGTTAGGCATGCTTGTATAGAGGCATTTAAGTTGGGTTGTTGATGAAGATGATTCACTGGCTGGAGTGGCTGGAATGTCTTTTTGCTGCACTCCAGATGGTCTCTTGCTGGTCTGTGATCATTCTCCAGGCTCTGGGCATCTGTTGCTGGCATTGGCATCAAACTGGCAGGAGTGGGATGGACTGAGGTTCCCCTTCTTTGACAGTTCTAGTTTAAAGCCATCTTCACAAGCTTGGCAAGCCTCTGACCAAAGATACTCTTCCCTTTCCCTGAGAAGTGGAATCCATCTGCCCCAGTAGATCAGGTTTCTGAAAACAGGTCCTATGATCTAAGTAGCCAAATCCCTGGCTGTTATATCTATCTTGTACACATTTGTTGACTTGACAGATTCAATTGGCCCTATCAAGGTTCTTTGACCAGGAGGACTGATGAAAAAACTACCTCTGTTTCAGAGTCCCTGTCCACTGCTCCCAGGACTCTTTTATCCTTCTTGGTATTTGTCACACTGCTCCTGGTAGTATCACTGCTGCCCATGTAAAACAATAGCAGCAGCAAAGAGTCAGAGGACTATACAAGGCTTTGTAGTCTCTTAACAATGTCTCTGATACAAGCTCCTGGTAAGCAGCACACCTTTCTACATGTGTACCTTTTCATTTGGCCAGAGCTTGAAAACATCTCTTACATCCTAAATAAACATTTCATCAACTGGGCTTTCAATATCTTGATCTCACAATTCTTTCTGTTTCATTTATTGTATGCAAATAACGTAGAACCAATTACACTGCCTAACAAGACATCGAGGGGTTGGACAACCTTTAACAATCGCATGAATTTTTAAGCATCTCTTTTTTGATGATACTTTTGGAGTTGATGGGGGGTGGTCCTTGCCCATGTCTATCCCATCCTGAGTAATTAGATAAGACTTCCACATGGAGGTGCATCCACAGCAGAAAGAACCTTAAATCTTGATTGATTGTTTTGTCCAACTAATAGATAAAGAGAGTAAAACCATCACCATACCAAATTTCACATATAGGTTTGTGTGCAGCAACATACAATTACTTTTTTATTGCCTACTTTTCTAGGGAAGAAAAATGTGGGAATCACTGGAGAGCTATGGCAGAGCTTTAGCAAGGTATGGTACTGGACAATTTTGAAGTCTGAGTTATGTGGAGAAAAGGAACATTAATCTGTTTAAACTCTGTTATCTACAGCTGGTTTTGTGGACAAACATTTGTTCCTGTGAAGTAAAAATGTTTTACTGTCTCAAATAATCACAGAATATGTGATGATCAACTAATGCAAAGAATAAAAATAAAGAAGAATGCTTGCTTTCTCTATATGCTATTATAATATAACTTTAAGGCATTCACTAAATCAAGATTTTGAGGAAAATATCAACTTCTACTCATGAGAAGACCTGTCTTTATTGGTAGTTCTAAACCTGTCTTAGAATATTATACATTAAAAATTTAGGTGTATTTGTATTAAAATTAACATTTTTTTCTGAAAATAGGTAAATATACATGTTATTGCTAAATGTCTGAGTTCTGGATGATGTTTCTACCCATAAATGAGATGGAACAGAGCATCCATATAATTCTTGAGAAAATACATGAATTAAGAATAGTGAAAATAGATTTCTAACACACTTCTGAATATTTTTTAATTGACTTGTATTTTCTGGAACTAAAAAGTAATTTATAACATAGTTGTTTAAACACTTTTGTCTCTAAAGATTACTGACTAAGCTAAAGGGTGGAAAGTAGTATTTAGTTAAGTTTCATCATTCTGGTTTTGCTTCATTCCTTATTTCTTTCTTGTAGAGTAGCTCTTCAATTTGCTTATGAAGAAGATAAATAGTTACATTTTGCAAACTGTATCATATCAGATCAGTTTTGTATAAGATGTACAGATCCAAGGAGATAATTAGAAAGGAAAAATAACTGTAAGGAGTGCATAAGTCAGCTGTAGAATAAGAATGTTTTCATTAATTCTATAAATCAGTCAGTCACCTGAAATGTTGCTTATCTATACCAGCGGTCCTATGATTGCTATGCAATGACATAAGTATTTGATAAAGTCACTACGGTTCTGTGCATGGGTAATAGTTGTTGTGTTTCCTATTTAGAGGTCTTGACAGCACATTATTGGAAAATTTCATTTAAATTTAAATTTATATTCTGATAAGGAACATAACAACACTAAAAACTTGCCAGTTAGTTCTCTATTAGTATTGAAAAACATTAACTCATTAGTGTGTTCATTAAATAACTACCTCCATCATCAATATACAGCAAAAAGAATTGCTGATTTACTTTATCTGAAAAAATGAGTTCTGTAAAGTTCTGGAATTCATACTTCAGAGTCAAGTATTAAATCTGTAAATTTTAATTTATTATTTCAAGCACAGAACTGCTTTTCTTTAGCAGTTGTTTTTTTTTTTTTTTCTTTTTCTATTCTACCCATAGGTCATAGCCTTAGAGAGACAAACATTGCATGCCCTAACTCATTTCCAGAGAATTTTATCTTTTTTTCTCTACAACTGCTCAGCTTCAATGGACCTAACAGTGATTGAAGCATACCTAAGAAGGAAGCCTCTTTGAAATTTCTCAGGTTAAGAGCAGAGAATAAACAACAATTGAATTTAGGTTTTCTGCTTTACCTCATAGTTTTGAGGCTGCTTTGGCTCCATGTCTCCAGGTTCAAACAGCAGTGAGGCTGACTATGAGTTCTCAGTAAATACTATGCACATTGGGAATAGTGTTTCCAGTAAATGTGTGCACACACATGCATGCACACATGCGTGCAAACCTAGACAGGCACACAGAGTCAAATGGATTGGCACAGGTGGAGGGTATAGGCTTCATAGAAACATGAACAGCACAAACAGTCTGACCTGGTCCCTTCCTTTCCAAATGACCAGGATTGCAGTCCCATAGTAGAACATGTTCATATTTATACATAATGTAGATTCTCCAGCTTTGGACTTGGCCTCCCCAGCAGCTAACCCAAGATCTCAGGCTGCTCAGCTGATGGCAGCAGGGTTATGTGAACTTCTGAGGATGCAACTCTACTTCAGGTGCTGTATGGACCCATTCTTGTCACACATATACAAACACAAACAACTCTCTCCTGAAGCTGCTCCAGACCTACAGTCTCCTCAGTAACTGACATCTGTAGCAGTTTCTCAAGTCGCAGCTCTGTCCTGCAGTTTCTTCAGTATCTGATCTGCAGAGCCTTGTTATCTACATCACTTTGCCTCTAGACTTATGGTCTCCGCAGTAGCTGGATCCCAGATCTCTTGCACTACCTGTCAGTTGTTCACGTTTGAAATTTGTTTATGAATGACAAATACAACACACATACACACAGAAGACTGAGATAACCCAAGGGAAAATTCACACACACGCCAATGTGTTCTGGGGCCAGCACCCAGCCCTCCCACAAGGGCACAAGGGATGGGATGTCCTTGTCCAGGAAAACCATCAGAAGTGGAATTTAATTAGGAGCAGGAAAGACTGCACTGACACAGACATGGCTGGGCACCAGGACTGACCAGCTCCCGCTCACACCCCACCAGCCCCTTTTATCTTCTTTCCCCTTTGTTTTCCCACTCTTATCCCTCCTTTTACTGTTTTTTTTGTCCCTCACTTAAACATCTCATGGTGAACCTTGCACATTCCTACAATCGTCTTTGAAACATTCCATTGTTTCACAATGGGACACACCTTTGATGGAATTGAGGGAAGGCTCTTCCACCTAAGCAAGATCACTGTTACCGAACACAGTTCAGTATTCTAATATACAACAGGAAAGTGATGAGATGTTGTAGAATACTCACTCATTTAAATAGTATTTATGAATGAATGCATTACTGTCCATAGATGAAAAGCTTCATTTTTCTTAAATTTTGTAGACCTTGATCATATATATCTTTCCCTTGTGTATGTTTTTCTGTTTAAATCTCATTTACTTTGTATAAAATACCTTTCTGTTGTACATAATTTACCATACTCTTAAAGCTTGGGAGAATACATTTTCTCTGAATATTTTTTTTTTTTTTTGCTAAAAGACCATAACTGCTTTTTTTTTTAACACTGTAGTGACCTTAGTAATCAGTAAATCAGGAGAAATGGAATTTAAAAATAAAAGCAGTCCAGGATATTATTTTTTTAAAAACTTTGTATAGGAAACTTAAAGAACTAGTAATGAATTTTTGCAGAATGCCATGGAAAGTTTGTTAGACAGTAATTGCAGGTCAAAAATGTATGCTATGGGTCATGATGAAAAAGAGTTTGAATCTGTATGAATGTTTCTACCAACACAATGAAAAAAATTGTTGTTGGTATGTACACCATGCCATTTCTGACTGGACAGTAAATGCCTTGCTATAACATTTTAAAATATCTGGTGGTATTTTGATCAGTCATGGAATTTGAGATGGTGCTGTATAATTGAAATGTGAACATGGCTCTAGATCCACAATGATACATCTCTTTCCTGTTGTGTGATCACATCCAGGAAAGTCAGTTTAATACAGACATTGTCAGGCAGCAGAATAAGAGCAATAAGCTCATTTGTCTTCTAGGAAATATAAAGAAAATACAATAAATAATCTTTTTGGTAATATAAGAAAATATTCCAAGTGCAACATACAGCAAATAAAATAACTGAAAGGAATTAGAGAAAAATATTGTGTTGCATTTTCCTTATTCAAATGTGTGAATTACTTCTATGAGATGAAGAATATGATAATTCCTTGATGTAAATGGCAGCAGAGAAAACAAATGCAAAGGAATTAGAAACAAATTCTGCTGGTAGTAACAAAGGTGTAAATGTGCCAACTTTCACTGAAATCAAATGTGCTATAGAGGATTTA
This sequence comes from Pedionomus torquatus, assembly GCA_013398155.1. NCBI lineage: Eukaryota > Metazoa > Chordata > Aves > Charadriiformes > Pedionomidae > Pedionomus > Pedionomus torquatus. The sequence goes on from VZRU01020638.1 coordinate 14,155, forward strand.
GGTAACCAGGCTAAAGACAGAATGTACATGAAAATTTTGCAAAACTGATAAGCTTTATTTTGAGACTTTAAAGGGTTTAAACCTCATGAGAAATTGAACTGGTGAAGTATTAAGACCAAACTGAAAATTGGAAAACGGTGATTTTCATTAAAAAAAAAAAAAGCCTAAAATATCCACTTCAAAGTATTAAAAAAAATATTTTTATTTATCTTTTTTTCTTTTTTTTTTCTTGCTACCCTTCTTTTCATATCTTCCAAATGCAATATAGATCTATTTTAATGAAATGCCAAGGCTTCCTGATTTGATGCACTAGTTAGCTCACAGTCAACTTAGTTGAGCTGCATTAAAGAACACAGACAAGAAAGTCACATTACATTTCAACCACAGAATGAAGATAAATAGCTTGGTGCGTTTGGGAAGGAAGCTCCTGTGGGATGTGAATGTGAAAAACACTGGTGATAAGCATAGCTATGGCATATGGTCAATATAAGAAATGATGGAAAATAAATCTTCATCTTGGGACACATACTATGGGGTCTGTGATATCAGATCAACTGGAAATAAAGAATTCCAAGGAAAGTTATCCTGTTTGGATGAGACTAAAAATCATAATGTTCTTTCCACACATAAATGAATACTAAATCAAGCACAATTATACAACTGGGAAAAAAAGGGAAAAAAAAAAAAATAAACAAAAAACATCTTTTTTTTGTTTGTTTTATCCAGAGGCTTGCATGAAACACTAGTAATGTAACAGACTGGAATATCTGCCATGTGCAGAAACAGGAGATTTTGTTACAGTCAGACAACGTACCTATTTTATACTGTCTTTATACTTGTTTCTGTTGCAAACTGTAGGCAAGAGTAGGAAAATAAAGAGGGATTTTGCATTTGCACTAGAATCTTGACACATTTTTGGTGGTAGTGTTATGGTTTGTCATTGTTGCACTGAGGGTAAAGGAATTTGGGAGAAAACAAACCCCCTTGCATTTCAGTTTGTCCCCAGATGCCATTGAGGCTGTGGGCAGCTGGGTTTAGAGTCTAAGTGTTGTCCAATTTGGCACTATAGATCCAGTCATGTTCAATGTATTGAACTGCCATGATTATGGTGCACTTTTGGCCTAGTTGTGTTCAAAGAACAATGACAAGTTTGATCATGTTTAATGAGAACTCTTATGGCTAGGTTAATGGATAGTGCAATTTTTTGAGGCAAAAGAACTGCAGGTTCTTTTGGACTGCTGGTGATAATACTCCGTCTACAAAGCATGTGCAAGTACTATAGCAGCATAAAACAACTCAAGTGATGTAGTAGCTTAAAACAATTCTATGCAGAAATTTTTAAGTTTCCTATGGAAGCATTCAATATAGCCAAGCATTCAGCTCTCGCCCAATAGGCATGCTCACTGCAACTGATCCCAGATATCAGCAATAGATCACAACAGTATCTTCCTGACTTGTCAGTGATAGAATCCCCCATAACATTCCTCCATTCTTAAACGTTTTTTATATTTTTTTTTACCTTTTCAGGTGGAGCTTGAGTGACTCTAGTTGTACATACCTTCATTACAATTGGTGTAAGATTTATTTGCTTCACATTTAAAGTTATAGACTAGCAGAAATTCAGAGTGCAAACTCAGTGATGCGTGGTTGCACCTTGGAAGCAGGAAGATTTTATGACGGCATATGGTATAATTGAAATATATATGGCATATGTATAATTGAAATGTATATGGCATATGTAATAATGGAGGTGTGTTTTGGTATTATAATGACATTATAATGAGCCAAGTTCAACCTAAGGACATGATTTAAAAAAAAAAAAAAGTTGGTGGCTCAGGTTAACACCTATGCAGCTTATCAGTGTTCATTATACTGTAAATTCCCATTCCTCGTGCTGATGCATAGAGTTTTACTAAAGTATCTTCACACCACCCCATTCTCCACGCTGATTTTTTTTTTTCTACCTTAAAATATGCTGATTCTAGATTGAAGGTTATATGGCCTAGGGAACTACAGTGGAATACATTCCTTGCATGTCAGCTGCACTCCACCCTGGAATTTTCTTCAGTGCTGTGCCTTATCTTAATACGTGAGTATAACTTTTGTTTCTAAGTCACCTCCAGCAAGTATCCTACAGTTGTGGTTTGAGGGTTCTTTTGGTTTGGTTTGGGGATTTTTTTTGTTGTGTTTTGATTTTTGATTTTTTTTTTTTTTTAGAGTCTTGAAATTTAAGATCCTGTAAATAAATTTTATGCAAAATGAATTATAGTTCTGTGAATTGAGTTACACTATGCAGCTCAGCTTGCATGATGTCAAAGCTTTTGGAAAGATTTTTTAGAAGTAAGTACTTCTAATTTCTACCCAGAAATCAGGGACAGCCTCCTGTAATTTATTTTTATCACTCCTTTATTAATATAAGCTTTTTCTTTTACATTAATTTAATCCATGACAGAGAACATGCAGCACTGTTCAGCAAATCCTTTTGTATATAATAATACAATGATTTCCTATTAAAACATATTTTAAAATAAATTAATTGCTTAAAAAAAGACTCTATAAATAGAATAACCCTTTTTTCCCTGTATAGGAAGACATATCTTTCATGCAGCTTTGTGGAGGTAACACAATGAATTTCAGAATACTAGTCCTTAAAGTATAAGTTCAATTAAATGCATACAAACATATATATACAGTATGTTTTGCACAATATTGCAGACAATATCAATTCATAGCACAGATAAATTCATGTTTCTCCCATTCAGTTTTTGGTTGGTTTGGAATTCTGCTAGGTTTTGTTGTTGTTTTTTTTATTACTTATTTTTAAAAGTTCTCTGAGTTTATCAGATTGAACTATGTCACCTGGAAAGATCAGTCAGATAATCCTACAGTTATTTCTTTTCCTGATATATCCAAGGTTCTGCAAATGGAAAGTGTTGGCACAGTTTTCAGAATAGTTATTTTAGGTCGTAGTTCACAAACTATATCATTGCCAGAAAACGATTTGGATTTTATTTGGATTCTAAAATAAATGTTTTTAAAGCTATTTAGAAGAGATGAACCTCACGAAGTTCAACAGTATGTGACTGACTAATTTTATTATAGATGGACATTATATCTTTTTATACCTATAAACTGTTCCCACTTTTGCCTCATTCCTGACTTAACTATTTCTTTCTGTTTCTGCTTTATTGCCTATGTATACATTTTTGACCAATCTATTTATTTTCTGTTTCCTCTTCTAAAACACCCAGCAGGAAAAAGTAAAACAAAATGCACCTCAGTCCAGAGAAAAGTGTACAGGAATGTTCTTAAAACCAGAAGTCTCTTATCTTATATAAACTGCAGAATACATTGGTAGTAGAAAATTTATGACTCTGGTGACTTCTATCAACCAAAGAATCCATCTGGGAAAAAACATGACAGTTAATCTTCATTTCAATCAGCTTTACTTTTACTACTTTATTTCCACCTTTGTGTTCCACTGCAATATTTTCCCCTTTTTGTGATTTCTGTGTGTGACTGTAAGTTTTCTTGGGAAAACAATGTCTTCAAATCTTAACTCTGATCTGTTTTTGTTTAAACCAGTCTAAGCTAGAATCACACTCTACCAGAGCTAGATTTTTACCACTTGACAAATCCTGGTGTAAATTACTTTTCCACATCCCACCATTTGCAATGCAGAGACCAACATCTGAAATTCCATATTTCCATCCTCTGAACTCCACAGTCTGACTTTCATCTTAAACCACTATTAATTTACAGTGTGTTTGTCCAAAATTTGGCAGTAAACTGCTGCACTAAGCTCAGAAACTGACCACATATTTCCAGTTTTCTGATATTCAAATTACTGTTTGGCAGCATCTCTTGAAGATTAATAACTGCATTTAAGCATGACAGTATTACTTCTGTAATCTGCAAATGACATACTGTATCAAAGAACTGATATTTTCTTAATCAGTGGAAGTGTCCAGAGAATAAGACTGATATTTCACTTTTCAAAAATACATTCTTCCATATCTCTTCTAGTCAGCTTAGAGTTGGTTCAAAGTTGGTGTCAGCAGTGTTTTTAGTAATGCCTATTTTAGTTATATTGGTTTCTTATGAAAATATAATGCCAGGTCTAAAAACAGGAATAGAATTTTTAAAGGCCGATTAGATATCTCTAACATCTCCTTTATTATGAATTATACACTACTGTCCCCTTGCCTTCTCAAGTTCTGATGCCAAAGTTTTTTTGGCCATGGATCTGAAGAGCTGTTTTATAATGTGTTTGTCAGTTCCATGATTCTGTAGGATTTTGACTCAATTTGATATGTACCTATCTAAAGTACTTTCTTGCCATTTCCCCCCTATATCCATAATCTTGCCATACATTCGGTACACATTTTCAAGGTTCACGTTCCTATACAATATTTAACACAGATGCTTTTAAAAATCTATAGGTTTTAGCCCTAATTTACGTGATTCTAACCTCTAAAACACTTCATTTTCTCTACATTGTTTATTTGTTTGTTTTCTCCTTTGTCAGAAATTATCTTATCTTCGGGGATGTTCTTTCTTGATCTTTCTTCCCTCTTGCAAGAAGCACAGGCAGCACAGATTCCAACACCGAGCCCAGCACCAAAGCACATCAGACCTTGAAATGGACACCACAACAGAAAACTTACCTCCTGATTGAGATATCCACTTTAACAAAACCAAAAAACTGCTGCTTATCATTGGTGTATAGTCAGGTCACTTTCTCAAACATTATAACCATGAAAAATTAGTTTAAATTTCTTCTGTCTGACAATAATGGAGAAAATTAAAGTAGACTGGAGAGAATGGAGGTTGCATTCTTGCTCTCTGTGTTAATACAAAATACATAAAACTGTTTGGGGCTAATTCTTGCAGTCTCTACTGTGCCTTCCTATCATATAGGCACTGATATTAAATTTGCAGAGGAACAATATAAAAAATAAATTGTTACTAACCCTTAAGAAGCCTCAACCATATGTTCCTATGCATAGTAAAGGAGAAAAAAAATCAGCTGCTAGGAATCATTAGAAAAGGAAAAAAAAAGTATCATACTATCATACTATTATGTAAATTATTATGTGCATACTTCTTTCAGATTATGTTCAAGTTTGTCTATTCTATCTCAAGAATGATCCAGCAAATTATAAAAATCAAACATAAAAGAAAACAAACATGAGTAAATACAATAACTGCTGTATGTAGAAAGATTATAACTCTTCTGATAAGAATAAATATTCAGATGGGAAGATAAAGGTGAGAGAGAATGAATTTCACTATGTCTCAAAATCAAGTACCAGTAAGTATTAAAGGGAAACTTGTCTTAAACCTAAATTTAAGTATCATAGAATCATAGAATGGTTAGAGTTGGAAGGGACCTTGAAGACCATCGACTTCCAACCCCTTTGCCATGGTCAGGGACATGTCCCACAAGACCAGGATGCTCAAAGCCCCATCCAGACTGGCACTGAATGCTTCCAGGGCTGGGGCATCCACAACTTCTTTGGGCAATCTGTTCCAGTGCCTCACCACCCTCACAGGAAAGAATTTCTTCCTATTATTTAACCTATTATCTCCCCTCTTTTTATCTTTTTAATCTCCCTCTCCTCCAATTTAAAACTGTTACCCTTTGTCCTGTCACTACACTTCCTGACAAAGAGTCCCTCTCCTGCTCTCCTGTAGGCTCCCTTCAGATACTGGAAGGCTGCTAGAAGGTCTTCCGAGAGCCTTCTCTTTTCCAGGCTGAACAGCCTCAGCTCTCTCAGCCTGTCTTCATAGGAGAGGTGCTTCATCTCTCTAATAATTTTTGTGGCCCTCTGCTGGACCTATTCCAACACTTCTATGTCCTTTCTCTGTTGAGGACTCCAGAGCTGTAGGTATGCTAGTGCAGTATAACTAATAGTGTTATATAAGAATTTTGTAAGATTGTTGTGACATAGCCAGACACAGTTTTACAGCGATCACCAAAGGGGCAAAGCAAGATGGATGTAGTTGCATGTGAAAGGCATCGAAGTACCAAAAGTTACCAACCAGACAAAAAAACTCCTACAAATCTGATCACCGTAACCTCAGCAAGTAACACCATCGAAGGACATCAGACAGCAGTGCTAACCACCACTAGCCTGTACTCAACTCATGAGTTTTCTCACTTTGACCCTTCCAATTCATTATCCCATTCCACTGCAGGGGGAGTGAGAGAGCAGCTGGGTGGGAGTGAGCTGCCCACAGGGATTAAACAACAGTCATCCATTTTACTCTCTGGAAGTTCTTACAGTATTTCTGATTAACAAGATTTAAAATGTCAAGATTACTTTCTGGTTTTATTTTTTATCTGGTGAGCTGAAAACAATGTTTGAACATGCGATTATTTAAGGACATGAAGCAATGAGATATTTGGCATAATTCTACATCCTGTTAAACCAAATTAAACATATGCAGCTACTTCATATTTTCTTCTGCAGGGATCCTCTCCTAAGATGAACCATAGTTTTTAATACTTCAAATGTATGGGAATGCTGCCTTTTTTAATGTTTTCCTCTATGTATTAGGGACACTTAGAGAGAGTTTCCATTGGAGGCCGAGAGTTCAAATTTCGACAGCTTGGTGGAGGGTGACTTCAATGACTCTTCACATTATGGGAAAATAAAAGCTTTGAACACAAGAAAAAATGGTAAAATTTATTTTAAAAAATGTTAAATGAAATGTATTATTTCAACCTACTTAGGTTGAAAATTCAGAGTAAAGAAAAGGAGGAAAGATCTTTATGTGACAACCTTGGACTTCTGCTTTATAATACAGTCTAATGCAAGGTGCCATATTCCTTTCCCAAGAGAATCTATCCTCATTCAGGATAAAGCATCACACATACAAACAACTAAAATTAAGATTATACAGACAAATGAAGTTCTGAATTTTATTTGTTTGTGTGTATTAATTTTTAATTTTATTTTTTATTTTCCTGTGTGCAAAGATTGTCTATATAAAACCACTGGTGGGCTGTTGCCTTCAGGGTCATATGCAAGGAGACTTTCTCCCTGCTATTATGATATAATTATGTAACACATAAGTTTCTCTGGTCATATTCCATCATTGGAAAGATGGACATAGAGAAAGACTGACAATCATGTGTTTAAGCAAAGACAAAATACATGTCAATTATTGTTCTATGATGTAGTACATGTAACAATTATAGTCTCTATTAATCACATGCAACTTAAAAAAAGTTCTTCACAGCAAGAGTGGTAAGATAAATATGACTTATTTGAAAATGTCTTTAAAATACATCAATGATTAATTTTAACTTTCTGTAATTAATCAGCAAAGTGAGCAACTGTTTGGTTTTAAATTGCCAAGAAACCAAAATGTTTATTTGGGAAGGGTAATTAAGACAAGTGTTACTGATTAGTTCAGCTTTAATAAAATGAACTTTGAAGTTTAAATTCTTATGGGAATTCAAGCATTTAAAATATATGGTTGAAAATAATGAAAAATGGAAAATTACACTGTAATAGGTTAGAAATATCAGGGTTTTCTAACAGTGTAGGATACAAACATTCAAAGATATTTCAATTTATATTTTTTTCCATACTAATTTTAAATTATTATGGAAAAATATTCAATAATTTTATTTTAAGTCATTATCTGAAGTTCAAATTTTCTCATCGTTATGTTAGCCTGAGATCTATAAGGAAGTGTATCTTGCTGGATTCAAGGAAAAAAAAGCTGCCTGAGGAAACTATTTCCCTCTATATTATGTTGTTTCTACATCCATAAAGCTACATAATATTATCTATCTTGTTCTGTAAGTCCTTAGAGACTGGTGGATGAAATGTTTAGAGTGCACGTGTTAGATATTGCAATCATTTCTGATAATGTTTTATCTGAAGGTGTCGAGTGAAAATGAGATCTAGCTTATAATGTGCACTGTAAAAATTACCTTCTGGTAATAGCCCATGGCAACCAACCACAATCTTTAATACGGTTATTATTTTTTTATATATCTGGCAGAATTTTATAAATGTATGGATATATATGTATATCTATTCTATACTCTCATATATATATTTTTATATATATATATACATATATATATAGTAAGTGTTCAAGAACCTTGAGGCAAAAGAAGGTCATGGCCTTATGAGTACTTCCAGCTCCTCATCTAAAAGTGGGTCTGGAGTGTTTGTTTTGGCCAGTCTCAGATATGAGGTCTCACTGCTTGGGTGTTTTATCTCATTGCTATCTGCCTATCTCTCTTACCAGCTTGACTTGTCTTTTGAAAAATTGTGCATTTCTCCTTACCCCCCTGGAGTTAGGTTATTTTGGTTTCTGTTTACCATCTCATTCTTAGTTCTGGTGACAAATGTTAATTTTGCTCTTAAATATTTTGTTCTTCTGGTTTTATGCTGCTTTTATTGTACAGTTGTTTATCCAATGCCCCAAGCCGTAGCAAGAAATAGCAATAGAATATGTCTGTTCCTGTAAGGAGCGGGTCTTTTCTTTGATAAATCAGTGAAATGTTTGGAGGACTCCCCCTGTGCTCAGAAAAGAGTGGAACATTTGAAGAAAGCCTCCTTCTGCTGTTTTGTTGATCTGTTAATAAAGGCATTTTGTGGACCATGCAAGTGAGATGTGTCAGGAATGGAAATTAGATCTTGCCTTGGAAGACTGGTATTTCTAATGCTTTATTTTCACAGCTGCAGCAACAGGAGGGAACCAGCACATACTGGTTAGTTATTTTGGTTGATGTCTCTGAAAGGAGTAGACTAAAGATGGTTGGATAGTTAAGCCGTTAGCAGAGAATGTGTNTTTATTGGAGATAAAGCAATTTAGTTAATTAAATTTTTTTTCCCAAAAAGTATTTTAAACTGAGAGGTCAAACTGTTTCATTCTTCCAATATAGGAGGAAAAGTTTTGGTTTTCCATTTGGTTTTATTTTGTTCAATATTTAATTTTTAAAATACACCAAAAAACCCCATTGTTTACCCTGTTTTAATTTTTGGGGACATCATATTTGCCAGAATAATAATAGCAAGTTCATTTTGCTTTCCTTATGTTCTGCATTTCTTAATTATATTGCTCCTTTGTAAATTCCCAGTACATTGTCTACTTTTTATATTAGTGGCAATATTTAATGATCAAAATCTCTTTGGACCACAAAAATTGCCTAGAATGCTGTTTGACAAATGAGTGAGTACAGGGCAGAATTTTTTTTTTTTTAACCTGAAGGATATGTTGGGAAAAGATTGAGTTGAGAATTATTTTCTGCAGATTTCTTTATTATTTTAGATAGGAAACTGTGAACTGGCCAGCAGCTTTTTAAAGGATTGTCAGAAGCCATATTTTAAAGTGACAACTCTAATTTGTACACAAACCCTCAGGGTTCTCCTTGACATTCCTGTATTTTGAGGACTCAGCCTACCGTAGAGATGCCCTGTAATCAAATATTTCTCAACAGATTCTCCATTGTATTGTAGCCCATTCTCAGAAATTGGATGAACACTTGAGGGGAACTGTAGAGGCTGCCTTGACTAAATAAAGTGTTGAAATGGAAGCAGGTGTAAAAGGAAGTAATACTAGGGAAGGCTTCAACTTGTATAGATTTTTAAACCACTGAAAATTATTAATCTTGAAAATTTCTAGAGTACTTAACCTCTAAGCCAGACCCACTGTATCATCAGGATTTACTTTGTATTTACTTTGGAAGTGTTTTTCAGTTGACACACTTTGAGTTGAGAAGACTGCTGTTGGCCTTAAATTCATTGTTTTGGCTGGAGACACAAAGTTGTTCGTTTTTTTTGGTTTTTTTTTTTTTTTTTNTCGTTTTTTTTTTTGTTTGGTTTTTTTTTCCCCACATTCAGAATATTATGTACTCATCAAGTTTGGGTATAATTTAAACATAATTACAAGCTGGTGGTCTCATTGTTTTGACTGCATTCCCACCATTTAGGTGAAAAAAAAACAAAATGAAAAAGAAAAATGAAAGAAAATATGTGCATTAACAGTATTGATTTCTCCCAAAATTTCAGACTAAATAGTTCATATTCCCCTGATTTTGAAACTTCTGAAATACCAGTTCTACTAGCATTTCATTCTTCTATCTTTACATTTAAGCTAATAAAGTAGAAATTGCTGATTGTTCTGCATTGTGTTCTTTACTTTGAATTTCACTATACAGAACTAGTTTTTGGGTTTTTTTGGATTAAAGGTCATGATTACTTTAATTATTTTCCTAATATGATCTCTAGATATAATTACAAAATCGGGTCCTCAGTTTCTAGTCTAACCCACTGGGTCTTAAAATCCTTCCTGTGGTCGGTCCCATGAGAAAAAGATTTATTCCTTTTACCTAAGAATGGTTATTTTTGCAGAAATGGATCTTCTCTTTCTGACTTCCTTCACAAATAGCCCATCTCTTTGGGGTGAAAACTTCTCTTGCAAAGTAAAAAGTATTGTTTTAAGTTCCTTCAGGTTGATAGCACTCTGGTCACAAAACTCTTAGCTGTTTTTAACCATTATGTAATTCCATAAAGGATGGTTACTATCTCTTCCAGAAATAAAATAAAAAGCTCAAAACTCGAAGAAAAATCTTGTTCAAAATCTGGAACAAACAACCTTTCTTTTTGATACAGAATAGCTATAGCATATACTTTACTGTCACAAAATGAAACAGAACAGAAAGATAGTAAGCAGGCTCCTGTAGGCTAAATACAACAGAAATATTTCTAGTAAATATTATCAGCATGTTTTACAAAGCCCATCATGTGTTAGCATTATTCGTTATCTTAAGAGTGAAGTCCAGGTTTTGTAAAACCAGTGATTTGATTTTGTCAAATTCTTACAGCAAATTGATGACAGGATTTGGACAACTGATGACACCAAAAGGCTATGGTCCTAGTCACTAATAATAAGTAGACTATTTCAAATAATTAAGATGTGAAAAAAACCCCCAACATTTGGTGTACTAAACACAGAACCCATATTAATATGAGTAATATATCTGTCCTTTGTGTGATCCATCAGAATGCAATCATTCAATGCAATCATGCTATTTATCTATCTATCTATTTATTTATTTATTTATTTATTTATATAGTTGTGACAGCTTTTTCATGTATTATTCCAAAATAAATTTTAGAGATTTTTTTTCTTCTTGCAAATTCATACAAGTGGTCTAACAATTCTTTCTTATAAGGGAGTGTGAATAGTTGCTGAATACCCACAAGTAATGTTCTGTGAAAAAAATATAATAATGGGAATAGAAGGAATGTAATGTATCATGAAAAAAAGAATTTTCACATCATAAAAGTTTTACATATATAACTGACTTATGTGAAGTTACAATAACCATAGCTAGTCTGAATAATCTACATATTGAAACTGGGATCTAAGTTATGTGGCAGAATTTTCCTTCCTTCAGTGTTTTAATTCAGATGAATAGCACAAGCTTCATTTTAAACAGGTATTTCCAATTAATTTTATCTTACAGCCTATAAAAGTGCATTCTCTGCAGAACTGCTCTCTGCCTTCTCTCACTCTTCACCTCCCGAAAACCACCTTCATATAAGTTTCACTCTTATTGATGTTTCCTGCCTTGAGAATTCACATTCTTCATACTTTCCTTCTTTTCATTTTGTTATTTACATGTCTGCTGCTTGGACACAACATGAACAACACAAACATTTACTGAAAATTGCACTGCTTATTGTACTTTCACATACAATATTGTTAAAAGGGATCATTTTAAGCTTTTGAACACTTTTCTGTATAGGCTCAAGCTCTGCTGGATTTAGCAACTTGTAATCATACAGCAAACAACATAATAATAAGCCAGCAAACAGATGTACAAAGCCTTTATTGCTGCATGCATCTAACTTGGCAAAATGAACAACAGCTCATATCCTTCAGTTACAGTCATTGTTTCTGCAAAAATGTTACATAAGCAGAAATTGGCAACTGTATAAAATGTATTTATTCCCAAGGCTTATAAAAGGCTACCTTTGGAGGTTCTGAGCGAAGTACTTCATTGCATTATACTAATTTTTTTTTTTTCAGTTGAAGGTTACCTCCTTCCACCATCCCATTAATTAGAGCAAGTTTCTAGCAAAACACACTTGAGGAAACAATCCTTTTCTGAGACTAAACTTTGTTATGACTTGATGATGAAACACTGAAATATTTTGTAGGGATCAGCTTTCGCCTGAAGAATGGAGGAAAGCCAATGTCATTCCAGTCTTCAAAAGGGGCAAGAAGGAAGACCTGGGAAACTACAGGTCAATCAGCCTCACCTCCATCCCTGGAAAGATGATGGAATGGCTCATTCTGGGCATCATCTCAAAGCATATGGAGGAAAAGAAAGCTATCAGAAGTAGTCCACATGGATTGATCAAGATGAACTTATGTCTGACTAACCTGATAGCCTTCTATGATGACGATTGGATGGATGGATAGGTGAGAGCAGGACAGTGGATGTTGTCTACCTTGACTTCAGCAAAGCATTCCACATTGTCTCCCATAGCATCCTCATGGATTGTCTCCCACAGCATCCTCAAGCTTAGGAAGTGCAGGTTAGATTTATGGACAGTGAGGTGGAATGAAAACTGTCTGAAAGACAGAGTACAGAGAATTGTGATTAATGGCACAGAATCTAATTGGAGGTCTGTAACAAGTGATGTTCCCCAGGTGTCAGTACTGGGTATATTCAGTACTTCAATATATTCATCAATGACCTGGATGTAGGGATGGAATGTCCACTCAGCAAGTTTGCTGATGACACAAAACTGGGAGGGGTAGCTGACACACCAGGAGGCTGTGCTGCCATACAGCAAGACCTGGACAGGTTGGAGAGTTGGGCAGAAAGGAACCAAATGAAATTCAGCAAGGACAAGTGTGGGTTCTGCACTAGGGAGGAATAACGCCCTGCACCAGTACAGGTTGGGGACTGACCTTTTGGAAAACTGCTCTACGAAAACTGTTGGAACTGCTCTGCACCAAGAGTCTGGGAGTCCTAGTGGATAACAAGATGACCATGAGCCAGCAATGTGCCCTTGTGGGCAAGAAGGCCAATGGCATCCTGGGGAGTATCAGGGCGACAGTGGCCAGCAGGTATTTTTCTAAAAACAAACCTGTCCTTTAACACAGAAATTATTCTTGATTAATTCTATTGACTATATTTTATTAATGGTTTTGATTTGCTTTTCTCTCTTTAATTGATTAGTTTGTATGGAGAATCTCAGAGGAAAAAAGACTGTCATATTTATATTCTTTGGTACATTGCAGATAGTTTCCAATAGCAATTGTCACACAAAATTTCTTCAAGTACAGCGAAAGAAAAACTAAAGGTTGCGTCTTAGCCTTAATAATCACACTTAATTTTAATCTTCTGTGTCCTGGTTTCATAAGCACATAGTAGAAATTTACTCTGAACTCCACATGGATAAACAAACTTTCCTAAAATTTCGTACCTGTGAGGCCCTCATGACCATTTAATTTATTACTTTACCTATGTAAACAATCCTCTAAAAGCATTTGAATTTTGAAGACATTAATTTTCCCAAGTATAATCTGTTATGCTTTTGATTGCAATTGGTGAGTGATTTCCCTGTCCTTAACTTAATCCAGAAGCCTTTTATTATATTTTCTCTCCTTCTGTTCATTTGAGGAAAAAGAGTGATACAGCAGCTTGGTAGACACCTGGCATCCAGCCAAGACTAACCTACCACATTAACTAAACTAATCATCAATCTCTGACCTTCAGATACTCATCTGCCTAGAGCCTGTCTATTTCTTTCATGTTATGTGGACATAGCCAGCAGTCAAAGGAAGGAATGCCCAGAAAGAAGCTCAAAAGAGAAGGAAATAGAACAATGAAGAAAAAGTAGAAACTGGGAATTATTTATTGGAATGAAAGAGTGAGAGCAAGTGAGAGAGTCTATTCATAAGTAGTCTTGAGATCCCTTAACTAAGGGACACTTGATAGTTGAAAGGATGTTAGGAATAACTAAATGATGTACATGATGACTTTGAGTGCCTGAGCAAGAACAGCTTATATAGGATGACAGAATACAAATGCACGGAAGCACAACTGACTCAGTTCTTCTTGGTCCCTGACTAACATATGAGAAAGACAATCATCTTTCTTTGTTCCAGCTGTCCATTCTGTATCATTATTTCCTAGTGAATTTCTGCTTCTCCCAAAAATGTAAGAGCAATTAGCTGATTAAAATTGCAGAAAGGAGAAAATCTCCTAAGGATAGCGAGATAATGACATTCAAAATATTACTTTTATTATTTTCAAACTCAGAGTGAAATATGGGCTACAGCGTTTTTCTAATGAATACTAGTAGCCTAACATGGCTCTGATGTAAAAAAAAGGAAAATTTTGTTATTTGAGAACTAAAGAAATTAAGTGAAGCCAAAATCACTGTTGAGAAACTGTGGTTAAAAATACAGTTTGGAACCTTTGCAAAACCACTTTTCCAATCACATGTTACACAGAAGAAATAAGTTTAGTGCCTTACATTGTTGACCAATTGTTGACCAATTAGCAAGCACTCAATTGACAGAACATTTGACCACCAGTTGCTGCAATTCAGAAATTAAAACTCCAGAATTTGAAACTAATACAGAAAAATCTTAGCTCACAACAGAAAATAAGTATGTTGCAAGAAAACACAAGGAAAGTTCAGTAAAAGTGATAAAGTAGAACCTCTATCTAGAAAATCTTCTTATAGATTTTTACTGTCAACAAATCATGTTTTCTATGAAAACTATGCTTCTCAGTTTTTGTTTCGATTTATATATCATGTTATTGATTTTTCATGCAAAATACTTATTTTTGACATTTTCTTATAAGTACAGGGTTTTCACATCTGTTAGACACCTCTTTAAGTAACTTAATTTCTTTAAGTGAACATAAAGTAAAGCCACTGGAAATAAAATGCATATGCATATTTTTATACTCAAATGCTATTGATAAGAGGTTGGTTTTAAACCTCAGGTAGAATGTGTTCATTACTACTATTTTTTTTATCAATGAATAATGAAAGAGAAACTGCCTGCATGTGATATAAAATGTGCAGCACTAACATCCTGATGGAACTAAAGTGTTTTAACTTCAGAGGACAATGAAGTTACAAAATGTTGTAACTTCATCTCGACAATTTCAGAGTCCAGAAACCAAAGTTCTAATTAATATAACCTCAAAATCTACAATTATAAGGGGTAATGCCCAAGCACGTAAATACGTATAGTGTCAGACTCAAAACTTCAGTGGCTCCTGGAAAAAGTAGTAACCTTACAATGTATTAAGCAGATCAGAGGTGATATTTTTTAAAATATAGTAATGGTATGTTTCATGTGTCCTAGGGAAACAGTGTACCTTGCGCAACAGTAGATTTCCCAGAACAATAGTGCTTCTCTGATTTTCCGTTGTTTCTTACATACTGATCTACAAAGTATCTCTTATCTAGGCACTTTTGCCAATCGAAAAGGAAGATTCTAGGACATGAAAGGAATAATCCACCATGCAGAGTTTAAAGTCAGATATATAACATACTCCATTACCATTTACTTGCTCCATCATCTGCAAATAATAACCTTCACCTTTGCTCTTCAGCTTTTATGTGCAGTGCCCAATCGAAGCTAAAATTCAGCATGGAGGAGAGTGTTAGCTATTGACAGCTGAGCAAGAAGACTTTGCTTGCATACAACATTGCAGTGACTTTTGTATGGTGGAAGACTAATTAAATGATGATAAAGCGCAACTTCTATGAGCAAACTTCCTTGCATATTAGTTTCTGAAATTCAACTCATGGTTGTAATACATAACAGCATAACAACTCAAATATTGAAACTATTCTCGTTATAACATTGATTTAGAGTATACTTTTTTCCTCTCCTCTGTTTCCCTTCCCCCAAAGATATTGCTTCCCCCCTTGTTACATATACTTCATGAATTCCTTGCACTAAGAGTAATGGGTGGTTTGTAATTTCAGTTAAAGATGAGAGTCTACAAAGTCAAGTGAAATCCTGTGAACATGAATCTCATGACATCCTAGCAATATTTAGAAGTCCCATTTCTCCTGAATCCTGACAGGAAGATTAATGATTAAAAGCTTGGTTGTGGCATTCATTTATTACAAAGCCCTTATGCACGCACACATGCACACACCTTTAACTTGCACCCAGAAATGTCAAACTGTGCTTTTCTGTTTCAGCTTTCCAATTTGTTTCTTAACAGAGTTCTACACAAAATTTACTTGTTTTGTATTATGACAGATTATGGGAAAAAGAAATTTTATACAGTCTTTTTCTCTTAAACTTCTGTTGCTGCTTTACCTAGTGAATAATTATGTATAATATTGAGACAAGTTTGGTAACAGGACAATTTTTGCTATATTCGTATATATAGAAAATGCTTTAGAAAAGCTCTCACACACAGATCACATCATAAAGATTTCTAAATTTCTTACTTTTGGAATTCATTGTGTGTGTCATATAAACATTTATAAAATATATAGATACTTAAGTAAAAAAATAGTACTTTTCTTACAATGTTTCTGAAGTAAAAAGGGGAAGGATAGAGAAGTTTTATTTTTCTAGTTAATTTGGTTTTGTCTCTGAATATTTTCTGATTACTTTTCTGTTTCAATTTTACCCCAAGTTCATAGTTATAGAATACTGGCAAAATAAATACTTGTGACTAAACAAGTTCTAGGATCCTATAGGTGAGCAAATGATACTAAAAGCATATTGTTCTACCTGAAGGGTAGTGCCTTGAGATCACATTGCTGTTTTTCTTGTAAAATGTCCCATACAAAAGAAAGATATATGTGATTCTGGCTTTCAGTTTATATTCAAGTGATAGGAATGATCTTACTTTTATCTACTGCAGTTCAGCCTTTGTTAAGTTCATTAAAACTAAGTGTGAGTAAAGCTGATATCAGGAAAATATTTTGCATCAGTAAAATGTGGGCACTTCAGTTGTAATTAGGACAGCATTTATAGATCTGCCTCTTCTTCCATCAAGCAAATTTTTGAAATATTTTTTTTAAGGATATAAGAACCATCCACTTGGGAAGAAAAAAAAAAAAACACCTGGAAAGAGGGGGAGAGGTGAAGTAGGGGAAGAAATGTAAGTATTTCAGTACTTTCAGAAGCACTAAAAAATTGGAAGTCTGGACTTGAAGACTCTTGCAGGAATCTCAGGCAAACTTCAAGGCCACTGAGTAATCCTCGGGGACTGAGGAAAAACTCAAAGCTAAGGTCATCTCAACACCATCTCTAAATACTAAGCATTATTCCCACAGACCACTGTTAACAGGTAACCTCATTCAGCACAGTATACATGTTACCAGGAATATGCACCAGTATGAATGGGTTCTATGAAAATGTATGCTACCTATATATTTATTACTTCCTTTATATTAAGATATTTCTAGCAGGGCCCCAACAGTGCTCTGGATCCCTGTGATTTTGTCTACATATAGATGATATAAATACACAAACATACCAAAAAGTTACTACAACAATTTGCATAAAACAAATACAAATAAATAAATAAGACCTTGCTTATGTTGTATAAATTATTAAAAGAAAACATGGTTTTTCTTTTTCTTAATACTTCCATCCAAGTGCTCTGAAAGTAGGAAAAAGTTACAAGTGTTTGAATCTTATTTCTTAAAATATAGAGATTCTACTTGGTTCCAGCCAGAGACACTTATCCATATATCTATCTTTTCTCTTTCTTCTGTCCCACTACCCTCAGACCTAGGAGGTCTGTCCTCTCTTTAAAGCTTTCATGTGTTTCACTATTAGTTTGCTAGCAGTTGTTCCAGTTGGTCTTTTGTCAGTATGTCAATGAGTTACTTTAATAAATATGCTTTACAGAGATTCATTTTCTCCGCCTATTGGCTGTTGTCTATTGGCAAAGCCAAGAAAATTATTCCTTCTGAGAGTCTTTATAGATTAAAGTCTTCTCATGGTTTTGGTTAGTAACTCTGTATCCTTCATCCTTAAAAGGGAAGCAATACTTCCAAATATGTATTAAGAGATACAGGATTAGATATGAGTTGCCAATATTATTTTAAATATATATATAACTTTTCAAAAGTTCTTCCAGGACTGCAACAAAGAGCCATTATTCCACTTCATTTTCAAGCACTAGAAGTAGAAGCAGCACTGGTAGTTTTCTACAGTTCTAGTAACACATATTGCTAGGGATAGGTATAATCATCTTACTATTATCCCAACTGTATTAACTGAAAGGGATTCCCCTCTGTTTCTGGTCACTTTGCTACACTGTAAACATCTTCTAGGTAGAGAACTGTGGGAAATTAAAAGCTTAGCACAAAGTAATCTAACTTCAGCACACAGGGGTCCCATTTTAATTGTTAGTTGAACTTGCATCCCTGAATACATGAGAAACATTGATCTTCAGTCCACTGAAAGCTTTTGTCTAAGGAAATTATATGCACTACGGCATTACTAGTGAAAAGAAAAGTACTTCCATGCATACAATTTCATGAACTATATGATTCTTTTTGTTCTCTGAGTTT
Organism: Pedionomus torquatus; assembly: GCA_013398155.1. NCBI lineage: Eukaryota > Metazoa > Chordata > Aves > Charadriiformes > Pedionomidae > Pedionomus > Pedionomus torquatus. The sequence goes on from VZRU01020638.1 coordinate 32,724, forward strand.
GTCTATGGCCTCGGTATTAACTCCAAAATATGATAACATTCAGATATTATCACTTTCTGAGATTTTTTGCCTCTGTCATGGGTTGTCCAGCAAGCCACTCTTATGTCAATTACGTAGGTTAGTGAGAGAAAAAAAAAAAAAAAAAAAGAACTAAAAATACCTTCTCCCCATTCTAACTTTCTTCCCAGGCTCAACTTCACTCTTGACTCTTACCTCCTCCCTACCAAGTGTCACAGGGGTATGGGGAATGGAAGTTAGATCAATTCATAACATTTCATCTCTGCCACTCCTTCCTCCTTGTACTCTTGTCCTGCTCCAATATGGGTTCTTTCTCATAGGATAAATCCTTCACAAACTGCTCCAATATGGGTATTCCATGGGAGGCAGTTCTGTAAAAATTGTTCTAGTGTAGGTCCATTCCTAAGGGAAAAGTCCTTCATGAACTGGCTGCTTCAGTGTGGGTGCCACAGAGCATACATAGTTTCTACCAGAAAACTTGCTTCTGCGTGGGCTCCTGTCCATGGGCTGCAGCTCCTGCTCAGAGCCTGCTCTATCATGGTGTCTCTGTGGGCTACAGCTCCCTTCAGAGAATATTCTCATGTTCCAGTGTGTGGTCCTCCATGGGCTGCATGACTAGAGCTTCATGACAATGCTTTTTTATCCCTGGCAGAATTCTTTATCAATAAGTTAAACAATAACAAGAAAAACCCCATAGCATGATTTCAGCAAATTCCTTTGTCATCATTTGTGGTGGTGGTGGTGTTTTGGGTTGGTTTTTTTTTTGTAATATCTATTGAAGTTACAAGTTGAACACATTTTGACATTAGCAAGTCACAAAGTTCATATTGATTTTCTGGTCTTCTCTCTTTCCTGCAGCCTTGACTAAAATGAACTAAAATATCACTTTCTACCTTGGTCATTTGGAATCACAAGGTTGTCAAGGTTGAAAGGGACCTTTAAGATCATTTCAGTCCAGCCATTAACCTAACATTGTCAACACAACTACTAAATCATGTCCTGAAGTACTGTGTCTACATGTGTTTTAAATACCTCCAGGCATGATGATTCCACCACTTCCTTGGGCAGCCTGTTCCAATGTTCTATAACTCTTTCTGTGAAAAAACAATTTCTAACATTCATCCTATGCTTCCCCTGGTAGGGAACTCCTCATAAGGCTTGTGCTCCATACCTTTCACCAGCTTCTTTTCCCTTCTCTGGACATGTTCCAGAATCTCATTGTCTTTCTTGCAGTGAGGGGTATAAAACTGAACACAGTATTTGAGACGCGTCTTCACTAGTGCCAAGTACAGCAGGACAATAAATTCCCTAGTCCTGCTCTCTGTGCTATTCCTGATACAGGCCAGGATGCTGCTAGCCTTCTTGGCCACCTGGGCACATTTCAGGTGGCTCCCTATGAACACTTCCAGGTCCTTTTCCACCTGGCAACTTTCCAGCCACTCTTCCCCAAGCCTATAATGCTGCATAGGGTTGTTGTGACCTAGGTGCAAGACCAGACACTTGGCCATTTTGAATCTAATACCATTGGCCTCAGCCCATTAATCCAGCCTGTCCAGACTCCTCTTTAGAGCCATGCCACTCTCAAGCAGATCAACACTTCCACTCAACTTGGTGTTGTCTGCAAATGTATGAGGATGCATTCGATCATTCGATCTCCTTACAGGTCATTAGTAAAGATATTCAACACAGCTGGCCTTAGCACTGAGCTCTGGGGAACAACACTTGTGATTCATTGCCAAGTGCATTTAACTCCATTCACCACCACTCTTTGGGCCCAGCCATACAGCCAGTTTTTTACTCAGCGGAGAGTGCACCCATCCAAGCCTTGAACAGCCAAGTTGGTTGCAAGTTTTCAGCTATTCTTTACTGGAAATATTTTATGTGTCAGTACCTTCATTATATTTTTCTAAGTGTTCATAATTATTACATTTTTATCTTTCATGCACGAAGACTATTAGAACAATACACACAGTATACACTATAATTCCGGCAGACATGAAAAATACACACACTTCAGCAAACTATGAAGCTAAACATTAAGATGCTTAACTTGGGCAAGACACCTTACACATTTCTGCTGGTGAAGCAGCATCAGTGCATGCAGAAGGTTCAGACACTGTAACCCCTGGGATCTACCCTTTCACTGTGCTGCCAAGCTGCATTTCCCACCAGAGCTGTTGATATGGTTGCTGGTGAACTGATCCAACAGTGGTTGAATCAGGTATTTTGGGTTTTTTCCTGTTAAAGATTTTATATGTTTCCATGCTGGTGTTTTTCCTCTTGAATCTCTGATCTACTAATGATCCCATCTCAATGGAGCCTCTGCAATTTTACCTTTCTTAACCTTTCTGCAGATGTTCTGATGTTTATTTCTCATAACTCTTCAATTTTCTCAGCTGCCTGAGCCAAGGTTGCTCAGTTGTGTACCAAGTCTGAGCCTTGAGCACCTGTTATGCAGGAAACTGAATGCTTGGGGCAGGCAGGGAAGGCAACAGAAAGATTTTGGGCATGTACTGGCACATCTTATTCTGCTAGATCCAAACCTCCTTAACATGTCTGAGGAGCTATACAAGCCTAACCCACCTCTAGTGCTAGTAGGTTAGCCAATTCATTTTCAATATGTACCAGGCAAGTAGAGAAATTAAGAAAAATTATATTAAAAAAATAATTAAAAAATCCCTATTTTTTCATAAATAGCATAAAGAAATATTTATATTTAGTATGTAAATTAAGCAATTTAGTCTATGATTAAAAGTACACGTCTCTATGGTAACTAATTGCTACGCCTTATTTGATTGATATCTGGTTTACTGCGACAGGTATATTTTTAGTTTTACTTTTAACTAATATTCAGAAACATAATTATTGCATGCAGACCTCTAATCACTTATTATGAATTTGCAGAGATATAATTTGTAAATAAGCCTCTAAGAGTTTTCTTTTAATTTTAAATGCAGTTTATATATCAGATCTGAAAAACTGTTTTTTTCTGCATTTGTGCTGTTGATTGCAGTAATATAGAAGTAATTGCTTGTAATCTGGTAAAGTGTAATTATACCTAGTTTGATTTAGACAAAGATATGGATATTTCAGAATTAGATAGAATGAAGTATTTTATAAATAATTTATAAGAAAAGATGTTTAATAAGATAATTTTGTAGACTATGCTTGAACAAATATTTCAATTGAATTATGAGCACATTATGTGGGGTTCATCTTGTCTCACTTTAGCTGTCTAACACATACTAATCTAAGTCTAAATTTGTGTCTTAAGAGTGTATACATCAGTAATGAAGAGCAACCAACAACACAAAAGGCAATGTGTCGTGGTCTCAGCCAAACCCACCAAACCCTGAGCGACAGATGCTCCCCCCCC
>VZRU01020638.1:36225-90938 GCA_013398155.1 Pedionomus torquatus
GGGGCATGATGCTGATGGGATGGAATACCCCTGTTGGTCAGTCCTGGGTCACCTGTCCTGTCCGCTCCTCCTTGAAGGCGGGACCCTCCGACGGGCGAATGATGAAAATTATCTGACCTTGGTTCTTCCAGCAATAAGTCTAAACAAGGGCCTCTCTGCACCATCCCCCGGTACAATCAGGTCCTATCACTGCGAGATGGAACAGCTCCGCACAATGTGCTGTTAATTTCAGAGCCCAGCCAGCTAGGAGAGGTCTAGCTAAGAAAGCAAAACTGTAAAACAGAAAATTGGTTCATTTTACCCCAAACCAGGGCACAATGTAAAATACTGCTCAGATCTCTTGGTCAGCCTGACTAAGAGAGCACTAATTGACATCTGAAAAAAGTCTGGAATAGAAAGGTCAATATTTGGCAGCAGACATTAAATAACCTTTTCCAGAGCCTTTCAAGTGTTCTTCAAGAACTGAAAAAGTATACCTTGACTGATTTACACAGATTGTAAGATTTTTTTAAATCCATCAGTTCTGTATTTAATAATTGTCTACTATTATGATTACAATGAAGTTAAAGAACCACCAGTTAGATACAAGATTTGAATCTGAAAACTGATATCATTGATAATAATTTAGGCTGAAAAAAAAAAAAAAGGAGACATTGCTTCAAAGTAAAGATGCTCTATAAGAAATAGACAGTATAGGATAATTGGCTATAAAACTTGTAAAAGTCAATTGTTGGAGCACAGTTTAATTTTAATACTCATTTTTCCCTCTGTTTATGTTTAAAAAAAAATAATGGTTTTTGTTTAATTATTTTCAATTTCTACAGGAAAACAGTTGAAAAATATATGTTTTTTTAATGTGTTTTTTTTTTTTTTTTTAATGTAGAATGTCACGGAATTTTTTTTAAAGACCAGTCATTTAGTCTTTGTCATCTACAGATTGCTTAATTAGTTTCTAAAGATGTTGAAAAGATGGCTGAGTATATGCAAATATGCTAAGACCATAGTAGTGTAATGAACATAACATTAGGCACGGATAAAGTAGGAAAAACATCATATAATGGGACATATGCAGTATTTTGTCTGGAAGTTTTGCTTTTAAACATATATGTCTTTTTTGTTTCTTTTCTCAGTGTATGTAAGATGAAATCCCTCACCCTCTCCCAAAATATATTTGAGAGCCACTTACTCTTTTTGAAAAACTTGTTTTTACGTTTAGCTTTACTTAAGGAAAATATTAAAATTATTGCCGTTGAAAGAAAAATGTTTTTTTCAAATGTTGATGAAAACATCTGGGGTGTGTGTGATTTGTATTTCTTATAGGAAAATATATAAGGTTTTCCACTTCCATAGTTACATACAGCTAATCATAAATTAATTCTGGTTTGAAATTTTCCTGTTATCTTTGCATGGATGTTCAGCTCTTTAGAAAGGCCGAGCAAAAATAGGTCTGCAAATTTTGAATACAGGGACAGTGAAGAAAGTATATTATTACCATTACAAAGCAGAAGGGGGAGGGGAGAAACCTGTAACTTCTTTATGAACAACCCTAGAACTGAAATGGATGAGAACTGCAAGCCAAAATTTGGCAGGGAAACAGCTCTCATTTAAAAGAAATACCTTTGCTTTCAGAGAAAATTGATTTTGTCTTTACCAAGATATGAGCTTTTGAATATTGAATACTGACTACAGTAATAAGTTCCTAAAATTTTCCTTCCATGTGAACCTTAGAAGTACAAAATATTTTTACCATAAATAAAGCATCATGTATAGCTGCAGATTAGTAGTAACTCCTGTTTATTTCATAAATATGAAGCTGTTGAAATTGCTTTTGACCTTTCTGATACTTTTGTTGTACATTTCTTATAAATTGTACTCTTTTCACTGCCTTGTCCCTCATCTAGAAACCACTGTCTTTTATCTGAAATAGTTTTCTGTTCAAAAGCTTGTCAATTCTATATCACACACACATATCTAACTTACAGGACTGTGAACATTCACAAAATTGAAACTTATATCAGTATTGTATGATCCTGACTGCAAGACCTCTTTTCACAAGATGTTTTTATTTCTCTCAAATAATCTTGAAATGGATTCCAATTATCCTTTTAAATTAATATAGCTATTTCAGCAAACTCAAGCAACCTTGGTTAACTCTCAGGCATTAAGAATAAAGCACTCCTCTTAAGTGATTTCATAACTGATAACAGTCTTACCATGCCAGAATGAGATAGGCTGGATTCAAATTACAGTTTCAGATGGTTGAAAAAGTGACCTTTCCTGTTCATTCTTTATTATATCAAGACTCCTGTAACTGAATCACGTAGGAGAAGATAACATTTACTTTAAGGTTCCATTGCACGAGGAACTTGATATAAAAAGTGTGATTGTCTTTCCATCTTGAGAACCCAAGATTACCTTGTATTGACTGGACCTTTCATTTTCCTCCTAAACAGATTTAATACTCCACAAGAACTTTCCGAACTTCCCGCTTCACCGATTACTTTGTTTAAAATCTTCTAGTAGAGCTTTTAGGGAATGCTGTATTCTTTTGGGTGCTGCAGCCACTAAGACGTCCATATTTTACACATTATTTGTAGAGTATTTGCCCTTTTTCTTGTAATGTGCATTTTCCTTTGAAAAAACAGATATTTTAATTTATTTTAATTAGCTTTGGGTAATATGTAGAAGTATTCCAGTGAAGATTTTCAATAGATAAAAGCTTAATTAGGTGGATTATATTACAGTCTAGAAATTATATTTTAAATTTCTGACAGTGCATGGGATTTCTTAAATAAAATTCATAATATCAAGTCAAACAGGCACATTTATTTTTGTCTTTGAAAACCTTAAAAGCTTTAATTCACTTTCATTGCAAATGTAGATATCAGGATACTTTCTCAAAGGATCAAATGCCAATAAAGGATGAGACTGAACTTCAGTAGTCTTTCAGACTTTGGATCATTTAAACTTTCTTCAGGAGTTTTCTGTCTACACTGGTTCTTCAAGATCTGTTTGTTCAACTGCAAGACAATTAATGCAGCTAGTAACTGGTTAGAGAGTTGGTTTTTTTAAAAAGGAATATATATAGATTGTCAAGAGTAAAAGGTAGACAACTCTCCCATCATTGATTTAGAACAGTAGGCAACAGATTTGGTTTCCTCAGTTTAATACATAGTACCAAGATAGAGAAAAACAGTTCCACACCTGTTAATATCCTGTTAAAAACCTGACTTGTCACGATAAATAGGTTATGCTTCTTTTGGAAGCATATGCCCTTACTCATCCAAAAGGAATTTAAAGAGCAGCACAAGGGAACTATATGTGAAACAAATATGTGTCTCCACTTGCTATGAAACTTCAAGGTTCACACAATTTTTGGTAATAACATTGATCACTTTTTAAAACTAACATCATTTGATGTAAGAGTCTGACAAATATCCCCTTGGCAAAAAGGAGAATTTTCATTATAGCTTCCCTCTCTACTTCTCTGTAAACACATGTTTTTTATTATGCTTTTTAACTGTTATAATCTATTAAATGCTAGATCTTCAAAAACACATATGTGCTTATTTCACTGTGTAGGGTAAGAGAGACAGTTATATGTGCCTGAGGATGTGATCCAATGTTTGCTTCTTTTCCTTTACTCCTACACTGCATTTCATACTGTCACTCCCAAAACATATCTATGTGCAAAAAATGCAAGCAAAACTGATAGAAAAATTAATGGCTAGATTGTTACATTTTAGTAATTACTAGAGTAATAATTTATCTTCTGACATTAATAAATGTAGTTTAATGATTTAAGCAAGTTGGTAGATAAAGATAATACCTTTTAAAAGACCATAATGTCTAGAAAGAAAAAAAAAATTACTATTAGAGAAGTTAGGGGAAATCTTTTGCCTCTGAAAACAAGCTTAAGTTGTTATAGTACAACTCATTAGCTATTACTTTCACAAAATGTCCTAGCTAAATACTGCATCTTTCATAATCATCAAAGGTCTGAAGTTGACTTGTTCACACTGTTCTGAAAAAACTCTCTGTAACTATTTCCATAAATTTTCCTCTCTGATAGCAACTGCTAGTGCACTAACTTATATTTGATTACAGCAAAAAAATAATATTGGATACAGTCTCATTTAGAAATTTTTAATTTTTCCTACCAGCATCAACACTAAAAAATTATTCCTATGTCTCAGCAGTATCAAAATAATGTTAAATAGCTCTGGCTAAAGCTTGCTTTCTTTTCTACTTGGCTCCCAACCACATTAAAAAATATATACCCTCTAGTCACTTACTCATTTTAGCAGAAGTGAAATAAATCAAAGGCTACTGTCACTGCATTTATAGACAAGGACAGTGCTTTTATTTCTGTATGTTTGTGGTATCTGAGGAGTTAAAATATAGTCCTTCTTGTGCTTAGTTCTTTCTATTCTATAAGAAACACCATCCTTCAAGAAAGTTTGCCAGCTATCAGTCTGGAGAGACATACTTTCTGTTGTTGATGCATTTCATGTTACATCAAAACACTCATTGACAAAAAAATAACAACAAACAAACAAAAAAAATTAATAATAATAATAATAAAACATTTCCTTAATTTTATTCAATTATTCTACATAGTAGCACTTTCTTTGTAAATGGCAATACAAATATTTCTAAAAAAATGGGGCAGCTCAGTGTGGTGGAATTCTGCAATATAGGAAGAAAAGGTGGGCAAGATTTTCTAAAAGAAATATAAAAAAGGAGGCATGGAGAGAAGCAAAGGCGTGATGTCTGAAAGAGAGGAAAACCGTAGAGGATGAGAAGGAACTATCCTTTGAAGTATAAAGTTTTGGCATGATCAAAAGCTCCCTGTAAGTAATGGAAAGATTTGTATTGAATTCATTGGCTTTAAATTCAACACAGTCTAAAGAAAAACAACAAACTTTCCTTCTTTTTCCCACCATCTCCTTAGTTGTGCTTTTTTTTCAGAGTTAGTCATACCAAACAGACAAGTTAGAGAGTCAGAAATTAAGTTAGAAATCATTGCTTTTATTTGAAATAATCAACAAAACTCATTAATTTATTTTAAAATTCTAAAGTGTAACTTTTTACCAAGGAATTTAATGGATTTAAATATTCTGGCTACTGTGTCAGATGTCTATTAATAATTTACCATGTTTTATGGGGGAAAAATAAAACAGGTTTTGCATACATATAAGTCTGTACAATATTTCATATCTTTTCACTATCTTTTCACAGCTTTTAAAATCAATAAAACATTTTTCTTTTTTTTTCTTTTTTTTTTTAATATTTGTCTCTTTCTTTTTTCTAAGGCACTTTTGGTAAGATACAAAGTAATACAAGATATAGTCATTGACTTTATCATCCTAGAGAAACGAAATGTTTTAGCTTAATTTTAATGACAAAGATTCAGAATCTCAGATAACTACCTTCATTTGCTCTTAGACCACTTTTTCGATTCATTTCAAGAAACTTTCTGAATGAGGCCATTTAAAGATAACTAGCAACAATAATGTAATTTTACTTTTCCTCTATCTGTGTTGTCATTATCTTTAATTTTTTTTAAGAGAATTTTAGTTCAAATAACATTTTTATAGAAATAATAAATGGCTCTAAGGACTGCAAAGTAACTTGGTGTCACAACTGAGCCATCAGATAATGAAAATGAAACTCATTAGCTGCGTACTCCCTTTTTTCCTCACACAGTCTTAAAAATCTGAGTTGTATAGTATGCAAGTCATGCCGACAATTGAGCTTCTTAAACAGTAAAATCTCAAGTCCAACTATTCATATTGTTGTTGTGTTCTCCTCTTTCTCATTTCATTTTTTTTTTGGCATCTTTTTTTGGCTATTTATTTTGGTTTTTGTTTTTGTTTTTGTTTTTTTTTTTTCTTTTGCTTGTCTGTTTATTTGGTTTTAACATGCTTTAATAGTATGAAAGCTCTCCACCTGTTGAAAGAATCTTATTAGCTCAAAACAGCTATGGGTGGCAGTATTCCAAAATTATCCAACCTAATCCCACCTGTTTACCTCAGCAAGAGCTTGGGGAAACTAACATGGCAAAAGAATCACTTCATATACATGTTAAGGATGAGGGAAAGACTGATTATTTGTCCCCATATTTGTACCTCCCTTTACATCGTAACTGTTACAGATCTCAAATCCCATGGTTTATTTGGATTGTTTGGCTTTCATTTCTTTTCCATCCTGTCTCTTTTCAAAATGTCTCAAATTTTGAAGCCAGTACACAGTAGCAAGAATAGATATGAAAGTTTGTATGTTTTCCACCAAAGCTTCAAGTTTGAAAATGGTTCAATAACTAAATGCAATGTAAAAATGGTTTTCCCCACTTCTTTATCTTGTATACTATGGAAACATAACTCTGTTCAAGTTTCTTTTAGCTGATGATTTTTTTCTGCTGCCCTCAGTACTTTATTAGCTTATTGACTATTTCAGCTGGATACAACAGCTGGTTGAGGGTTTCTCTATGTGTTTGTTTCTCAAGATATTTTGTAAAAATTGCATGTACATAGTGGGAGGGGAGAGGGCATATACTGGTTCAAAAGAATTATTGTCGTAGTCCTGAACTCATACCTGCGTAGGTATCAGATAATTCACATGACAAAAAAGATCTTTTAAGTGTCTCTGTTATGAGAAAAAGGGTTCACCCAGAGCTTATATTTATTCTACAGCAAGAAGTACAAGGGAAAGTAAAAAAAAAGTATGTAGCAAGTGTCACTTGGAGCTTATGATGTGTGAAGCATCAAACATGGCAGCTGTCAGTCTGTGTCAGGTCCCGGCAATTGAGCTGCCTGACAAAAATCAATCAGAAGACCAAGAATGAGCCTGTTAGCCTGACTGGTGGTTTATTCTTTGCATGTAAAATCCATCACTTGAGGTTTTTTTGTTTATATGAGGGCTTTATTTATTTTTATTTTTTCTGTGTGCCACTTGCTGTCAGATGCACATTTTTTTTACCTCATCCTTGCAAACTTCATCCAGCTTCTGACTCCTGCCTGTGCTCTTTGTCCTTACTCTAGTCTTCTTTGCTCCTTGTCCTGGTTGGTACCTTCTTATTCCTTGTTCCAGGAGGGTGGACAGTTATTCCAACAATTTTATTTTCCTTCAGTTCAGAAACCTTTTTTTTTCTAGGATCTTGCAACTTTTCCCATACATTTTGCATGACTGTTGGCTTGACATTACCCTTGATCTCTTTGGGTTGTTACCTTGTGTTACACCTGGTTTGTATTCCCTCCCTTAATTCCTTCCCTTAATCTGTCCATAAGAGCTTGGAAAGGTAGCCAACTTTCTATCTGCTTTTGCTTAATGAAAGTGCTTCTCTTTTTGCCCATAAGCAATAAGGTGTAAGGGTAAGAAGAACACAAAGACAAGAAAGTGAAGCATTGTAGCCTGGTACTAGAGTTGGTTGGCTCATATAAAGGCCATGTCATGACGAAGTGACCTACTAGTGTAGAGGAGATAACATCACACAGATGTTAATAACAGAATAATTTTCTCCCCGAATAAATTGAATATAAATTACATATATTTAATGATTTAGCAGATGATTTCACTACAGCAATATAAAATTAATATGTCATTACAAAGGTAATAAACTCATAAGGCACAAAATCACAAAAACAGCCTTCAAAATTTCAAGGTAATATGGTGGGTTTTCTTTCTCTTTTTATTTCGCAAGGTCTTTATAATATACTCTTGAGTGGGCTGACGCTGCCTCTCAGATACACATAGTTTGGTAAGCTGGATATCATCTACACATCTCCTCAAAGATGGAAAATTTTGCCCTGTGCAGTAGAATGTGAACTTGTCTAATATAGACAGGCTGTGATTACATGATAATCAATCATGCCCAGGCAAAGACCAAGTACCTACTTAACATTTACCCTTCAGTGCATACATATAAAGGTCACTGTATAATAGATATTTTCTCATACAAGTCTGAATTCCAGTGAGATATTTTAATAATATAACTCTGGCTAAATATTCAATAACAAGTGTAGATTGAACATAGCAAGCAAAGACAGAGCTAATAACACAATAAAAATTTGGAAACAAGCAGCTTCCTGTGGATGGTTTCAAATCTACAATGATAGTCTCAAATTGAGTATTGATTTCCACAGATTATCTTTGGTTGTTTTGTAGGGGTAAATGTTTCACTATCTAGGAAAAATATATTTAAGTAAGTTATTTTATGAAGTAGGATGTTGAAATGAATGGTATTTATTCAAATATCAAAATATATGTCATTAGAATAAATGTAGAGCAGTTTCACTGTTTATAATACATAATAAATATAATGTTTCTCATGTTTTCAATATCTTTCTTGTTTATCTCATGTATGTTATATGGCTACAGGATATCCATATTAAACACAGGCTTTGCCAATTATAAGGTAATCCATTTTTGGTTTATATGAGTAGGAACACCTAGTGTACTTATTCAACATAACTTAATGAATTTTAATGAAGGACTGAGAAAATACATGAGGAAATTAAAAGTATTTTACACATTAAAAAAAGCATATCAGCGAAAAGCCAAACCAAAACCTTTCATCCCTAGAAATAACAGTGCTGGATTAGGCATAGCTGGTGTTTCTAGCTATTTCTTACTGGTAAAGCCAAGAATTAGAAATTAACCACCCTACTTGGTAATTGTGACTAAACTTTAAACATAGCCAGCTATAAAATCATTGATAGACAGACTAAAATTCATTGAATATACTTTAGTCTCTCCCAAGTGTATATCTTAGAAGCATTGTCTTTATTAACTGCAGTTACATTCTGTGAAACCACTTTATTTTTGCCTCTGATGGCATATGTCCTTATTCATTTCAAAAGGACAGTCTTTGCTGATGGGCAGAAATGAGTGATTCTTCTGTGGACAGCCTTCTCACCTTGTCCTCCACCAGAGAACATGTTATTTTCTTTTTTTGTCCTGCCCTGTTTTCAAGAGACTTATTCTGAATGATCTTTAGGATCCTTTCCAATCTAAACCATTCTATGATTCTGTCATATACTCAGTACAATACATAGAGGCAATCAGCTGCTCAAAAGTGCTTATTATCCCACTGCTGTTGGTGCAGAACCACCTTGAGTACTATGTGCAGTTCTGGGCCTCACCATTTAAAAAAAGATGTTAAGGTCCTTCAGTGAGTCTGAGGAGGGCAACAAAGCTGATGAAAGGGTTTGGAAACAGGCAGGCATGTCCTATGAGGAGCACTTAAGGACTCTGGCTTTGATTAGTTTAGAGAGTGGAGGCTGAGAGGCAAACTCATTGTTCTCTCCACGTTCTTGAGGAGCAGAAGTTGAGAGTGAGATGCTGTTCACTTATCCCTGGGATCCAATGTATCATTGGGAAATAATTGGACACATGGGAATAATTCAAAGGGGATGCTTAGACTGAACATTAGAAAGCGTTTCTTTACTGAGAGGGTCGTCAAATATAGCAACAGGTTTCCTAGAGAGCTGATCAATGCTGTAGGTCTGTCAGCATTCTTTAACATATCAAGCCCTGAATTGGATCAGGCAGTTGGACTAGATCACAGTTGTAGGTCTCTTTCAACTGAAATTATTCTGTTCTGTTCTATTCTATTCTATTCTATTCTATTCTATTCTATTCTATTCTATTCTATTCTATTCTATTCTATTCTATTCTATTCTATTCTATTTTCTCTGTTCAAATAAAGAATCTATTTCATCTATATTACTCATGATTTTATAATGTTTCTAATTTCTTTATGCTTCTGTGTTTTGTTTCCCAAATCAAATAAATGAGATCTTGTTTTAATTGATAAGATTATCTCAAAACAGAAAGAAATTTGTATTTACTGTTCAGTTAGAGCTCTTGACAGACTTTTGTTGACTTTCTAGACTTAAAAATGTTATAATCCACTTATTCTAAATAGAGAATTCTATCATTAAATACTTGTCAGGCTACTTCTAGTATTCATTTATTCAACTAGTTTATCTCAAAGAGCAATTCTATCTTGTGAAAACATCATGTCTAAAGTATTCTTACCCTTCACTTTCTGATCCATTAAAACCTTTCATGGAACTTGCCCAGGCAAATCTTATCCAGGAAAAAGAAAAATCATGTTTCTTCCTCATTACTTCCTTATTCCCATAGGTTTCTTCTCTTTTATTCCACAGCCTTTCTGCTCTCTTACATAAAATGGCTGGTAGGAAGGATGAAAAGGAGTGTCATGATTCCAGCATATTTGAAGAAATGTGCCAGTTTGAACAAATTTAATTGCTTCAGTAACAAATTTTCCAGGGGGACACAGACAATGACACTCACACACTAAGTGCTTTAGAAGAGAAATCACTAGATCCAGTGATACATTCAGCAACAGCAAAGAGTGAAAAACAGAAAGCAAGCAATTTCTATGCTCATCTTTTGAAAAGACCACCCTAAAATTCTTTAAAATCTAACAATACATTTCAGGGTTTTTTTTCATTAAAGTATTGCTTCATTTATTACTTGACCTTTTCTGTAGTTTAGTTGTTTGTTGTTGGTTTTTTTTTTTTTTTTTGTTTTCTTTGCTTGTTTGTTTGTTTGTTTGTTTTTATGCTAGCAAAGGATGATATACAGAAAATTTTATTTCCTTCTGTAAAGCAGCAATCTCATGTAACCAGTTTTTATGTTTCTATTTTTTCAGCTCGCATAAGCTGGGTAAAGATTAATTCTCTTAATTGCATTGTACTAACAGTATTTCATCTCAGAATTGATGTATATATCAGTATTTAGCAGGATAGCCATTCTGCAATTTATCAATGCCAGAGACACGTGCTACAGAGAATGTGAATTTTGTGAATACAGAACTGGCAATGCAAGTGAAAGATCTAGACCCAGGGCAAAAGCCTGGGGTTTGTGATGCCACAGTGAATTTTCTTTCCCTTTTTGCTTTACTTTCCATAGTAACTTCCCTTTCTATCTTTTCACTGTTTTCACTAATTAGACCCAGATAGTTACAAAATTGAATTGACATGCTAATTTTAGATGTCATTTTAATAAGAGACATTGTTTTTCTAATAAAGACAGAAAAATTTAAGTAATATATATTTAAATGTTGCCCTATCAAGTGACCCATGTAACTGAACTGTTTCTTCTACAGTTTCATGAATGAAAATTGTTACAGGCAGAAAACCAGATTTGAATATGCATTGACAAAATAAAATAAATACATGAGATATTAATATTCGTAATATACAATCACTTAACTTCAGAAGTGAATGGTGAAGTTTGAATATGATGGCTAATTTATCTTAAAAATAATTTTTGTTTATTTGCTTTCTTTTGTGATATAACTGCAGCTGGACTTACATTTGGCTCGCTAATCACATTATTCATTAACTCCACTTTCATTTTTAATACCTACTGTTTAGGTATTAAAACCTAGACACAACCATGATTTCTATCTATGGGAATGACAGAGTTCAAGACTTTATAAAAATTCTGCTTTGTTCTCAGTGAAGGTAATCAGTTATTTATCATTATTCATAATTCAATAAATAGGTTCGGAATGATGTGGCAGAAAAAAAAAGACTTAATCAGATAAGAGAAACTCCCTCCTCCCTGTAGTAGACCATCCTAGGGAAAAGAAAGGAAACTGGCTCAATCTACCTCCAGTAATAAGGCAAAACGTTCTGGGCTCCCCAGTTCAAGGGAGACAGGAAACTATGGAGAGAGTCCAGCATGGGACAACAAAGACGATTAAGGGATTAGAGCATCTTCATTAAGAGGAAAGGCTGAGAAAGCTGGGACTCTTTAGCCTGGAGAAGAGAAGGCTGAGGAGAGACCTTAGTAATGCTTATATGTATGTATCTGAAGGGTATGTTGAAGGAAGATGGAACTAGACTCCATTCACTGGTTCCCAGGGACAGGATGAGGTGCAATGGACACAATCTGGAACACAGGAAGTTCCATTCAAATATGAGGGAAAAGCTTCTCCACAGTGAGTGTAACAGAGCACTGGAACAGACTGCCCCAGAGAGGTTGTGGAGTCCCCTACTCAGGAGATCTTCAAGACCCCCATGGATGCAGTCTTGAGTAATGTGCTCTAGGAAATCCTGCTTTAGCAGGGGAGTTGGACTAGATGGTCTCTAGAGGTCCCTTCCAACTCTGACAATTCAGCGAAACTGCCTTTACAACAACAATCTATAACTATTCTAGCCTTTTATCCATCCACAGTAAAAGACTGAGGAAAGTGAGAATGATGTTTTAATCTTACATAACTACCTGATATTCTACAATTACATAGTTTTGATATGCTAGTGTAAAATTATGAAATTAATACCTTAAATAAATTTAGGATACATCATATTTAATTTTTGCTCTTTTTTTTTTCAACTGAGAACCATTTCACCTTATTTTAGCCCATCTGAAAACTTGCTACCTTAAGGTAACATAGTTATTTAGTTATATTCTCTTTTCACATGACAGAAATAAATTTATCCAGAAAATAATTTATCTCATCTTAAAAGATGTTTCTGATCAGTGCAACAAAAATCTTATTCAGTGTCTGTGGAGATAACCTAGGTAAGGTGAGATTTCTAACTTTTAGATAACTGCTGTTAAATGAAATTTATTTCATCCTCAAATATCACATTAATTTTCTAATGTTCTTTTTGGTATTATGTCACTAGCCTAAGACAAATATATATTACAAACCATAGGAATTCACACCACCTCCTGAAACAATATGAACATGTTCAAGATTATGAGCATTTTCTTGGTAACATTAATGACCATCAACTTAATACAATAATCTGTTATATTCTTCTAAGACATCATATAGCAGGAAAATAAGTTTTATGAAGTACTTTCATAAGAAATATAAATTTTCTTTCCTGTGAGAATTTATCATCATTGCAGATATAGACAGTTCTATTGCACTTCCTATCTGTTACTGCTGAATATTAGGATTAAAAATTAATATTTAATATCTTTGAAATTATATGTTTCTGTCAGAATTGCAAGACAATCATTCAGAAAGTCCTCAAATTTCAGTACACAACCAATTACATTTTACTGTATGGTGCTCAGTTAAATTAATTTGTGCCAAAAATAGCAGCAAATCTTTATACTGAAGTGAAAAAAACAAGTTACAGATGCTTCATGAAACAAGAATTCAACATATTGGTATCATGTTGAGAACTGAAGCTTTAAAAGACTCTTTAGAGGCTTGGGGTTATGTTGACAGACCATCAGAGTAATGAAAAAGAGTAATAAGGAAGGTTTTGGAATGGCTCCAGTTCTAAAGAACCAAGGATAACTGCATTTTAGATGATAAATAACCACCAGAAAAGCTTGTCTTGGAAAATACATCTTTCAGTCCTACAAAGGGTCTCCCAGGAAAAAAAATAATCCTTGTTTCGATCCGTGATTGTCATTGAACAAGCAGATTTATCCAAAAGGCTGTTGGAGATAAAAAAAAAAAATCATTGTGAAGGAATATAGCTCTAAATAGCTACAGAATTGTTAAAAGGTGTTGTGTATGTTGGCCTAGCACTCCAGAGTTATATCAAGCTATTGAGCCAACTCTAAGTGTTAGGTGCTAACAAATTGACAAATAATAAGATTACAGTTTGGGAACAGAGGAAAAATGCCTTTCATTATGTACTAGATGTTAGAACCCAATGATGCTTTCTTCTCTGCAGAAAACTTTAAGGGCCAAATAATTACTAGGGAAAATAAAATATAAATTAAAACCAAGCTTTTTATCTTGTAAACCCTGGTCATTTACAAGAAGACAGGCAATTTCACATATCTATGATTTGAATGAAACTGCATCCAGAAAACAAAAATGACGGCTCAATTAGGCCCATGAAAATGTCTCAGTCATCAGTTATCATTATAGCGAAAACCATTATGTGGATTTTATTGGCCAGCACATACACCAGATACAATTTTATAGGGTTTCCCTGTGTTGCTGGGATGACTGAAGGGGAAAATGAAGCACAATACCTTCCAGGACTGCTAGCAAATTCTTAATATAAATTGCCTGTGCTGAAAAATAGTATCTATCACAGAAAGAGGAGTGTTAAACTAGAACCACCAATGACCATTACAGTTATAAAGACAGACAGCAAGCAAACACAGTATGTTGCATATTTCAGTTGTAGCCAACCTGTGAAAGTTTAACACAGCCCATAAACTCAAGCTTAGATGAAATGGGGGTAGATTCTTATGGAAATGGACGAGCATTAATTTCAAATCTTTGTATTATCTAGAAGGGTATTCCGGTTAGAATGGTTGCAGAAATAACTGTTACACAGAAAATAAAATTTATGTTTTTCTATTTATTGATAAGTTTACATTCCAGATCTCTTAATTCCTACTCTCTAGATCCTTGCTTTATTTTTTGAAGTGGCTTGAGTGCTAATGCCCTTGTACGTAGCTAACAATGGTAATTTAGTTACACTTCAGTACACTAGTGACCTGTTTTCCAATAAATGAAACTAAAATATTTGAAGGATTTTCTGTCAGAACCTAGATGATAAATAGAAACATGAAATTCTGCTGTACATAAACGTAGAGCAGAAAACATTATTAGAAGTAGAATATCTATATATATATTCTATTTCTAATATTAGAAATAGAAAAACAATATTAGAAATATAGCTATACTATATTGAGTAAATGATTGAGAAGATTGGAAATGCTGCTCAATATATTTGCTCAATAGGCAGAAGTTTTTCAAAACTTAAAAAGATGGTAAGCTTCATGGAATAAATTATAATGTTGTACTGATGACATATCATTCTACTTTGGCAGAAGTGAAGTACAGAAAAGCTAAGGAGAAGCATGGAACATGATTATTGATTTTAAAAGATTCTCTTAGGAGAGGAGAATGAAAACGGTTGAACTATTTGATCCATACAAGTGACAATAGAAGTTGACATGAAATAGTGTATACAAATTAAAAAGTAAAAGGAAAAAAATGTCAGGTGCTGTTATCTGCTAATTTCAATTCAAAAGAAAAGACAGAAATAATGCTTATGTGATGGGTAAGGATTTTGATTGGATTAAGTAGAATGGAAGAGGGTTTTTTGCTCTTTATTCTCTTGTGGGCTGCAACTTTCAGGATTTAATTCTTATTTACACTTGAAGTCACTGTATTTCATCTGAAATTTCCATATTTACTTTCTATTGCAGTTCTTTTCCCTACAGTTCTCAAAACTCTCAGAGGCAGTACTGATACCCAAATTAGGGTTTTATTTGATTTCACACATTATACAATTTTGTGAGAGATTAGAAATACTAGGAAGAGGTGGAAAAGTAAATGTAATCCAAAGCAAAAATATAGATTGAAATCAGAGCTTCCTAGGAGACAGTGATAAGCAGGTTGTAACAAGCAAGTGCTTACCAAGCAGACATAGTTTCCTCCGTTGTTTGTGAAGATCATCAAAACCCCTACTGGTTGCCTCACAGTTGCACAAAGTAAAGAAGGGGAAAACAGAGAACTTTACTAAACTACTAACTTGGCAACCAGTACTGTTCTTTCTTCAAAATCACATACATTCAAAATCTTAATTACTGCAAAATAATTGTAGAATTACAGAATAATACAGGTTGAAATTGCTCTTTAGAAATCATGTGGTCCATCTACCTTGTCCTGGGTTTGCTTAGAGATTAAAACAGACAGCTTGCCATCAGGATTTTAGGCAAAATATTGTATCGTATCTTGATGGGGATTTCTTACAAGTCACTTGACACAACACTGTTATTTGCTTCATGTACTGTATAATTTACTTGCTCTTTGTATGTCTTCGTCTGTGTGCAGTGGTTCAAACATGCTTTTCTGATGTTATGTTTGACTCTGATAGATACTGTGATTGAATGGATAATTTCTTTACCTAAATTCCTCAGGTATGGGATTTTGTTGTTAGTTATGCTTTGAATTTTACCGGGGGAATGTGTATTTCACTCTTTACTGCTCAGGCCAAATGATCAACATCAGAGACAGGGGATGCTACCCCTTTGGATAGCATGAATGACAGTTACATTTTGGTATTGATACTCCTGAATGGGCTTTTCACTTTAAATTTTAGCATGGAAGCATCATCAGCACTGACAATGTGCCTACTCTGACTTCACTGGCACTGGTATAAGTTGCCCCAGTGACCAGGAAAAGGAGGTCAGCTCACCCCTCTGTCTCTTATGACAAAGACCAAGTAAAAACAGATAGCAGGGGAGAGGACTCTTTTGATGAAATTGCAGAAAAGGATCCTTCTAAAAAATGATAAGAGAAAGGCTCCTGCACCAGCAAAGGAGGAGGAATCAGACACAGAGATAATCATTAAGTCCTTCTCTATAAAGGATTTGCAAAATATAAGAAAGTATTTTAGCTGTAATATGGGGAGACACTTGTCTCCTGGTTGCTCCGGTGCTGGGATAATGGAGCTGCTTCCATGGTATTAGATGGTGCAGAAGCTACTCAGTTGGTAAATGTGTCAAAAGAGTCCGGTATAGATAAAGCTCTTGGGAAAAAGTCACAGACTCTCAGTCTCTGGAGGTGACTCATATGAGCCGTAAAGGACAGATCCCTCTTTAATGATGATACTAAATGAAGCCCAAATAAATGGATTTCCTGGTGGACACAGGTGCACAGTTTACCCTATTGCCATCAAATCATAGAGGGACAGAATCTGTTAATATTTCTGGGGTGACAGTTGGGTCTCAAGAACTGACTGTGCTGGAGGCTGAAGTGAGCCTAACTGAGAATGAATGGGAAAACCATTCCATTATAACTGGCCCAGATTCTCCATACATCCTTGGCATAGACTGTCTCAAGAGAGGGTATTTTAAAGATCCAAAAGGGTATTGATGGGCTTTTGGTATTGCAGCTGTAGAGACTGAGGACATTACACAGCTGTCTACCTTACCTGGGCTTTCAGGTGACCCTTCTATTGTTAGATTGCTTAGGGTTAAAGAATAGCAGGTGCCAATTACTACTGCCACAGTGAATCGGTGACAGTATCACACTAACTGAGGCTCCCTGATTCCCATCCAGAATCTGATTCATCAACTGGAGACCCAAGGAGTGATCAGCAAGGCTCACTCACTCTTTAACAGCTGATATGGCCAGTGCAAAAGTCTGATGGAGACTGGCAGCTAGCAGTAGATTATCGTGGCCTGAATGAAGTCACACCACCACTGAGTACTGCTGTGCCAGACATGCTAGAACTGCAATATGAACTGGAGTCCAAGGAAGCCAAGTGGTACGCTACCATTGACATTGCTAATGCCCTTTTTCTTTTCCTTTAGCAGCAGAGTGTAGGCCATAGTTTGCTTTCACCTGGAGAGGCATCTAGTATACCTGGAATCGACTGTCCCAGGAGTGGAAACACAGCCCTGCTATTTGCTATGGACTGACCAAGACGGCAGTGGAGAAGCATGGAGCTCCAGAATACCTGCAGTACATTAATGACATCATTTTGTGGGATAAAGCAGAAGAAATTTTCAAGAAAGGTAAGAAAATAATCCAGATTCTTCTGAAAGCAGGTTTTGCTGTAAAAGGAGGTAAGGTCAAGGGACCTGCACAAGAAATCCAGTTCTTAGGAATTAAATAGCAAGATGGTCATCAACAGATTCCAATGGATGTGATTAACAAAATATCTACGCCAAAATAACATCTAACACATATTCACGAAAAGGAAACACCATCCTTCTTAGACATTGTTAATTTCTGGAGAATGCACATTCCATGTTATAGTCATATTGTGAAACCTCTGTATGAAGTGACTTGAAAGAAAGTTGAGTTTACATGGGGTCCTGAGCAACGACAAGCCTTTGAGCAAATTAAAGATATTGTGCGTTCAGTAGCACTTGGACCAGTCCTAACAGGACAAGATATTAAAAATGCGTTTTATACTGTAGCAGGATAAAATTATTCTACCTGGAGCCTCTGGCAGACACCTCCAGGGAAAACTTGAGGTCAAGCCCTAGGATTTTGGAGTCAGGGATACAGAGGATCTGAACCCAACTATGCTCCAACTGATAAAAAAGTGTTGGCAGCATATGAAGGACTTAGAGCTGCTCCAGAGGTAATTGGTACTGAAGTACAGCTCCTCCTGGCACCCCAATTACCAGTGTTGGGCTGGATGTTCAAAGGTGAAGTTCTTTCTACTCATCATGCCACTGATGCTGTCTGGATTAAGTGGGATGACTTAAACAACAGTGAGCTTGAATAGGAAACTCAAATCATCCAGGAATTGTAGAAGTGATCACAAACTGACCCGAAAGCAGACTTCACAACGCCACTAGGCAAGGTAGTAACATGTGCTGAAGAGGCTGCACCATATAATGAACTCTCAGATAGTGAGAAACAGTATGTTTTGTTCACTGATGGATCTTGTTGTGTTGTAGGAAACATTGAAAGTGGGAAGAACTGTGTGGAATCCTACACGAGTTGTGGAAGCAACTGTGTGGAGTTCTACGCAACAAGTTGCAGAAGCAAGTGAAGCAAAAGGTGAAGTGAGTAAATTTGCAAAGGTAAAAGCCATCCAGCTGGCCCTAGACATTGCTGAATGAGAAAAGTGGCTAGTGTTCTGTCTCTTTACTGACTCATGGATGGTGGCAAATGCTCTCTGGGGATGGTTAATACAGTGGAAGCACAGCAACTGGCGACATAGAGGTAAACTCATCTGGGCTGCTGAACTTCGGCAAAATATTGCCAAATGGTTAGAGAAACTAGTCAAAAAGGTACGTCATGTACATATGCTCATGTACCGATGAGTCAGGTCACTGAGGAACATCAAAACTATCAGCAAGTGACCAGGCATCAGCAAGTGGACCAGGCTGCTAACATGTTCCAGACAGATTTGGACTGGGAACATAAAGGTGAACTATTTTTAGCTCAGTGGACCCATGATGCTTCAGGTCACCATGGAAGGGGTGTAAGATGCAAATGGACCCGTGACCAAGGGGTGAATTTAACCATGGGCACTATTGCACAGGTTATCCATGATTGCGAAACATGTGCCAAAATCAAGCAAGTTAAAAGGCTAAAACTTTGTGGTATGGGGAGGCGATGGTTAAAATACAAGTATGGGGAGGCTTGGCAATACACTACAATCACCCTCAGACTTGCCAGGGTAAGCATTACGTGCTTACAGTGGTAGAAGCAAGCACCGGATGGCTGGAAACCTATGTGGAAGTGAGGACTGGATGGTTGGAAACCTATGTTGTGCCCCATGCCACTGCCTGGAATACCATCCTGGGTGCCGAAAAGCAAGCTTTGTGGTGACATGGTACTCCAGAAAGAATTGAGTCAAAGGGACTCATTTCAAAAACAATCTTACAATTACTTGGGTGAAAGAACATGCCATTGAGTGGATATATCATACCCCCTATCATGCACCAGCTTCTGGAAAAATTGAGCAATACAATGGACTATTGAAAACCACTCTAAAAGCAAAGGGGGGTGGAACCTTTAAAAACTGAGACAAGCATTTAGCACAAGCTACCTGGTTAGTTAACACCAGGAGATCCATCAGTCGAGCTGGTCCTGCTCAATCAGACCTTTTACATACAGTAGATGGGGACAAAGTCCCTGTGGTGCATGACAGGAATATATTAGGGAAAACTGTTACGTTTTTATCTGCTTCAGGCAAAGGCAAACCCATTCGTGGGACTTTTTTTTTGCCTAAGGACCTGGATGTACTTGGTGGGTGATCATGGAGAATGGAGTTTAACCCTGGGTTAATGTTAATTGTTACATAATACTAACATTATTCAATAAGTGTTTTTCAGGTTAAAACACTAGTGATAAAACCTGAGCTAGCTTCATCAAGTGATGTCTGGCAAACTCTTCCCATCTACAGTCTACCTGTGGATATAGACCACAATAAACTTCATGTTATCTTTTCTACTTTGAGAGTCTGCTATGACAAAAAACCCTGCAACTATGAACTAAATGAGCTCACTCAACTTCTGTGTATTAAGATAAATCATAAAAAAGGGACATATGTATATATGTATATTGTATAAATTTGATGGATAAGTAGTGATAATACTCCGATCATGATGCAAATGGTATGGAATAAGAGGTGGAATGTCCTGGTTTGAGATAAAACAGAACAAATTTTCTGTTCAATAATTTTACTTTTTTTAGCTGGGTCTCTTCTAACTAACTAAACTCTGAAATTAACAGCATATTGTTCAGAAAACTGTTCATTCTCGCAGCAATAAAGCCTGATTATTCCAAGGAATGGCACACAGAGAGGCCCTTGCTTGTATTTATTGTTATAACAACCAAAGTCAGGAAATTTTGGTTTTGCCCTGTTGGAGGGTTGTAAGTGAAAAAACATTGAGGGGTATTTGTGTAGTGACACTTGAAATGGCCCCTTTTTCTGCTTTCATATGAGTGTGAAATGTGCTCCCATACCTTCTCTCTCATTAGTCACAACCCCTTATCAAGTGTCATTAAAAGCTCTGCTGTTCAGATTAGGAACCTTGCTGTCAAACATGTTCTCTCCTTGCTTTTTCAGATGAAATCCTCCTTGTCCAGCAGTCTTCATTTTTTAAGGAGGGTCCCCCGGTTATAAAAGATGAAGACCTGGCTGCAGCACAAGCTTTACAGACAGTTGCTGGGGTGGAGAATGTGTCTACCTCTTTATGAATGTCTTCCCTTTCATCAGCAATCTAGGAAAATGCTACTTAGGTTACTATACTTTCATCTTTGCCTCAGCCCTACAGTCTTGTTTATTTGCCATCATCACAAAATTTTAGGAATAGCACACTCAGAATTTTCAGACTTACAGTATGATCTTCTTCCTTCACTTCTTTCTGAGTGTGGAGTTCTTTTATCATCTTCAAAAAAGTCATTGTTTCCACTAGACACAATATGAATTCCAAATTCTAATACAATTTGTAGCTCTGTTGATCTAAATCAGCAGGGCTATTTCCATACTGATGAATTTTCTTCTCTCCGCTGATTCATAAAGATAACGTAAAATAACAGAAGGGACATGCATGAAGCTGGATTATATGACACGGAATATAAGCAATCTGACAGTAAATAATCATCTCAAATTGTTAGATAATATTAGAGGTGCAACTGAAAGGACTTACATTTGTACAAAGGCATTTTACTGCATTAAAAATACTTTATTGTCTCTCTAATTTAAACATTTTTTGTTTGATATAACCTTTTAAGGTCATCATACATTAAGGTTCTTAATTCATAGTAGAAAAGAGCTTTGTGCATAATTATTTTGAAGACCTCATTATGCCCATGAGGGCATAATTATTACTAGCAGGAAAAGTGCCATTTGGAGATCCCCTTAAGAGGGTCCATCAAGCCAAACTATAAATGACATGATACCTTAACAAAAAAATACAATATGCCTGTGTATCCCAAGCTGTGATGCTGTGATTAATTAATTTTGTCTTCACTGTGAGACACGACGTCCCCTCGGAACACCATTTACCAGAAAGCTCCTACCTAGGAGTAAATGTATGTGCATAAAGTAAAGCAGAAGCAGCAGCAAAAGGGGAGAGCACTAACGAAATGTATCTACTGCATTCAAGACTTCAAATGCCTGTTACAAACATTAGTTCTACATACTGAATAATATGGGCATTGTTAATATTTCTCTGTCTTTTCCTGATTCAGAGTTAAGAGCAAACAAATTATTCTTATGTAAAGAAGATAAAGAGAATTTGAATGTTTGTTTTGTACTCCAAGAAACAGCACATTTTCAGATTTAAGCAATCTGTAGCCTGAAGGACTGTAGACAAACTGAAATGAACAAGTAAAACAAATCTACTGAGGCTTTATACTGAGAGCATATTTGATATGTTAGATTGGGCATGACGCTTCAATGTTGTTTGCATGTAAAGTCAGGCAGTGTGTCACAGTTAAGTGTGTCACAGTGTATCACACATTTATCACTTTTTAAAATGTTTTTTTTCCAAAAAAAAAGTCCCCCAAATCAAACCTTTAAATTTCACAAGAATTACTATATTTCTGATATAGAAATTAACTAATTAATAGAATGCCATAACCTGTACATAATGTAAGTTACTCCACAAATTTCAGCATTTCAATATCATTCTGGACTTTTCCAGTAAAGAGCATTGAGTTAGATGATCTCTCAGAGTCCCTTATGGCTGCCTTTTTCTGTCTTAATTTATATTTATTTCTGTGCCCAATAGAGTGGCAATGAATTGGAAGCTGTATGAATTTACACCCTCAATTAAGGAATTAGAAATGCTTTAAATTGAAAAATGTACAAATATACTTACAAGCCAGTTTACAAGTAACTACTTCTATTAAAAAGGAAAGTACATGCTCTTACACTTATTCTGTTTATAAGAAACTTGATTCAATAATGACAGAAAACTTGGATCTTTCTGTTAATTGGAACCTTTTGAAAGTATTTCAATAAGCTCTAAGCATCCAATACCTGAGTTACTTAATATTCACACATAAATAATGTTATCTTCACACAAAAAATACTAATAATTTGGAATATTTTTCCTTTTCCTTCTATTGATTTTAGTAGGAATTTAGCAAAAAAAAAAAAAAAAAAAGGTAGAAATTAATATTCAAATGACAGCCAGGATTGAGTTAGTAGCCCAGAAAAAGGTGTTTAACTATGAGTTCTTACACAAAACATTTATTCAGTTCCCCTAGCTCTACACATTTTCTTTAGTTTGTTTCAGCAATATACAGGTCACTACATATTTGCTGTCTTATAAGGATAGACTGATAGAAAAAGAGGGACAAAAAGTATAGCCAAGAATAACTGAAATCCCATATAATTTATCAGACATAACTTTCAATTAAAGTTTCTTTAGAGACTATAAGTAGTCTCTAAACTAGATGGACTCAGACTTGCTGTAAAATATTTCTATGCTACTCTGGAAAATCTAGTCTTTTTTGTTGCTTGTGTCCAAAGTTCAAAAAATATTTGATACAGCTGATCACCAAATTAATGAACAGCAGCATGAAATTAACTTTTGTTACTATACGTTTATATTATAAACATTTTTTAATGTGTTTGTCTTCACTTTAAACAAATGCAGTTCAAACTACACCCCACATCAAGTAGATGCACAGAGGCGTGTTCATATGCATGCATGTCCCTGCTAAACTAAAAAATATAAAGATATACCAAAGAGCAGGGTGATTTTCAAGTTTCGAATGTTTTCTATGAACGGCATTTGAGCACTTTGTTGTCAAGTGTATAAAGTTCAAATCCATTCTCTGAAGTGGAGGCTTCCATGTCAAGGTAAAACTATTGAGGTTATTTTTTGCTGTTTGACAAAAACACATTATTACACTACAAAATCAATTTCTCATCAGAACAGAAACTGATAGATTCTTAATTCTGTTTGCAGCGTACAGTTTGCAAAGCTTTCCCAAGAGTTCTCAAGCTTTAGTGGTTAAAGGTATAGAGTGTACTCATTCTGAGCTGATCACATTCTGGTTTATAGTTAACAATTAGAAAAACCAATTACAGCTCCAAGCTGTGTCAAAAGAGTTTGACCTAATTTGATCCTGCTTAATCAGTTACATAAACAAATTCTTTTTATAGAAAAAATTGAAATTGATTTTAAAAATATACACTATTGACTCCAGAACATAGAATCATAGAATGGTTAGAGCTGGAAAGGATCTTGAAGATCATCGTGTTCCAACCCCCCTGCCATGGGCAGGGACACCTCCCACTAGACCAGGTTGCTCAAACCATATTTCAGCTATAAAAAAATAACAAAATGTATTACTTAGAATTACTTTGTTGAAAAGTAAAGGAGTATGTCTTGAGGTTCCTCAGTTGATCACGCACCTTTTCTTCACTTACAGTGGGACTGACTTTGTCATCTCAGTCTCTGACCTGTGGGCCATCAACACGAGGGCTAGGAGGAAAGGGGTTGCCAGTGAAGACTGAGGTAAAATAGTTGTTAAGAACTTCCATCTTCTCATCCATTGGTACAAGTTCCCCACTGTTGCTCATCAGGGGGGGTACATTAACTTTCTTTTTTTCTGGTTAATGTACCTGTAAAAGCCTTTCTGGGTTTTTTTACAGATACTGTACAGTGGTCTGTAGCATAATTGCCACATATCTTTCCTGGATTCTAAATGTTCATCTTTTGCTAATCAATACGTTTTGTATTTCAGTGTTCTCATATTGATGTATCCCTTCTGCAGTGCTCCTTTATAAAAGATAAATGCTTGTGACTTTCTAATAAGACAGAAGGATATTGATGAGAGATAGCCACACACACCAAAACAAAAGAAATCAACCAAACAACACAATAATCTTAGTCTTCTTTCCAAGGCCTGTGATAAATCACTGAATTTATTGGAAAACTCCTACAAGCATTAAAGACTTTCATTCCAGTGTCAAGTGGGATCTTAGTTGCGTGACTAACACAAGTACTCTCTTTCTAAACCCTTTAATAATATTTCATCATCCTTCTTACTTACCCAGGGTAGGGAGTTATTGATCATATTCCCTATGTAGTGGAAAATTTGTCTTTCTGAACTGACTATAGAGGTTCAGAAGCCAAAACATCTGAACCAGGAATCTCTTGTATTGTAGTACAAGTGCCATTTCCCTCTGAAGATAACATGCATGTTTCCACTTGTTTCAAGGACTTTGCAATGAGCTCTCTCTTTATCCTTCTGCAGTTCCACTGACTCTCATATGTTACTTTTTATTGTCACCAGTGAAAAAAGTATAATGAACATAACAAAACTCTCTCTCGCCGATCAGTCTGGCCACTATTGATTCCTATTTTAAACATGGAAAAAATGCTAGTATAAATGTATACTAGTACTATATATAAATATATATTCATCTATATATGGAAATGTACACTGATTTAGTGTTATTAAAGAAAAGACGCAGTACTGTAGTTTGAGTTGAAAATCATCTATATTCTAATGAGTATTTAACAGCTGAAGAGAGGAATTTTAAAACTGCTAGCAGAAAACTTTAACGATTTGTAAAATTATTAAAATTAATCCATTGTATTCCACTTTCAATTTTTATGAGAATTCATACATATTTATACCAGAGCCTTGAACTTGGCCCATGATGCTGCAATCAGAATAATCCAGATATATTCAGTCTGAGCATAATCAAAGTATATGTTTGGAAATATCAATCAAGAAACTATGACAGAGATTTTTTTCTAGAATTCCTGTTTGACAGCAACCAAAAATAAATAATAGAATTTGAAACCACATTAAAGATACAAGTGTTCTTTAAAAAACTTTGTAAGTAAATGTCCACAGAAGTAAATTAAATGTGTATTTCTTAGCACTGAGAAAAAACACCCGTAAGCAGCCTGCATCTATATGCATGAAACAGCTTCTCAGTTACCTCTGTGCCACCTGATTTTTGGGCATTACTGACACTGGAAATATCTTCAGGATCACGCCAGGGACTTGATTTCCCAGGTCTGAGGGAGCACAAGCTTGCTTTGACCAGGAACAAGCTGCAGCTGTTCTCAAATATTGTATTCCACCTTGAAAATATTTTGGGTCAATTTATGAGCATAAACACAGCTTTAGCGTTCTGGTCTGCATAAATAAATCTTAAATGAGTGGATGAATTTTGTCCATAAAGAAACTTTTAAGAGATTCCAGTTACCTAGGTAGAACTAATGAGATAAATTCTATAAATTTCCTTAAATATTATGTCTTTTCTGTTGGTGTGTAATTGTCATTACTGATAGTTGGAAGAATTTTGTTATGAAGTGACGACTGAATTCATCTAACTTGATTTATCTAACTGTCTTGTGCTGATTACAGGATGGTAACACATGTGGGGTTTTGTCTCTGTAGCAATCATGATATTTACATATGTAAGTTTAACTTACTTAAAGTTGAGAGGACAGTGTATCTGTGTCTTCTATGGTTAGTCTACACAACAGTAGTTGGATCATACTATCACACTTGAACTACTGAAACTGTATAGAAGCAGAGTAAAACCACTCTGCAGAAAAAAAATTACACATAACATATACAGAGTGATAAGTTTTGTTATAGTCTTCTGTGTATTATTACCTTGAGCATCAGCAACATTCACTTTACCACCACTGATAAAATTAGCTCAACTCTGAATGATCCCTTAAAATAAATAAAAGTTTTCAGTATGTGGATTAAAGTAAAAATAAAGACAAAATATACAGCAATATACTCAGCTGCAGCATTTTACAGGGTTGTGGTTTTTTTTGAGAGAGGCCAGTAAGAATTCATAGTAGGAATTATAGTCATCTTGGTTTATTTGTCTTAGTTTCCTATCAGTATCTCTAGATAGTAAATCTCAGGTTTTGGAGTATAAGGCAGTTAAGAGAAACAGCCTGCGAATATTAAAGAATTTGTACTGATTTCTGTCTGCTAGAGAGAATGCTGAACCTAGCTTCTATATCAACATATAACTGAATTGCATACTGTACATAAGCTGATTTATTAACTGATATTTTTCTGACAGATGGATCATGTAAATTTATATCTCATTATATTGTAGGATAAAGACTTACCTAGTACATCTGCCACCTTAAGTTTTAAAATTAAATGCTAAATTTTCAATGATAACAGCTCTTATATTTTGAAGCATTTAAAACAAATACATATTTGCATACTGAACTTATGTATGTGTGTAATTTACTTAGGTATGTAATGGATATATGCAAAGTTTGATGGAGCAGCTAATCCTGGAAACCATTTCCAGGCACATTAATGAAGAAAAATCCAGGAAAAGTCAGCATGAATTCACCAAGGGTGAAAATTAGAGATTCATATTTAACTTGCGTAACTGGAGATTCATGTTTAACTTTGTACTAGGATCCCAGGTCCTTTTATGAAAAGAACACAAGAGGTAATGAACAGCCAGCTTGCCTTAATAGCTCTAATAACAACCCTTTCAGCTCTGTGATTTGTCCAGTCTTTCATCCTCTCCAAACCATATATCACTAATTTGATTTTAAGTATAGTAAGGGATACAATCTCATAATGATTTTGCAACATTAACAAGAAATACTATTAACTTCAGTAAGACTTTCTGTATTGTTAGATACTGTTCATTATGAGTAGCAAACAGAAATTAGAAGCTTCCAGGTGTATTTGAGCTATGTAGGGTTATGCAGATATTCACAATGATGAGTGAGTAGAAAGTCTCAAGAGAACAAAAGTTGCATTTGCATTTTTGTGACTGCTTACCACAATGCCCTTCATAGCAATTTAGATGACTGAAGTCATTTTAGGCTCATCTTGCTCCAACCTAAAGTTGCTGAGAATCAGGATAACAATATAAGCATTCTTCCAGCAGTGAGATTGAGCTGTGTATATTAAGCTTATATATCTCATTGTATTGCATCTATGCTAGGGCTAAGAAAATAAGTAAATATATACGCTGCTTTCTTTGTGCATTTTTAAGGTCTAGATAATGCTGCCATCTGAATACCTTTCCACTTTCTGAATAACGTAAACGATTGCAGGAACCATTAGAAGAATCCCTCAAGGACACATTATCGTGCTTTTTCTTTGGCTGAATCTTTTTCTTTCTCTTCCAGAGAAAAAGAAGGAAATGGATCCCCTGATACCCAAATAGTGTCAGATGGCAATACATAGAAGAGCAATCTCAGCATACACGGTGGATAAGTGCACTACTCAAGCAATCTAAAGGAATTTAGTATGGACTTTGTTAGAAACTTAGAAATATGTACACTTGTCTTGAAAAGATAGATAGTGATTGTCTTTTCCAAGGCATCAAGTAACAGCGTTCTTATGGAAGCTGAGAACTCTGGGAACTAGAGTTGTGGTGAATGGAGTTAAATCCAGTTGTAGCTAGTCACACGTGGTGTTCCCCAGGACTTAGTACTGGGCCCAGTTACATTAATATCTTTATCAATGATCTGGATGAAAGGACCGAGTGCACCCTCAGTAAGTTTGCAGATGACACCAAGTTGGGTGGAAGTATTAATCTGCTTAAGGGTAGCATGGCTCTACAGAGGAATCTGGACAGGCTGTATTGATGGGTTGAGGCCAATCATATGAGGTTCAGTAAAGTCAAGTACCAGGTCCTGCACTTGGATCACAACAACCCTGTAGAGCACTACAGGCTTGGAGAAGGGTGGCTCAAAAGCTGCCCAGTGGAAAAAGACCTGGGGTGCTGTTTGACAGCCATGTGAATTTGAGCCTGCAGTATGCCCAGATGGACAAGGCAGCTAACAGCATCCTGGCTGGTGAAGGGTCTAGATAGCAAATGCTATGATGAGCAGCTGAAGGAATTAGGGTTATTTAGTCTGGTAAAAAATGAGGCTCAGGGTCACCTTATTGCTCTCTACAGCTATCTGAAAGGAGATGGTACTGAGATGGTGGTTGGTCTCCTCTCCCAAGTAACAAGTTAAGCCAGGTTTAGACTGGATATCAGGAAAAATATCTTCACCAAAACAGTTGTCAAGCATTGGAACAGGCTGAACAGGGAAGTGGCTGAGTCACCGTTACTGGAGCTATTTAAAAGATGTGTAGACATTGCACTTTGGGTGCCACTTAGGGTATGGTTTAATAATGGAATTGGCAGTGTTAGGATTGTGGTTGGACTCAAAGATCTTAAAGTTTTCTTCAAACCAAAGTGATTCCATGATTCTAATTGTTGCTTCAGTCCTGAGAAATAATCAAATGTGGACATGTGTTGAACTTTGACAGAACTTTGACAAAAAGAGGAATGACAGAAGGAAGAAACTGTTCTTGGAAAGGAGGGAGGGGGGAAGGAAGGAAGGAAGGAAGGAAGGAAGGAAGGAAGGAAGGAAGGAAGGAAGGACGGAAGGAAGGAAGGAAGAACACAGAGAGAACACAGAGAGCTGCTCAGCCCATGCTCAGATAGACACTGGGGATCACATTATTTGTGGGTTTCTAGTGTTACACAAAGTGCCCTAGGTCACCAGATTTAATAACCTAGCAGACTTCCACAGGAGTCTACCACACACATCTAGAACATGGCACAAGGTGACTTGGAAGTATGCAGTAGGGCATCTCATATTGCTTTCAGACCTCCAGATTGAAAAGACAGACCCCTTCTATTTACTCAGCTAACACGTAAGTCTGACAAAGTCAGTCTGAGTACCTAGAGAGACTGATACATGTCCCTTATCTAGTACACTTATTTTAAGATGAAACAGATGATCATCTAGGGGTATTTAATTATTTCTACTGACTAAAACAGGGGAATCAGTCTTGAACATCTAACCTCTCCCTACTTGCAATGAGGAACGTGTGAGTCCTAAATCAGTTTATTCCCATGTTTATTCCTTGTTGATTTACTCTAAAAAAAAAAAAAAAAAACCACCACAAAGCAAAACAAAAAACAAACCCCAACCCTTTCTTGTGTTACATCTAGAGTAGTATATTCCAATATTGCATTTAAGAACAATTACTTTCAGACTATCAAAAGACCCCCAAAGTCTACCTATCTACATAGAATCATAGAATCATAGAATGTTTAGAGCTGGAAGGGACATCAAAGATCATTGAGTTCTAACCCCCCTGACATGGACAAGGACACCTCCCACTAGACCAGGTTACTGAAATCCCTATCCAGCCTGGCCTTAAACACCTCCAGGGATGGGGCATACTCAACTTCCCTGGACAACCTGCTCCAGTGCCTCACCACCCTCACGGGAAAGAATTTCTTCCTAATATCCAAATGTCCAATCTAAATTTCCCTTCTTCTAGTTTAAAGCCATTACCCCTTGTCCTATCACTACCCTTCCTGACAAAGAGTCCCTCTCCTGCTCTCCTGTAGGCTCCCTTCAGATACTGGAAGGCTGCTAGAAGGTCTCCCCAGAGCCTTCTCTTTTCCAGGCTGAACAGCCCCAGCTCTCTCAGCCTGTTCTCATACATCTGTTGATTGTCTGAAGAGGTTGTGAAAAGAGAAAATAAGTATCATCACAAACATTGAGATCTCAAGTAGTGATCTGGAACAATAAAAAATGGATTATGTCCAGGTAAGAAATCGCAACATTTTATTCAAGTTTCCAAAGTTATATGTTGAGGATTTTGAACTTTCTTTTTCAATGGTTTAATTGAAGAGATATGTCCTCAAAATAATATGTTGGTGTTTTTTTTATTCTTTATCTGTCATTTCTTAGTGAAAAACTATGACACTGAAAAGGTCCTGACCAATTCTTACATTGCAATGCCCTCCGCTGTGAACAAATAAATGGTGCGTGTGAAAGATAATTAGAGAGTGGCTTGGAAATAATATTATATCATCATAGGAGAGAGTCACAGGTCATGTCCCTACTGTGCAACTGAGGGAAGTGCAGACTTCCTTAACTGGCCCTGACTGATTCAGCTCTGCAGCAAACAGCAGGATAGTTAAATCCAAACTGTATTCTGTTTGGCCTGATTAATCATGCTAACAGAGATATAGTGTTACTGGGACTGAATCATAAAAACATCCAGGGTGTTACGATGCACCATGGAGAAATGATTGCTTGCTCCAAGAAGAATGAATATCTCTATCACAGTATTGTGTTCTGCAGCACAGTCTTTGTCAGTTTAAAATAGGAGTTTTGCAAGGATTTCTTTTATTGGAATAAAATAGGCAGGATTGGGTTTTGGTTTGTTTTAGGTTTTTTTCAAGGAGGAAGTAAACGGGTCATTTTAACAAAATAAATTAGAGGATATCTAAACTGGAAGTATATTTTTGAATAATCTTATTGTTTCTTCAAATTTTAGTGTTACTTCTGATAACATTTAACGATAATTTCCTTTGAAGAAATGTGCTTCTGATGTTACCATAAAACCTCTTATATTCCAGGGTTTTAGTATGTATTATTTTTCATAAACAGCTCAGTTATGTTTCATGTAGATATGCAGTAAAGCAGATTAAAAACTGATTTTAGAGAAACGTGTTTCTAATAAAATCATAGAATCATAGAATGGTTAGAGTTGGAAGGGACCTTGAAGATCATTGAGTTCCAATCCCCCTGCCATGGGCAGGAACACCTCCCACTAAAGCAGGTTGCTCAAAGTGCCAACAAGCCTGGCCTTAAATACTTCCAGGGATGGGGCAAAAAATGACATGAAGGAAAACATTATTTCTCTTCTATCTGAAGAATCATCTTTGGTACTTAATTTGTTTTTACAATACCAATGTTACTGAATTACCACATTATGTTTCAATGATTTTTAGTACCCTCTTACCATCTGAGCACACGCTCAGCTGAGTAGCCTCAAATGAAAGTAAAAGATTTACAACAGTTTATAATAGCCAAGTTTTCAGATGTTATTCTCACTTTATAGTTGGCCATAAAGCATTCTCACTAGATAAGAATGACTTCCCAAAATTTGGGAAAGATGTTTCTTATCCGGAGGCTGTATCCTGGGAGGTATTACAAAACCAGAAACTCTTAGTATGATTTGAGCAGCCCTCCATGCCTGTGTATTTCAAACTGAAACTGTGTGTTTGTGAAATCTGTACCTTAAAGAGAAACAGATGAGTATTTTCAATATACACTTTAGACTCCAAAAGTAGCAACAGTCTAAATTAGTCTCTGACAGAGATCAATTCAGAAGACTGATCACTTTCTTCATGGATTATAGAAGAAACTTAGCACATATAGTTATCAGAGAGATTATTAATTTAGGTATCTGTATTTGTGATGTGAGCAGACTTCAGATTCTAAATGAATGCACTGGATACAATTCTGATGTCTAAATATTAGCATTGATAAATATTGATGCTCTGTGGTATTCAAGGCTGACAAATATAACATGGGACCTGTGGGAAAAAACAGTTTTTTTGGAATAAATTGGATGGCAGATGGAATATGCTTGATCCTGTTAAATGTTATTTAACCCCCTTACATACTGGCAACTGAATAAAGCCTTAGCTCTTCATTAACAATAAAAAGATTTTAGGCAACCAGTTTACATGTAACTACCAACTTTCCATTTTTCTTTTTTTGACTTAGAATTGAAAAGTCACCCCTAATTTCTAGAAACTGAGAATATAGGAAAACCATTCTTACCATCTTCTAACTCCATCTTCATATAATTTCTTCTGCCTGGAATACTTTTTTTAGGCTTTTCAGCTAATACAGATACCAAACTAGAGTGAGCTTCTGTAAATAGGGTCAATGTCCTGGGTGTAGTGATTAACTTTATCCATAAGAGGGTAGTGAAATATTTATTAATATAAACCGGTAATTAAACAAATTTAGTAGTGAATGTGACTATATTACGAAATTCAGTGGAAAGATACACTTGGTTATTTACTGCATAGAAGACAGGGTCAGACAGAACTCCCTTGCTTTCTAAACTCTTTCTCAGAGAGGAGTCTAGGTGTGGCTGGATCCAGTTTTAATCCCAGACTTGGTCAAAAGTTTATGTGTAAAGGATTGTATATGCACAATTGATCCTTTATGTTACTTAGCTAAGGTTTCAAAGTTAGCATGCTATTCAGTCACTTACTGACAACCTGTTGTGGCATGGAATCTCTCAGCCTCAAGGAGTAAAACCTTGCATGAGTGCCCCCACTCAAGGGGAGATCCTGGTGTGCAGCCTACAGCTATGCAGGAGATTTCAGATAGCTCTTGGGCTACCCATTATCTATAGAAAAAGGTAATTGACCTATAGACATATTTGCATGGGAACAAAACATCTAGGTCCCCACTCCACACAGTGTTTTGGCTGTGTTGCCAGCCATCCCCCAAGGTCCTGTAGCAACCCATCACAACTCCCACTGATGGTTATGGCTCGAGCAGGAGCCAGGTGTGGGAAAGGGGGAGATGAGACTGACAGTCAATTATTAATATAAATCTAATTTCTATATACATGTTTAAATTGTTTTCTTTTTATTATTCTGATTACTGACTTCATTTTAGTCTGTCCTTAACATTGGCATATCAATGTAGAGCTAACATCCTTTCTGCTGTGAAGTTGTGCTTTTGCAATATTTTGTAAAACATGTTCATCATGCAAGGTCAGGCCTAGCATAAGCAAAGAAAATTTGTTTTAATAGTGACTTCAATATTTGAATGACTTCCAAACTTAATGTTAGTATGGAAAAGAGTAGGGTCAAACAAAATACTATTTAAAAATCTGACTCCAACACAAGACCATTAGAGAATTTCTTTAGTATTAGGATTAGTGGTTATCAAAGTTCTCTGAGGGTTTTAATCTTTTGTTATGACGAGATACACTGCTGCAAGTTTCTATGACAGAGGACCTAGAGGTATTTGAATATTTATAGGACATCTACACATACTGGTTCAATTCAAATGGAATAATTTTATGGCAAGCATTGTTGTTCTGTGTTCCCAAGCACTGAGTTTTATTCTGTTCTGATGAAACAAAGGAGACATCAAAATAACCCCTAAGGATGGAATGTAATGCTTCTAGTAAATGACAGGAATTATTATTCATTATAGTTTTGAGAAATTTCACTTTTGCTGGCTACCGTCTAC
This sequence comes from Pedionomus torquatus, assembly GCA_013398155.1. Lineage (NCBI taxonomy): Eukaryota > Metazoa > Chordata > Aves > Charadriiformes > Pedionomidae > Pedionomus > Pedionomus torquatus. The sequence goes on from VZRU01020638.1 coordinate 69,685, forward strand.
TTCCAGGTGCTACAGCAGCTGGTGATCACACCTGTGTAAGCATGAACAAACTATCTTCAACATTTTGTTCAGCCTTTAAGTCATACTGGTTGATAGCGTCTAACAAGTTCCAGGGTAATTTATGGCAGTAAAGAGCAACTGGTAGAACTCATTACTAATAACTTTTTAAGTTTGCAAGGTAAATGTTAACTTTTTTTTTTTTTTTCACGCTTTTTAAAAGAAAGATACACAATTTTCTGTTACATCTTTTACTTTTCCTACTTTTGGACTATTTTTAATGTATTTATTTCTTTTTCTGGTAGGTTTCTATTCTCACTCTGTTTCACACTATAGTAATATTCTAGGTGAATACTGGTATTACTATCATTATCCATATTACTATGCATATCCATATCCATATTACTACTACGAAGAAGATTTTAAAATAACTTAATTTTATATTTTATTGTATTGGGTGTAGGTGTGAAGGTGCTGGCATCAGGAATGCTGTAGGGAGGTATCTGTCTGAAGAGGCTAAGGGCTGCCCCGTGCTGCACACATCTGGTCCAGCAGACTCCAATAGACCCACCAGAGGGCACAGCTGAGCTCCTTAGCCAAGATGATGACAATGATTCTGGGAAAACATCGTTAGAAAGGGTAATAAACATAAGGCACAAAAAAACATCTGACAGGCAGAGAAGGAGGGGGAAAAAAATCACTGAGAACCAGCATATGGAAAACCAGAGTCAGTGAAGGAGGATGGGGAGGAGGTGATCCGGGTGCAGAAGCAGGGAGTTCCCTGGAGTTCATGGAGGATCATGCCAGAGCAAATAACATTCCAGCCCATGGAGAACCCTACGTTGGAGGAGCCTGATACTTTCTGAAGAAACCATGGAGAGCCCATGCTGGAGCTTGTTTATCCTGAAGGACTGTAGCCCATGGAGGAGGAGAAAAGTATGAGGAGGAAGAAGCAGCGGAAACAGTGCTATGACCTGGTTGCAGTCCCCTATTTTCCCTGACCTGTGTTGTTTGGGGTGGGGATAGAGGATTTGGGAATGGAAGAGTGACATTGAAAAGGAGAGGAGGGGAGACATTGTTTTAATATTTTTGTCTTTGTTTCTCACAATCCTACTCTATTTTCAATTGGCTATATGTTAAATTTGTTTTTCTGAATTTGAGTCCATTCTGCCCATGATTATAATTTGTGATGATCTCCCCATCTTAATCTCAACCCGTGAGCTTTATCATCTACTTTTCTCCTTCTGGCTCATTAAAGAGGGGGAGTGAGAGAGCAGGGTGGGAGGTTGGTCAACCCATCATATTTATAGATATAAAAAATAAATATTAACATTAAAAACTGTGTGAGTTTCAGTATCTCTAATTGGACACAGATAATTTTGTACATTCTTTGTGCTATTAATCATTTATAGAGAGAATATAGTAACTGTGGAAGGATTAAGATATTTCATGTGTTTTACCAGTCATTGCTGTTAGTAGCTCTGACAGAAGAACAATAGTATGATTTATGTATTTATTTGTGGGTTTAATTTTTTTTTCCTGAACTGAATTTACATAAGCATAGCCAGATTGAGAGTAAATTGTGAAAGGGGAAAAACAATAAATAAAAAATTAGGCAAATAACTTGCTTATAATTTCCAAGCTTCAGACAGACCATTTAGTGCAATTTTGTAAAACTGAGCTCTCAGAAGTAAAGACTTGGAGAACCCTGCCCTGACTGACAGAGCAAGTCAGTCAGGAAAGTCCAGGGGAGTAAAAACAGTCTCTGAGGTTTTAGTAGTAGTACGGTCATAAAATCCTAATTTGCAGGAAAAGAACAAAGTCTGACCCTGTTTATCTTCCTAAAGGATACTATGGGTATATTTGTTAAGGCCTAAAAATCACAGTAAGAAGAGAAAACGTATCACAAAATACCTTGAGTGCTGTTGAGACATGCCCAGACATTTAATTTGATCCTGAAGAATATAAGAATAACAGAAAGACAAGAAAAAAAGCTCTAAACAAAAACAGACTTTGTTTTTTTAGATTAGGCTTTAAGCATAAAAATACGTTTTTATACCAAGTATTTGGAATGTTTATACAAAAGAAACTTTTAATTTGATCAATAGAGTTCAAGAAAATGAAACTATGTTATGAGTCAAAAGATCTATTTTTTTTTCTGCCAAAAATATGTGAATGACAAAATATTCCCTTCATCACAAAAGCATGCTAAAAACTAGAGTCACAAAATGTGACCATGCACAGTGTGACAGATAGTGAAATTTATCTGTTGAGCTCAATATGCTGAAAATGTGATTTCTTTGCAGCTACATTTCACTATAGGATTCCGTTAAATATTAGTCCTGTGATACTGCACAAAATTAATGATCAGCTCAGCCGTAGGTTGGTTCTGATTAGGCAGCACCAAGCAGTTATCACTTCTTTTTTCTCAGTCGTTGACCTGTGAATATAAAAGTGGAACATCATTTTGTGATGAGCTAGGAGACTGCTCAAATCAGGAAGGTAAATTTTCACTTTAAAAGGCAGAAAAGAATAAGAATATATATAGAGCAGCTTTCAATATGTTCTAAGTTGGAATTGTATAAAGAATTAAACCAAAGTAAATACTAAAAAGGAAAGAAGTCTGTTAACATTTTTAGCTGACATTCTCACCTTTCCTGGCAGCAAAATAAGAGTCCTACTTCATTAAAGAATGCAGGGTAGGGCTTTCTCTTGTACTTTTAATATACCTCAGAGGTAAATAGACTATAACAAAATGTCAAAATCTTGCTGACTTTTTATGTCAGATCCTCTTCCAGAAACCCACCCTTTTAGTTCCAAAATGCTGGCTGCCTTAGTATTTATTTTTCTTTGTGAAACTTCACTACAGTGGAATATTAAGTCTCTAAATCCTTAACTTTTATTTGTTGTTGTTGTTGTTCTTGTTGCAATTATAACTATTCATCCTATCCCATAAGCATAACATATAATCTACAAAATTTATAAAATAGAATGAAATAAATGAAAATAAGTTTTTGCATAAAATTTGTATTTCAGTCAGAAATACAAACTATACAGAAAAAATTTGAGCATACTAAAATTACTGAAGAAGCTACAGAGCACACACCTAACCCTTTTACAGTGTATTAACTAAAATATGGATAATTTTTTATAAAATTCTTTATTTTCTGAAAATAAGTCTGCAGTACAATGTTTACTGATCTACTTAAGGTTGGAATGTATTTTTAGCCTGTGTTTTTAACCTTACTTTCAGAATTTACTAACTGGACATTTTGTAGTTTTTCTTGAGGTCCCACCTTAACACCACTATTAGTACCATAATGGAGTTGAATTAAGCTCTGAACTTTTTTAACAGAAAAGGTAAAAGATTGAAATAATAGCTTTTCTAAAAATAGTGATCAGTTTAATTAAAAAAATAAATTGAACAGGTAATAACTTAGGTATGAGAAATGTAACTAAGAGAGAAAATAACATTTAAAATTTGCATAGAATAAAAAAAAATATTCAGAAGGATTCTGTGATATAAAAAACTTATTACTATCTTACAAATACCAACAAATACATTACTATGTATCTAAAGACATTAGACTGATCAAATGTCTTCCAGTGCAAAGTGTGGCAAGCTCCTTTATCTCTGTCACAACTCGGTCAACTCTGAGAATGTTCATATTAACGTATTATTTTGGTCTGATCAGCTATTAGTTTTAGTTTGAGTGTAATATATAACAACATAAGTGTGGGGTTTTTTCTGAAACTTACCGTCACTATTTTATAGACTCTTTAGGAAGAAATTAAAACAATTTCTGTGTCCTGGGAATTATTTTCTAACTAGTTTTCAAAGACCTGTGACCAACAATACTTCTTAGAAAAAAGTAGAATAATTTTTCTAACACATTAAGGAAATCGCTATCAGGAACACTGACAGCTTTTCTTGCACTGTTATGAAACTCTTCCACATATTTACTAAATCTATAGGAAATGTATATTGGTGTGAGAGAGAAACAGCAAACATTTGTCCTGAGAGATTAACAGGGATATGTGAGTTGAGTGTAGGACACAATTCGAATTGCTCACTCATATTCGAATAACATGGATGGTCTACACTTATGTCTCATACCTTCTAGTAAAGTAGAATTGTAAAAATTGTGAAGAAGCACAATAAAGTTGATCAAAACATAGATTTAATGAAGGGAACAACTGAAAATACTAAGTTTCTTCAGGCAAGAGAACAGGTGATTAATGGCGGGGATCATAGATGTCCATGGAGGTGCACATACCAGAAAAGTGATAGGCAGCAGTTGTTCAATACTTACTCCTATACAGGAAGTGGGGACATCACAAGAAAATAACAGAAAGCAATTTCAAAACATGTGAATGAGAATTACCTTTCCTGCAATATATAGCTGAACTGTGGGACCCTTGCTGTGGGAAGCCGTGTACACAAAACTTCAACATAAATTCAAAAAAGGACAGAAAACTTCATTTAAGTTGGCTTGTTTTGCATGATATTTACCTGAGATTGAGTTCCTTAGTTCAGAGAGATCACTATCTTACTGTCCTGATGTAATAGTTCCATCACTGTCAGATGCAATTAAATGGATATACTGCATTTATGTAAGTTACAATTAAGAAGTTATGAAGATGTATTTCTGTTAAAAAAAAAGCAAACAAGCAAACAAAGCACTATGTATTAAGATATAAGGAGTGGTTATAACTTTTATTAAACCTCCTTCTTATTCCCCTGCAAAATTAGTTCTTCCTGTTTTATTGTTATTATTTGTGATTTGTAAAAGTTAATCAATCAAGCTTAAATAACTGTTAAAAGATGAAGTTGTTTCTTAACATGATCCAGCTCTGCTGGTCTGCTTATTTGGTGCTCTGCTACCTGCCAAAGCTGCAGAGGTATTAAGACTGAAATAAAATTTCTTTTGTTTCTTTTTTTGCTACAGAATACAGTAGCAGCATGGAGTTTTTGTTTGATAAATGGAGAGGTATTTTCTCTGAATTAAATAGGTTCCATTATTTCTGTTTGTGAATTTATAACATGTAACCCTTGCAATTCATATACATTTCAAAGTGGCTCACTTTTCCTAACAACAACAACAAAATATTGAAAAACTACTGACTGAATTTATTTTGTACAATCTCATGCAAAACATAAAGGAAATTAAGCTATAATTGATGCTAGGTCACTTCTTCACTCTAGCAAAATACCTTGAGCCTTTATTGAAAAATTACATAGACAATATCAGCAGCTTCTCAGATTTTGATTCTTTTAGTTCTGGAGTTGCTTTTTATGATATACAAGTCCATGGGACCTGATGAAATACATCCCAGAGTCCTGAAAGAACTGGCTGATGTAGTCGCCAAGCCACTCTCCATGATTTGAAAAATCATGGCAGTCAGGTGAAGTCCCTGTGGACTGGAAGAAAGGAAACATCAAGCCCGTTTTTAAAAATGGTAGAAAGGATGACCCTGGGAAATACCGAACTGTCAGCCTCACCTCTGTGCAGGGAGGATCATAGAACAGATCCTTCTTGAGGCCATGCTTGGGCACATGGAGGACATGGACATGATTCAGGACAGCCAGCATGGCTTTACTAGGGGCAGGTCCTGCATGACTAACCTAGTGGCCTTCTATGATAGAGTGACTGTCGGTAGATATGGTATGACCTGTGGATGTGATCTATCTGGACTTCTGTAAGGCTTTTGACACGGTCCCCCACAACATCCTGATTGACAAATTGGAGAGATACGGATTTGATGGGTGGACTGTTCAATGGATAAGGAAATGGTTGGAAGGTCGCATCCAGAGAGTGGTGGTCAATGGCTAGAGTTCCAGCTGGTGAGCAGTCACAAGTCGTGTCCCTCAAGGGTCCGTGCTGGGACTGGTACCGTTCAACATTTTTAACGATATAGACAGAGGGACTGAATGCACCACTAGCAAATTTGCAGATGACACCAAGCTGGGTGGTGTTGTTGATACACCCGAGGGAAGGGACGTCATCCAGAGGGACCTGGATCAGATGGAGAGGTGGGCCCAGATGAACCTTGTGAGGTTCAACAAGAGCAAGTGCAGGATTTTGCACCTGGGCCTCAACAATCCCTATTATCAATACAGACTGGGGCATGAGGTATTAGAAAGCAGCACTGATGAAAGGGACTTGGGAGTACTGATGGACAAGAGGATGGACATGAGTAGGCAGTGTGCACTTGCAGCCCAGAAGGCCAATCACATCCTGGGCTGCATCAAAAGATGTGTTGCCAGCAGATCCAGAGAGGTGATTCTGCTACTTTACTCTGCTCTGGTGAGACCCCACCTGGAGTACTGTGTGCAGGGCTGGAGCCCTCAATAGAGGAAGGATATGGACCTGATGGAGAGGGTCCAGAGGAGGGCCATGAAGATTATCAGAGGGCTGGAGCACCTCTGCTACAAAGATAGGCTGAGTGAGCTTGGGTTGTTCAGCCTGGAGAAGAGGAGGCTCCAGGGAGACCTAATTGCAGCCTTTCAGTATCTAAAGGTAGCCTACAGGAAAGCTGGGGAGGGTCTGTTCACAGAGGCCTGCAGTGATAGGACAAGGGACAATGGATTTAAGCTACAAAAGAGTAGATTTAGGTTGGATATTAGGAAAAATTTCTTTACTCTAAGGGTGGTGGAACACTGGAACAGGTTGCCCAGGGAGGTGGTTGAGGCCTCTTCCCTGGAGATATTCAAGGTGGGGCTTGATGAGGCCCTGGGCAACCTATTCTAGTTGGGGGTGTCCCTGCAACTGTGGGGAGGTTGGACTAGATGACCTTTGAAGGTCCCTTCTAGCCTGGATGATTCTATGATTCTATGATAAGGACTGCCCCCAAAATAAAAAGTGATCTGTCATTATTCCACTTTGAATTATGCACACATAATTGAGAGGTCCCTATTGAGAGGGACCAAGAAACACCCAGCTGGTATTCACTTCTCAAACAGTACTCAGTGATATAAAAAATTAACTTTGTTCTGAGTAAATCTCTCATTACCATACATTCATTATTTATTTTATAATTACTCCTACACTGGAACCACTTGTGTTGTTGAGAGTCATTCAGTTATATATCAGGAAACCTGAGATCAACATGGAGCTAATAATGGCAAAGTTAATAGATATTTCTTTGACATATGTTATTTAATATTTATAATGCACATATAATAAATAAATTATGTCATTTTTAGGCATTAACTGAAAAGAATATAAGCAAATCAAGATAACTGATTGATCTTTTTTGGATGATATGAACAAGATCAGCACCTTGAATACAATCAGATGCCAATTTACACAAATAGGGCATCCATAGACTAAAAGGGAATTGTTTTGTTGTTCTTTTGTGAGAAATGGTGAAAAACTTCTTGTTCCACAAGAAAAAAACAAGGTTCTTGACCTACATAGATGTGTTTGCAAAAACTATGAATTATAGATTATCCAATAATTTATTGGAATACATTGGCAGAAAATATTGTTGATACAGATTAGAGAGCAATGGATTCTTCCACATCTGATTCTGAAAACAGGGAAGATCTTCACTATTTCAAAAGGGAGGTGTGTGATTGTAATCATAGAATTTAAAAGACTATTTTCAGGAATCACAGAATCATAGAACGGTTTGGGTTAGAAGGGATCTTAAAGATCACCTAATTCAAGCCCCCCTTCTGCCAGGGGCAGGGACACCTCCCTCTAGAGCAGGTTGCTCAAAGCCCCATCCAGCCTGGTTTTGAACACCTCTGGGGATAGGGCTTCCACAACTTCTCTGGGCAACCTGTTTCACTGTCTCACCACTCTCAGTAAAGAATTGTGTCCTATCCAATCTGAATCTTCCCTCTTTCAGTTTAAAAAAAATTACTCCTCATCCTATCACTTCATTCCCTTATAAAGAGTCCCTCCCCATCTTTCCTGTAGGCCCCTTTTAAGTGTTGGAAGGCTGATATAAGGTCTCTCTGGGGTCTTCTCTTCTCCGGGCTAAACAACCCAAACTCTCTCATCCCATTTTTGTAGGAGAGGTGTTCCTGCCTTGCAGTCATCTCCATGGCCCTCCTCTGGATGTTCTCCATCAGGTCCATGTCTTTTTTGTGCTGGAGGCTTCAGAGCTGCAAGCAGTACTCCAGGAAGCGTCTCATGAGAGTGGAGTAGAAGAAGGGTAGAATCACTTGGTGGCTATGCTTGTGTAACAAGTTCTTTTAAAGAGATTCTAACGTACAAACAAGAGCTCACATGGAAAAAAAAAAAAAAAAGTTAACTAGCTTTATTGTGAAGCCTTACTAAGCAGTTTCCAAATGTCCCAAATGTTACTTAGGAGAGTCTTACCACCCAGAGATCGTAGCAGCACAGCCAAGCAGCAGAATAGTGAGAAGCCACATCAGTTCGCTAAAGGGAGGTAGACACAGCACCTTCTAGAGCATTACCTATAACTTCAAAGTATGTTCATGTCTCCCTCTCTCTGCCTGGAGACAGCCCCCTTACATCCTGCAGTGGAAAAGCACTTGTTAGGATTGTGGCACATATGGCCAGTCCATGCAGCAAAATCTACCAGCCTTGTGATCTGGCTGTAACAGTGGCTTCTTATACGTGACCACACTGTTGCACCTTGGTTTTGTTGTTTCCTTCTTTGAAGGTCAGATACTCAGATAACTGAGCAACAACAGTACTGAGCTCCCTTTTTCTCGGCACGTATACTGGGCTAGGTCTAATTGATTTTCCATCGTGTCTCAAATGGACGATCCCTATTATACCTTATACAGCTTGTTTAGAAGCAACCCAGAATATAGTTGGCTTTCTGGGCTGCAAGTGCATATTGCTGGCTCATATTGAGCCTCTCCACATCCCCACCGAGACCCCCAAGTCCTCCTCCTCACTGCTGCTGGAGTCCCTCCTTGTTGGTTAGAACAAGGTCTAGCATAGAACCTCTCCTCATTGGTTCCTCTGTCACTTGCAGAAGTAAGTTTTCATGAATGCATCCTGGGAACCTCCTGGATTGCTTATTGTCTTTCCGTGTTGTCCCCTATGAGGACCAGGACTCATTATTGTGAAGCTGCTCCTGTAGAGGGCCTTATCTGCTCCATCAGCCTTCCTGATGGGGTGGCCTGTAGCAGACTCCCACTGCAATGTCACCTGTCCTTGTTTTCCCTTTAATCCTGACCCATAAACTCTTGGTCTGCTCTTTATCTGTCCACAGGCAGAGCTCTGTGCACTCCAGCTAGTCATTGACATAGAGGGTAACACTCTCCTTGTCTCGTGACAAGAGCCTGTGTCCTTCCATTCCAACACCCCAGTCTTGGGAGACATTCTGTCATGCCTCTATGATTCCAATGAGATCATAGCTCTGTGGGTGTGCACGTCTCGTCTTGTTTATTCCCCATGCATCAAGGCATTTAAACGGGACTTTTGATAAAGCTGACTTACTGGCTGGAGTGGCTGGAATTCCTTTGTGCTGCACTCCAGGTGCTCTCCTGCTGACCTATGATCCTTCTCCAGGCTCTGTGCATTTATTTCTGGCACTGACATTGAACTGGCAGGAGTGGGATGGATTCAGGTTCCCCTCCAGCAGCAACTTTAATGAGCCTTCTTCATGAGCTTGGGAAGCCTCTGACTGAAGATATTCTTCCCCTTCTCTTACAGACAGACACCATCAGCCCCCAATACATTTTGTTTCTCAAAGCAAGTCCCATGGTATAAACAACCAAACCTGGATATAGCACCAGTCCTGTAAATATTTGTTGACTTGAAAGTACAAAACCTTTCATTTGAAAAAAACTGTCTATGCTCCGGAGTCCTTTATCACTGCTCCCACTGCTCTGTAATCTTTCTTGATACTCCTCACTGCTCTTGGTTGTACCATTGGCACCCATGTGAAACAACAGCAGCAGATAATAGTCTGTGGACTGTGAAAGGCTTGGTAGTTTCTTGTGATATCCCTGATATGAGATCCCAGTAAGCAGTAGACCTCTCTAGGCAGTGCATCAAGTAAGCAAATGGGTGCCTCTATACCTTTCAGAGATCTTACCTGTTACTATCACCTATCACTTTTTCTTAGCCACATATTTTTGTTAAACGGGGAGCAGATTAGGCTGCTCCCCTTGCTTCTGTGTGTACTGGCAGGGGAGTTTTTGATATTTGGCCATGGGCTCTGGGTCCACTGCAGACTACATTTGGAAAAAATAAAGGAAAGATGGAGAGGAACTCTTTATCAGGGAGTGTAGTGGCAGGACAGAGGGTCGTGGCTTTAAACTAAAAGAGAAAAAATATGCCAGATATAAGGAAGAAATTTTTTGCAACAGGTGAGGTGAAACACAGGAACGTGTTGCCCAGAGAGGTGGTAGATGCTCCATCTTCAGGAATATTAAAGGTCTGGTTGCATAGGGCTCTGGGCAACCTGATCTAGTTGAAGATGTCCCAGCTCATTGCAGGGGAAGCTGGACTAGATGACCTTTAAAGATCCCTTCCAACCTAAACTATTCTATGACTCTTTGATCCTACAGATAAGACATAAGACATAAAGTGTTACAATGAGTGAAATATGAGGCAATAAAAAGAAATAATTCTAGAAGTACAATTTTACAAGTGAAAGATATAGCTATTCTATTTAACAGGTGCTCAAATGAAGTTTTAAAGTTTCTTAGTATTCATTGTAAAAAAAACTAACTAACATAAGCCACAAGCCAACAAAAGATTATGATTTTCTAAGTAACAAAAAAAAAGTTGTTGACATTTTTACGTGCTTAACTTAGAATGAGAAAAATAATCAGTTTAAAAGATTACTAGATAGATGTCTTCAGTTTAGAAACCCTAATCAAGTTTATTCTTCTGTAGTGAGACATCTGTCTATAGCAACCTAGAGGTATTTGATTTTGAAGTGTAAGGAATCAGAGACATCAGGTGTAAAAGCATGAAAATACTGTCAAAATTTAAATGAAGGTGAAGGAGGACCAAAGCAAACAGAACAGACATTCGAATTTCCATACATGGGAAAATAGTGAGAACGGAGTACTCAGCAGATTATTTTTTAAGCAAATAATTACAGGGTATATAATAGATTATGTATAAAAATAGATTAAATAAATAAATATAGACTACAGATAGGTAAAGAAAAAAAAATAAATTCAAATAAACTAACTTCCTGATCTTATTTGCTAAGCTATTTTAATAATTTACGACTTATAGAGTTGTATATGGTATTCTTGTATGCAATATGGAGAAACACAGACTACACAAAATTATGGGAGGGATAGTGGAGATCTCATTAAAACATTTCCAAAGTGTGTTTACAAAGGTCCATATTCCAACTAGAGGGCTGTACCCAGCTACCTTTGGGGGCTCTTTTGGATCTCCTATTGTTTAATGTTCTCATTAATAACTTAATGCAGCCTGGAGTATCCTTAATCAAAGCTGAAGATAATATCCTGGGAAAGGAGCAGATAAAGGGAAAGGAGAAAATGAAGAGTACAAATACTTCAGAAAATATTAGCATTAAATAATTTGCTCAATTAAGTGAAATGTCTAAATAAATATAAATTCCACTAAGGATTTGTGCAGTCTGGAGTTGCAGCTGACAGAAATACCTCATAGGGAAAAGGCTGGCAAAGCACCAGCATCAACTAAGGTCTTGTGTCTATACTGAATTGTACAATCTTTCCAAAATATGTAGAAAGATAAAAGAAAAAAGGAAGGAGCTCTATGGGAATAATATTTTAAGACTGTCAGAGTAAGGAAAAGTAAGGCTCTAAGTTAGGAAGAATATGACAGGACTCATAGGAAAGAATGGGACTTCAGTACAGGTGAACAGCTGAAGAAGAACTGGACTCACTTTAACTTCACTAACCCTAGTACTGCAGTCTCGCAAGAGGAAATTATAGAGATGCTGAAGATGGCTGCATGAAAGCCATTATGAAGTAACATGGGTTGATTTCATATTCCTGTTCTGCATGAATGTGGCCCTAAGCCTTCTTGACCTGTCATTCCTTTTCACAATGCTACAAGCCTCACCTCCATCCCGGGAAAGGTAATAGAACAGCTCACTCTGGATGAGCTCCAAGCATGTAGAAGAAAAAGAAAAGTCATTGAGAGTGGTCAGCATGAATTCACCAAGGGAGGTCATGCTTAGCCAATCTGAGAGTCTTCTATGATAGAATGACTGGCTGGGTGGATGCAGGAAGAGCAGTGGATGATGTCTACCTTCTACGTTGACTTCAGCAAGGCTTTAGACACTGTCTTCCATAAGGTCCTTATGGGTAAGCTTAGGAAGTGTGGGTTAGATGAGCAGACAGTGAGTTGGAGTGAGAACTCGTTGAAAGACGGAGCTCAGAGGGTTGTGATCAATGGTGCAGAGTCCAGTTGGAGGCTTGGAACTAGTGGTGTTCCCCAGGGATCAGTACTGAGTCTGGTTTTGTTCAATTTATTCATCAACAACCTGGATAAGGGGACAGGGTGTACTCCCAGCAAGTTTGCTGATGATGCAACACTGGGAGGAGTGGCTGACACACCAGAAGACTGTGCTGTCATTCAGCAAGACCTAGAAAGGCTGGAAAGTCAGACTATGAGGAACCGTATGAAATTCAACAAGAGTAAGTGTAGGGTCTTGCACCTAGGGAGGAATAACTCCATACACTGGTACAGTTTAGGGGCTGACCTGATGGAAAGCAGCTCTTTAGAGACAGACTTTGGAGTCCTGGTGGACAGCAAGTTGACTATCTTGCAGCAACATTCCAAAATGATCTGGTGTGTATCAAACAGAGTGTAGCCAGCAGGTTGAGGGAGGGCATCCTTGCCCTCTACTCTGCGCTGGTGCATCTGGAGTACTGTGTCCAGTTCTGGGCCTGCCAGTTGTCCCTGAAGTTGTCCAAAGAAGGACAGGGAACCACTGGAAAGAGCCCAGCGGAGGGCTGCAAAGATGATCAAAGGAATGGAGCATCTCTCTTATGAGGAAAGATTGACAGACCCGTTTAGCCTGTAGAAGATTGAGGTGGTATCTTATCGATGCTTATACATATATACATGATGACAGTAGAGAAGATGAGGTCAGGCTATTCTCAGTGGTATGAGTTAGTAATTTCTGTGACCATTCTGGCTCTATTATGTTGTATCGTATCATATCGTAATCATTATATTATATTAATTATAATATTTCATACTATATTGTTCTAGAGAATAGGATTTTCTTTACTGTTTCTGAAATTGTTGAAGTTCAATGCTAAGTCTCAGAGATTAGGAAATCAGAAAGGAGCCAATGTGTAGTTTTCGGTGGTATCTCAATTTTTGTTTCAATATTGTTATGATAGCAGTTATTTCACTAAGTATGCTCTTCTTTCTTTTTCTATGTCATACTTATGATAAATGAAACAAATTATTAGCAGTGAAAACTCTAGAGACTTGGAGATAACATTTATTAAACGGGCAGAGTATAGAGACTTTGCTGAAGCATGGGGCTTTTATTTTAAATGGTCACTTGCCGGTTTTAGGTTACAGTTGCAAAAATGAACTACATTGCGTGCTCCCTGGTCAAATAAATTGAAAGGGTGACAGATTGCCATAGAAACAAAATCAGGGAAAGCCTGTGATATTGTAAAAAGAAATCAATTGTTGCAAAATCAGCAGTGCTTGAATCACAAAAACACATGAAATGCTGAAGAATCACTTCACATGAGAAAGGACAAGTGTTTAAGGATCAGTCAGTGAGCTGCTCATCAGCGATTCATACTGTGGCAAATAGGTCCCTTCAGACTCTCTTACAAAGCTTCTAAACACAGGCCAAAATTTATTTGTAAAGTACACAAATATATAGACTAAAGAGAAATAAGTGAATTTCAACTTATTGAGTCTGCATGGTGGAGCCAGTTAATCAACAGGAAAAGAAAGCTCATACTCTCCTGAGTTGTCACTAAAAAGACTTCAGAATTGAGCATAAAAAGAAGAAAAAGGATGAAATGTAATAGGAGAATAAAATGTACTATGCTTATAGGAAATGTTCAGAGAAGAAAATGAAGCAAGAGTACTGGCCAAATATTTAATAATATTCCCATGTTATTATTAGAAGATATTGGGTAGAAATGACATAGATGTCTTCTTTAGATAAGTATGTCCTAAGGACAGTACATAAGGGGTCAGGTAAAACAAAGCCTAGCACAACAAAGCAACTGAAGAAAAATGGAAGAGGAAAGAGGAAGGGGGGAAGAGAAAGTAAGAATTACTATTTATATAGCTAAGAGTCTTCAAAAGGAAGCCTCATTAGAATTATTAACTACTTCTCATCTTATTTTCTAAGTAAAAGTTGATCTGCTCTCACCATAGGTTGTGTTAATATTATTAAAGACAGAGAATGGATCAGCTCAATATAGATGCTTGAGATTGTGTTCAGTAAAGCATTATTAATGACTATCAAAATAAACTTTAGAAAATATTCATATGTATTTTATTTGACTTAACACATGCGCACTTAGATCTTAGATATACTGCTGAGAGCTTCACATAAGTTTGTTTATAGGTCAGTATATAACTATTGAAGGCTCTTCAAAGTCTGAATCTGACTAAATAATTTATTAGGTATAAACTTTCTACCTGAAGGCTATCTTCCAGCAAATAAATGTTCTGCATGTCAGAAGATATACAGATACCAGGCTCTGTAAGTGCCAAGATGTATGCACTCACAGTGGTAGTCTGACATTCTCGTTTGTCCTCCTTTTTGGCTTTGAAGTGTCCAGAGTCCACAGTGGCTCCAGATTTTCCTTGGATGTTGTGATTACTCTTGACATGGAAATGTTTTGTGTATGTTATTTTTGAAAGGCATTAATATTAATTTCAAAGGAACTAATCAATTGCTGTAGTGAAGATGAAGGTACACATTGACCAGAGGACTATGTTGATAACACCTCTTTGCATTTTCCCAAATTTTTGCTTTAAAACATGTAGCAAGATTCTTAATGATCTTCTAATATGATCAGAATTGTTATTTAGATGGTAGAAGAAAAGTAAAACAAAAGATTTAACATCTGAATAATGTAATTTGTAGTCCCCCCAGATTTGAAAAAAAAAAAAATATCTCATCAATGAACTGGGACCTTACAAAACTTTTTTTAAACCTAAAAAGTACTGTATATTAACATTTTTGCTTTATTTTTGGCAAAATATCCTTCATAAATAAAAGATGTGGCAGAACTATAGATCTGGATTTTTTTTTCCTACTTTTGCTGTCAGTAACTTTGTTTCTACAACAGATCATGTAGTCTTTTTATTTGCTCATTTGGTTGGGTGGTTGGTTTAAAATAAGAGTAAATTGGAAGCTACAAAATGCATTTTATAGACATACAGTCATTTACCATACCAGAATAAGTACATTTGCATATAGACATATACTTGTATGTCAATATTACTATATCCAAACTTGATTGGTTTAATGTCTTTAGGTTGTAAACTTAACCTTGTGAAAGAACTTTGGGATGAAATGAATTTATGCGCTTCCTACAATAACATATACAGTGCTCATATGACAGTAATATTGAAGTGGTAGTAGAAGTATTTTTAAAAATGCTGTAAATCAGGCCTTTTTTCCTATATTTTGTCACCTGGAGAAGGTGAAATCATAGTTTTTAGCTTTTGAGTAGGAAAATAAAAATGACAGAAAAAAACCCATAAGATTTATATGGCCAGAAACATTTCTTCACTGATTTCTACTTCAAAGGATGCATTCCACTAAATGCTATATTTCAAAAGTTTCTGAAATAAAGAACATGTTATCCAATAAAACATTTTAAATCATTAAAGCTATATAAATAATTTACTGTATTTTTAATACATAGACTTAAATGAAAACATCTGCTTCCCCTTCAGTTATAACTAAATGGTTAGAAGTAGGTAGAACTTTAAGATTTTAATCATCAAGAATTTTATGATAAAAGACACACTTTTGGTTCATGTGGAGATCTCATTTATAATTACAGTTTCTCATTCAAATACCTTCATTTAATATACAAATTAAAAAATGTTCCTAAAAGCTTCTATTTTGGATTATTTATATGTAATTTTGCACCATTATTTAATAATTCAACTTGATAATACTAGTACTATTCTCTGACTATGGTCTGCTTCTGCTCAGACTGTTAAGATGTGTTGTCTGTGAACCAAATTCTTATCTGTAAATTCAAAATTTTATTTTAAACATTGAATTTATATCTATATGATTGTGGTGAGACACTAGAATATTTTGCCCAGAGAATTTTTGAGACCCCATCTCTGCAAGCATTCAAGACCAAGCTAGATGGGGCTTTGAGCATCCTGGTCTAGTGGGTGGTATCCCTGTAGATAAACAAGTTAGATTAAAAAAAAAAAAAAAAAAAAGATACAGAAATGAACAGGTTATCAAAAAAAAAACGTGTTACCACAATGGATGTGTGTCCTGGTTTGGGGTGGAGCAGAGCCAACTTTCTGTTCCGTGCTTTTGCTTCTTGAAATTCTCTGAAACTCACACCATGTTGTGCAGAAAAATATTCATTTTTGGAGTGATGGGACCTGTGATTATAGTTAATGCCAAGGAGTGGTGTATAAAGAAGCTCTTATTTATATTTGTTGCTCTGGCATCCAGGGTCAGCTGACTTTGTTGTTTGCCCTGTTGGAGGGGTCACATCTGTAGGGAGGAGCAAACAGGAGAGGTGACCCAAAATTTACCAACAGGGTATTCCATCCCATCTGCCCCGTGCTCAGTACAAAAGCTGAGGGATCATAGGGTAAGCTTTTTTACTTCAATGGCTGATGCCTGAGGAGGACACTGTTTCTATGCCTTTGATCCTGATCTGGACTACTAAAATTATCAGTCTTTTAAAACATGTTGCAAGACATGGACCAATGTTCTTCCAAATATGGTTCAATAGAGCTTTTATACATTTTTGGCTACATTCTTTACATTCTTACTTTAGGATTTCTGAATTTCTCAGATGGCTTTGAAACTCAGCTTACGTAATGGTAAAAAAGAAAAGAAGCATACAGGTTTTTATATGTATGAGTATATATATATGGAATTATATATATGGAATTATATATATGGAATTATATATATGTATAGTGTCTTTCTGATTACTTCTTAGTAACAGTTTATCGTCTATCTAATTTCAGTGATGGTAATGGTAGTTAACAGTTCATTTAAACCTATTAGATTCTCTTAAGGCTGCACTGATACTTTAAATCAAGTTTCATGTTTAAACTTGCTAGAATATTTATTTTCACACATACTATATAATCAAACCACAAATTATGGAGCTTTATACAGGAATTTCACATTGAACCCAAACTATATAGAAATGAAACCTAATACAGTGTCTATCAGATCTAAGACACTGTCAACAATTTTGTGCTAGACCAGTGTTTCAATACCTTGCTCTAATGCCCACTTTTTGGAGTTTTGAAATATATTGATTATTTCAGTAATTTGTTTTATAGTGTGACACCGGGAAGGGTTTCATTAGTAGAAATAAAGGGGGGGTGTGTGTGATTTGTGTTTTGTGAAAAAGATGGAAGGAATCTAAATCTAAGGTTTTGAAAAGGAGGACAGAGGGAGGGCAAGAACCAACAGTGCTCAGTTATTTACAAAAGTTGCTTCAGCCCCATCTAGTACTGTATTTGCCTACATGGTCCTCTGACTGCATCCTGGCCTGTCATTGCATTTAGGCTGCTTTGTAGTTTTCACAGTAAAAGTAGGACTCCAGGATAGATCTGATGGTTTGACTCATCCCAGAGAAATTTCACCTCTGAGAAAATCAGTGGAGCTAAAGGCTTAGGGTGGTAGAGACACAGAAAAGAAAATTTTAGACACCTGCTTGAGGCAAAAAAGTTTGTATTTGTAAGATATATCCACTTTCAGGCTCTCTCTGCATCAAGACAACTGTCATTTCTGGCATTAATATTTATAAAGCTACTTTCATGAAGACTATTGTAAAGTACATTCACTACTTTTAGCAAAGTATCTGATTTTGGGTTACAATTCCGAAACAAAGAACACATCTGAAAATGAAGTAGGAAATTTCATTCCTACCCACTGCACTAAATTTAGGAGCAAGAATGAGGTCCATAATGCCCTCGCCTTTTAAAATAAATGAATCTAAATTACTTGGATCATTAACAATAGACTATTTTTCTTAGTTATACAAAAATGAAAATTCATTTGAGTTACAGCTTTCCCAGAAGTAAGGTAGGTGTTTAAAACTTCATGACTAATCCCATTTCCTATATCAGAAAACCAGTGTGTGGAGACAGATCTGCAAAACACCGGTGACCACTAAAATCACAGTAAAATCTGACTTTTTTATATTAAAGTATCTGGCCTTTTATAGATTCCTTGATGGTCTGTAGAATTCTCCATTGTTTAGCTTCAAAGCTGTAGGTTCTCTTTGTGTGACTCTACAGAAAAATAATCAAAACAAATACCTTAGACAATTTTGTAGACAAAGATTACTCTTTTCTATCCTGTTGGGTTCAATAGAGACTAAAGACATTCATTTCAAGCCTAAAACCTGTTTGGAATTTCAACAGTAAATTGGCCCACTCCTTTTGCTACTGATATGTTTCTTTAATTGCATTAATTTCTTATATATATATATATATATTTATTCCTTTAATTTCCTTTCAAAAAGACTCCATTAATTTGTTTTAGGGTTGTTATGTTCTGAAAACTAAAGCCTTTGCTGCTGCATTTGACCTGGAATTGCTGCTACGTTTCTTCCTGGGAGGAACGAAATGATTGCTGGATCTGTGATTCACTTGAATCTAACCAAACACTATGTAAGAGTTTAATCAAAGGCTTAAGTTTTATGTCAATAGTCTGTGCATGGATAGCTTACAATGTTTACTACATACATTCTATGTTGACATTTATATTCCAAGCAAACTCCAGCAATAATCATTTGTCTTTGGATTACATTGTAGGCTCTGTGAGTGTTTGATCATCTGAACTAAAACTGTGTTCTTTGGTTTTGCTTGAATACATAGGTAGTTTCTTTTGCTTTATAACAGCATATATTTTTTTCTTGGACCCAGATTTTCTATGTAAATACTGCAATCAGTACTGCAACCTTCAGTTCTGTTAACCATTTGCCTTTGTGAAAATATAATTTCCACTCAACTCATTTGATATAATAACGACTGGAATGTCACTAGGTACATTAACACAGCCAAGTAAAACAAAAATTTTATTCCGGTAAATGTTTGCCTAACTTTTTTGTGTGTTTGCGTGCATGTGTGTGTGTGTGTATGTGTGTTGTTTGTCTGTATTTGAAGCCTCGCTTCTTCTCACAAAGACTGAAAGAATTTATCTTTCTGCAAATGTACAAAAGTAATAGCGACGCTCAGTGATTGATTTACACTGATTTCTGCAAGTGTGCCTTCTATCACACTTTCCACAACAATTCTGAACCCCCATTTTTACACATTTTTACAGCTGCTGCTCAGTGGATCTGAACTATCCAGGACACACTCTGCACACACTGACCACCTGCTCCCTCGTTCCATGTTCAGATTCACGGTGAACATCAAGGGTAGGCAGTGGGTGCTACAACATTGTCCAGTGTAAATACAACGGCCACAGTATTGTGCATGGTATGGATCAACACAAATCAGCAGTCTCTCCTGTTACTTCTGGGCTGTGCAAGAACAAAAACGATGCCCGTCTGCCATAAATTGCTCATTTTGTCAAAGCACTTGTAATCCTTTATGTCTTTAATCTGTTCATTTTTACAACAGTGTAAAGGGCTATAAAACCATTGCCTTTACACAGGGAAAGAAGAGTGTTCCTGGTATAAATGAGTGGGATTTAGACAAAATTCAGACAACTCTGAAATTCTCTAAATATGACCATCTGCTGCTTCTTTTGCAAGGCTTCTGAACTTAATTAAGTCTCTCTTAAAGTTGCTTGCTTTCTATTCATGGGAACATGCAGATTTCTCTCATACTTCACGAGGCTAAGAACTTATCAGATATTCTTAAACACAAAAAGGATCTAGAAAGCAGTGACGTTTCCAGCTATATTTCTTCAGCTAGTATTTCACAGTATATATACTGGCCTGCATTTCTCACCAAAATGCTGATACAACTCCCAGTTTCTTCTAAATGACAGAGAAAGAGAGAAGTAGTGAACTTTTTATCAAGATAAGTGTACAGTAAAATGTAATACAATGCATTAGCAGTAAGAATAATTGCCAAGTATTTGTTTGCAATACTGTTGTCTGCTCAGTGGCCTTTAATATGATCCCTCTCCCTTCCCTGAATGCTTTATCGTTCTCATTGTATACATGTAGGCTATACTGAGCAGCAGAACACTTTGCCCCTCATGTTGGAAACTGTTTCTCTTGGCAAAAAAATATTTTTGTCAGTGAAAGAATAAGTAGAGAAAGAAAGCAAGCACAAGCCTTATCATAGTTCTCTAGGAGCTGAGCTCAGCACACCATGTTACTTAAAGCTTCTATATATTGTATTTTATTACATTCAAAAAGAAGTCTTGCAGAAGGAAATGGGATCCAGAACTCCTTCTTTTGACACTACAGGATATGTGAGAATGTCAAACTCACCGACTGCAAAGATTGCAAGGTACTCAGTCCAGGGTGGGCGTTTTGTTTTGGTTAGTGTTGCCTTTTTGTTTGTCTTCTTTTTTTTAGTATGTTGTTGTTGTTGTTGTTTTTGTTTGTTTGTTTTTTGTAGTTTTGGGAATGAGTAAGGCACATGAGTTCTTCTTACACATGTCCTCATACCTCAAGTTAGTGTTTTAATTACTATATAAAAGAGTACTTCCTTTTATATAGACATAGCTATCTAACTGCAGGATCTAACAGTTCTGAACTAGGAGCTCTGAGAAGTCTCCAAGGTAGTCTGGAAACATATTTGAGTAGTCTTGAATTACACTAGTAAAAAAGAGCACCTATGTTTTAGTACCTCTTTTCTAACTGTGTGTGTGTGCGTGCGCATTCATGAAATTTGTTGTTGGCTTCTCACATGTCATAAAACTGAAGTGAAAGAGACTTATATATGCTGTAGTCTGAGTATATAACCTTGGCGAAAAGGATATGGCCTTTGATTGCAAAGGAAAAAATATTGTGTGGTTAGATATATGTTCATAAGTATTATTGTGTATAATTTTGTGTAAATTATGTGTTTAGTTTTACAGAGCCAGAAAATCAGTACATATCTCTCCCTGACATTTCTCTGAAAAAGACATATTGTTATATATTATATACAATATATTATGTTATATCACATTGTTTA
>VZRU01020638.1:91159-103127 GCA_013398155.1 Pedionomus torquatus
AGCATTGTAAGAAAGGAAAGGACAATAATTTTGCCTTCATAATTCCCCAGACTACTTGGGTAGAGTGGGATGCTTTTATATTTCATCAGTCATTTGCCAAAATAAACCTTCATTTTCAACTTAGTAAGCAGTAGTCTTACAAAAAAACCCTCAATTTTTTTCCACTTTTTTTTTAAGGAGGACAACTTCTATACCTCAACAAATCAGCTGGAAAATTATTGTATCACTTCAAAAATACGTTTTCAACAAGTACAGTTTCTTCTGCTACACAGACTACCTGAGAAAAAGTTTCATCAAATATGATAATGCTTGCATTGATGATATGATGGGGTTTTGGGCTGCTCCCCTGAAAAATTGTGATGTTTTATTTATTGAAATCCATAAGCTTAAACACCTTTTTATGGCCCTGCTATATTACTTGCAATTTTGATGTAATTGGAAAGATAGTTGTTCCTTGTTGCATCGTTTATTTAATTCTTAATACAAAACTACCTCATGAGCACTGAGATTTTAGAATTAATAATAAACTAAGGCAACTGCCTGAGAATTGTATGAATTATAATTTTTAGTATAATTTAATTGAAATAAAAATACTAGGGCAAAATGCAACAGAATAGTTTTAGTTGCATTACTTCAGATCTCACTGGCTACATAAAAGGAATCTAACTTGAATTAGTTGATCAAAATTCATTATTACAGGTACATAGGTATGCCAGATTTTTTGACCTTTTCATTTTGTAGTTATCCAGATAATATCAAAGAACCTTGTCAGTCTGACAACCAAGGGGAGGCATAATATGTTTCAGAATGCAAGTACTAAGAAATTTCCAAGAAGTACATAATGCTTTAGGTAGCTGCTAAAACATTAAGGATTAGTGGTGATACAGTTTATAGATATGCAAATAGAAAAAGTTTATTAACTGATACTGTTTTTATTTGGCTGGAGCAGTTAATTATTCAACAAAGAAAGTACTAGTACAAGAAAATACTTCATTTTAGAAAATTAGATAGTCTCACTACAACATCCAAAGATTTGACAGATTATAGATGGCTGTCCATCCAAGAATTAAACAGAAATTTACGAATTACTTGACTTCAGATTCACCGTGCAAATACAAGTAATCTTTTATATGAATATAATTCAGAGAGGTGGAAGAAAGAATTTATTTCAAGAAAAATTAAACTTCACATTTTGTATTGCAGTAAAGAAAACCAATTAAACCAAAACAGTATACAATTTAAAATCAAAGTTTTTTGAAAGTTCCACCTATTGGGCTCACACTAGTAGGAATACAATAGCCACTTTATAGTTAATATATTTTCATTAAAAAGTACATAACAGAGGGAAATCCAGAAAACATCTATAAATAAGTGGTAGTTCAGTGACACATAGACATTAGTTTGTGTTTATTTTAACCTTTTATAATTTTTAAGATACAAAAATCCTCACTCAAATCATAAAGGATGTGTCATAAATAATAATTAAGAAATCTTGCAAGCAAAACACTTATTTTTCCCAAAAAAACTTTGTCACAAAGGAAATATTCTGATACTTTCCCATATATTATAAGGTTTGAGAAGAATGAAGAGGGAATAATGAAAGACAGAATAATTTATTAGGGACCTCCACATATAAGTCTTTTTCACAAAAAAATGTTTTAAATAACTTGAACACAGAAATAAATTGGGATATCTCAAGGAGTGGGTTCCAGACCAACTGAGCCAGCAGTGCTCTCTTTAAAGCAAGTAGCAATAAATGGTAGAATCAGAAGAAACAAAGGTGAGAAGCCCTCCAGCAATCTCTTTCTTCACTACGGTGGGTCTAGACATTTTGAAATAACTGAACTTCAACTGTTTAACAACAAATCATTAGCATAACATTCAGTGACCAAATCTCTATGGTCTGTCCTAATTTTTGACCTGAAGTTAGATGCCTAAATATCAGCTATTGATGCAAAATTCATATCAGACAATGGGCAGAAAGATGCACCTGGTGATGGTGATCCTTCTGCTCCTAGGACAGGCACATGAAACAGATTAGATTAAGCACTTACTCAGTTCACCTAGGTGTATAATCTTCAGATGTGAAACAGGTAAATCAGTTGATTAATGTAATCTATTTCTAATAAAACTGCTATTTAGAAAAAAAAAATAGTTTGGAAGCAAAATATGCAATTGGTACCCATGAAATGGAAAGCCTGAGAGGAAATCAAAATGAGTAAGAAATAGGAACTTTAACAGAAGGGCCAGATTACATCTGTAAAATGTGGGTTTCTTAATCATATAAGCTTAATTTTTAAAATAGTATTTGAGATAAATCTCAAATATTTCTTCTCTTGAGAGAAGATGACAGAGTGAACAGTTAGATGTAAAAAAAAACCCTCTGAAATAATCTTCAGTTTTAAACTGAATGATATAATAGAAGAAAAGCAGCATAGTTACAACCCTGAGGTAAAAAATAGTAGGTGCAGAAAATGACATCATAGATGTTAAACTAGGCAGACAAGAAGAGTATTTAAACTGGTAAGCAGATGATTAGGTTGAGACAATGGTTGAGACAATTTCCACTACAGTAAACTACACAGGAAGAGAAAGCTATTTCAGTATCAGAAGATAGTGCCCAAATTATTGGTCACTGCACAAATTACTTTCTAAGGAAATGTGAGTTTGCCTTTCAGAGGTTGTTATTTTTATTGGAAACCTGGCCTTATTACAGTTCTCACTATCACTGAAAAAAGAGTTAGAACTATTCCCTTGCTGGCCTAGACAGATTATGTGAATGACCAGAACTTCCTACCTAGATGCTGCTCTGACATAATTTTTCCTCAGCCTTGCCTTAAATATTGTTGTATTGCTACATGAGACATTAAATTATGTAAGTGGGATGTGAGGGAGAAATTAGAGGAAAGTGTCAGCAAACTTTCAGAACTTGGCTCTCCTGACTAAGGCTATGTGGTGTGCATGGCAGGGAACCTGGGGGCTGTCTGGCTCGGCTTTAGTTTCAGGATGATAATTAGCAACCAGATTTGGGGCATGAGAATGACAGTTTACATGATGCTTTTGAAAGTCTGACAGATATGTTAACAACATGTGAAATGTTGAAATAAGGTGAACATTGCAAATGAAGAAGAGTTAAAATTAAGGAAAGTTGTACATTCTTTTGGAACAGGCATTTCAATACAGAACTTTGACAAATTGTAAATAAGGTGATAATCACGAGTAGAATTGCTGTAATGGTGTGAAGGTCAAACAAGAAAAAGACATTAATTTCTTTCAAGGCTTGAATTTCAAACAAATGTGTAGCATAAAATCTAGAATTGGGTCTACATTTTTTTTTATGATATCCACCGATATTTTGAGAAATGTTAATTTCTATAATTTAATAAATTCAATATAATTCGGTTTTTAGGTTTTCCTATTTCTTCATAACACTTTAATTCATTAAACTTTAATTAACATGCAATTACATTCTGGATATATACTGTTTTCTAATTTATTTGCTATTTCCCTATGAACAAATTTAGGCTTTCACAAAGTAACATAAATAGACCTGTACCAGATGCCTTCTGTGCTCAGTTCTGCAATCTAGGTCCATACAGGCACTATTCTCTGCTCATACAGTGGTTCAACAGCCCTAAAGTACTGATGGAAAAGGGAGTGTGTAAGAGAGTGTAGCAGATTCATTCCTTCCTGATCTGATAAGTTTTACTGCAAAAGACTGTGACAAAGCTTCTGATAGGGCAATCTGAGCACCAGAAGAAAATGTGATGCACATTTAACTTCTTCATCAGCCACTTATTTTTATTTATAAGCCCTCTATATTAGCTGTAATTTAAATCCTGGAGAGCAGTAACTTGGTATTTATATCCAAAAGTGCCAAGCATACCTGTATTCAGAATGTTTAGTTATTATATATCTTGAGATGCACATGAACCTTAGGAGCATTGTCAGAACTCTGAGAGTAAAACATATCTTGGATGTCCGTAAACTCTTATGGCCACTCCAAGATATAATATAAATATAAATATAATATAAACATTACACTCTCAAGGATAGACTCCAAATATTTAGGACTTGGAAAATTTCAATTTCTTTTTAATTTCTTGAAAAGAAGGGTAAGCACATGCATACTCAGAAACAACTATATGTGAATTTATTTATGTATATATGTAAAATAATGCTTATATTGAAAAAGACTGAAACTTATTTGAAACAAATATAAGTTCCTTCATTCTTTCTTTGAATTCCATATCAAACAGTATGTTCTGGTTCTCAGTGATAAGTCAAAGTGTATAAAACCTTATTTTGTTTGATTTACCCATAGATTCAAATAATTGTTATGACACCTGTGTGCATTACAAACCTCAGCTCAACTCGCATTTGTTAAAAAATTGTTAAGTCTTTGGTGAGACGAAAACAAGTTTCTACAAATCTCTGTCTCCCATGAAGTTGATGTATCTCAGTCTGAACTGAATCTTGCTGGGAGATTTTCTGCTCATTTTAGTTCAAAGTCCAAGGTTAACTTGAGATGAAAACCTAAGATAATAGAAACAGCTATATATTAAATAGAACTTTCACTTTTTTTTTTTAATCTGAATTATTTTATTATATCTCTGTTTTAACATGAAAAGTGAGACCTTAACATTGGTCATGTTCAATATTTAATCTTAAATAACTTTCAATTTCTAGAATACCTCTTTTAATGAAATACTTTTCTGAAGACTCATTTGTGGTAACAAACAACGGAAAATAAACACATAGTCAACAATCAGGAGAATAGTACAGAAATAAATTGCCTAAAATTGAAAGGACATTGTAAGGAGGTGGGTGTTGGTCTCTTCTCCCTAGTAAAAAGTGATAGAATAAGAGGAAATGGCATGAAGTTGTGCCAGAGGAGGTTTAGATTGGTTATTAGGAAAATCTTATTTTTACAGAAAGGTTGTCTAACATTGGAACAGACTGCCCAGGGAAGTGGTTGAATCTCTGGAGGTATTTAAAACAGAGATAGACATGGTGCTTAGGGACATGGTTTAGCAGTGGTTTTGGCAATGTCAGATTAATAGTTGGAATCGATGATCTTAAAAGTCCCTTGAAATGAAGATGTTTCCATGATTATGTGATTCTAAAGTGTAAATTCGGGGTTTATGAATGCAGGAAGCATGGAATACTTACCTAAGAAGGAGGCTGTAGAGGTTTTCTACCCATGGTTTTATCTTACTTGCCTCTGTGAAAACTAAAACATTATGAGGTTGATATGTTGGGAAGGTGCTAAAACTCTAGAGCAGCTGCTGACCACATGAGTAGTTATACTGATAGTTTAAATCATGCACTACAATAAAGTAATATTGTACAACAGAGAATTCTGTTTACTACAGCTTACGCTATTTGCTACAGCTCTATCAGTAATAATATTGTGAATAATGGAACACAGACTTATTATATTCTGGAAAGCATCTGGAACCTGAAAAAGCTGAGCCAAAGCAAAACAAACAAACAAACAAACAAATCTACAAAACACAAGTGCATGATCACTCTGAAACCCTCCCTGCCACTAAAAACCCACATAAAATGAAAGTTCACAATTCCTATGGGCCTCATTTCTACACGTCTTTGTTCTGATCTCAAATTCCCTTCAGGTCTGTTCTGTGTAAATCACTAAAAATGCACAAATGAAAAATGCTGTAAATCTTTTCTATAACATTTCTCTTTAATACACTGAAGTCTTTTCAGAGTTTGTTCAAGTTCATTGCACCAGTAATTTTGGCTTTTTAACAATTTTGCTTCTTTTCCTTCCATAATAGTATCTAAAATTTTAAGAACAATAAAAACAGCTCTAATGTTATCAGTGTGCTGCAATTCAGTGTTGCTCTCTATCACTTTACTATTTGAATTTATCCTTTAAAAGCACACCCACAGCAGAGAAGTTATTTTTATCTTGAGATCAAAAGAACAAGAACAGCACTATTACCACTTGTTATTGAGTTGAACCAAAAGGAGTAAAATAATCTACAAGAGGAATGTCCAAAGTAGGAAACTTTCTTAGACATTTGTCCAAATGTATTTAATCAGTTTTGAAATTTCAGAAGATACAATTGCATTTTATGTCTTTACCATGTTGACTGTGAACTTTTCATAATTCCTAATACAAAGCTCCCTAAAGAATATACAGTTGTCATAAAACCTCTGAGAGATATGTTTTTCATTAATATGTCTGATCTTACATTTTCAACCATTTATAAACCCAGAACTGTTCTCTGGACATGTCTTATAAAAAATGCTGAAATCTTCCAATAGGAGACTGTTTCTGTCTCTGAGGAGATGTTTTTCCTCTAGCAGGCAGACATGTACATGCAGTTTTGGTCTTGCATTATAGGTATTCAGCATGCCATATTGAGACAAAATGTGTAACAGATGATCTTGATAGAATGTTAAGTGCTTGTCTTGGCTTTTTAAAGTTCATTTTAATGCATAAATAATATGGTCTCAAAATATTTGTATTCAGTGTCACGCTTAATCACTTTCAGCAAAATCAATATTTTCTCTCTGAATTTAAAAGGAGCCAGTGAAAATAAGTAAGAAACCTCTAATAAAAAGAAATAAATGACATTTTTGCTTACAGATTTATTCATACTACCTTCAACCTCACTGCATAATTCATGACCTCATGGACTTGAATATATTCACTAGGAACAAAACTCCAGTCTCACAGCATTAATCTGGGCCCACAGTGTTGGCTAACAGCTCCCAATACCACCTGCTAACACCCCAGAAAAATAAATCTTTTTAACTGCAAAATGTTATTTCTAAGAGCAATGCATTTTGGTATATGTTATAAAAGCACGATAAGTTGTTAACACAGAGGTTAGGCTATTTGACATACCTTAGAGACTGGCTGAGAAAGGACATTATAACAGCAATGGACCAAGATGTGCCAGTTATCTCCAGAGTGCTCTGAAACAATGATTTCAAATATGCCTATAAATAGAATATAATTTACCTCCCTCTTTCTTCTTACTTGTGTATTATAGTATTTGTGTGTAGACATAGGTATCTCTAGTCAATAGATAAAAGGTTCTGTATATTTGCCATGCCTGAATGTTTGATATTTTGTAAAATTACCATTCAAAGTCTTGTTTATTTCTCCATGCTGATGTGCAGAGTCAGACTCTATAACTCCCAGACATATATAAAGTAGGTGTTTTTTGAAGCTCTGGGTGCAAGGTCCTCCAAACTTCCACACTGGGTCACTAAACAAAAGTCTATTTACTATACAAAAGCATACATATTCATTAGTGTACGCTGGGTTAGGCTTGACTGTTGTAATTCTTTCCGGGAACTCATTATCATCAGTCTCCTCCTCTTGCCACATGCATACTGTCATCCAGTGATCATGGGCTGGGGTCTTTTGGATGTAAGCTCACAGTCTTCACTGTGTGCTCTTCACACTTGTCTCAGAATGTTGAGTTGATTGCACTCCAAAATGCAAGTCTGGTTCTAACCAGAGAGCTTTTTCTTACAGACAAAACAGTTCCTGCTACAGGTACCAACTATCCCTGTTATATTGTGCAATAATACAAGGCCTAGGCTAGTTTTTTCTCTGGCTTCCAACAGAATTTCAGTCTCTTGCTAAAATACTTGCAATGTTAGCAAAATCTAGCTAAATGTTAATTTTTATTTTTCCCATATCAATACCAGTGCATCTATTTATGTACCTATTTATGAAATGCATATACTACTTTGTATGTATGAAGGGAGTTTCCATACAAACTCTTATTTCCAAGAAACTGGTAAATGTTTTTATGCAATCGATATTTATGAACATCTCTGCATGTTTCACTGAAAAAGAAGACAGATGTTGGGGTAGGTGTACAGACTACCACAACCATTTTATTCTCAAAACTAGAATGCTTTCACCATTTTTTTTCCTGACAGCAAAGACAATACTGTGATAGTCTGAAATCCCATGGATATTTGTCACCTGAAGATGTTTTTCATTTTCTTTCTAAAGTCCTACCTTGCCTTATCATTATCCTGTACAAGTTATTGTGTTTAAATCTCTCCTTTTCTGTAGCTATTTCTTCTTTAGTACATAATAGGCACTGCTAGTTTTCAGTGCTGTGTTAACAACATAAAATGTTAGTTTGTCACTTTATAAATTCACAGAATCACAGAATGATTTGGGTTGGAGGCGATCTCTGGAGAGTATATAGTCCAATCCCTCTGCGAGAACAGGTCCACGTAGAGCAGGTTGCACAGGAAATTGTGCAGGAGGGTTTTGAATGGCTCCAGAAACGGAGACTTCACCACGCCTCTGGGCAGCCTATTCCAGTGGACTGCTAAGCTCAAAGTAAAAATGTTCCTCCTCATGTTAAGTTAGAACCTCTTATATTTAAGTTTGTGCCCATTTCCTCTGGTCCTGTCTCTGGGCACCACTGAAAAAAGTCTGGTCCCATCCTCTTGACACCAATCCTTTATAAGCATTGACCTGATCTCCCCTCAGCCTTCTTTTCTCTAGACTAACCAGGCTTTTTCTCATAAGAGAGATGCTCCAGGCCCCTAAATATCTTTGTGGTCCTCTGCTGTATCCTCTCCAGCAGTTCCCTGTCCTTGAACTGGGTGGCCCATAACTGGACACAGTACTCCAGAAGGGCAGAGTAGATGGGCAGGATAACCTCCATTGACCCGCTGGCCACACGCTCCCTGATGCATCCCAGGATGCCATTGGCCTTCTTTGCCACAAACTGAGATTACAGGTTCTTCATGTTCAGCCACGATAGGGCAAAACCGTGGCTCTATTAAGCTAATTGCTTAGTGGGTAGATTTATAACAACACACTCTAATCTGGCTATTTATTACACCTTTCAAGCTCATGGAGAATTAGTATACATTCTTCCTTCATTAAGAATTATGGTTGCTGATTTTGTTTTGCAAACATTTGCCAACATATTCTAGATGTTGCAACTCTAGGGACAGAGCACTTACTGCCATCCCATTATAGCCTGTTCACATAAGAGCTCTTCACTTATTCTAGTCTTCAGAGAAATTTCATTAATAACCACACAAGTTTTCCAATATAATAAATAATTTGTGGGGAGAAAGAAATCTCTATAAATACAAAAAAGTATTTAATGTGAAGTATTTAGTGTTGTTTAAACTGGTTTATTTACATTTTATTTACTGTCACTTCAGATAATTAGTGATTTAAACTAAGGACTTTATTTCTTTTGGAATACATTACGAATTATACCCTAATATCTTACTGGTAAATATGATCTTAGCAAGCAAGTGGTTTCCCTTTTCCTACATCTGTGTGAACTCAAGATACCCACCTTGAACAAACAGCTTTATTTTCCACTACAGAACTGTCTTGTGTCACAACAGCAATAAATATGTGGTTTGACATTACTGTTTGTAGCTATACCCATGTATTATTGAGTCTGGGAGACCACCAAACTGAGGCTTGATACTGTAAAATTTTGTGTTTAAACTCCTTAGATCTGGGAAATATTTTTGTATGAGCCAAGAAGACACCTCTCTTCTCCCTCTCCAGGCCAGTGAAATAATCTGTGTGAATCACCCTTCATACAGATGTGTTGGTGCTGTTTAGGAATTCTCCCTTAGCTCTTCTCTGCTCCATCCACGGATATTGTATGGATAACTTCACAGATAACTGCTTTATACAGATAATGTTTTAAGCAATGTCTTGACATCGCAGCAGCAGTGAACATGGCAATTGTCAGTATATATCAGTTATCTGGTATCAGACTACTTAAATTGAGAACATCCTGGTTTCTCATTATCTGTACTACAGTTCAATATTTACCCATCACTGTGATCAACCTTTTCCTTTAGCACTAAAATCTCTCTATGGCCCTGTAATACACTATTGCCGTTGCTAGTAAAGTGCTTTGTACCTAATTTGCAAAGCCTCAGGACTGAGTTTTGTCAGGTTTCCTCTGAACATTTTTTGACCTGCCTGCAGCCTTGATTTAACTGTAACAGCAATTTTTCTATTTGACCGGGTGTCTACAGCTCATTTGTTTTACTTGTGTTTATCTTTATGTGGTACAACCATAGTTTTGTATACACAGCAGTAATAAGCAGTTATTCTATGTAGAATTAGACATTTACAACAGATGTGTTGTAGACAAAAACATTCTTGGTATGATAGTAGAGGTGTTCAAAAAAGCGGAGACACGGTGTTTAACATAGAGATATGCCTGCATGGGAGGATTAGAAGTGGGGCACAGGACTGCATCTGGGGACCACCATCTGTGAGCAATTCACTGTCAGTTAAAGAAATTCAGACCTGGAGGTGAGCAAAACTCGGTTTTGGGCAGCAAAGGAGATGAAGCAGTACTATCTAACATGCATAAAGGCACCTTATATAATGCATTTGGATTTATTAAGGAAGCATAGATGAGTGGAGAATGCATACAAGGACTCCAAAATTGTCTTGTATAGTGAGGAAGAAGAAGCTGTCAGTGTGAACATCATATTCCTCTCAGTGAAGGACTCCACATAGCACCAACTTTCTGTAATATGCTCCATAACCCCATCCCATCAACAGAATGACACAGGAGGAGACAGAGAAAAATGGAAAGAATGAGCAGAAAATCAGGAAAAGGGATAGAAACTGAGAATTGTGTGCATTATATTTTTAATTAGTAGCATTACTGAGACTTTTTCTGTATAGAAGTATTCTGACTATGATAATATTAATTAATTTTCTGTAAAAATTAGATCTATACTAGCAAAGATTCTTGAACGATACTGCTAAGATTTTGATTGTTCTTATAATAAAAGTTTGGCTTTGTATATATAAACATATATACACATGTATATGCACACATGTGCTATGTACATATACATATATATACATGTACATATAAGATGTGCTCATTGCTGCCTACAAAAAAGGTTTGGAGCATAACCACATAAAATTCACAGAAGGAAATGTACATACAGCACATTGTCTTAGGGAAGGTACTTTGATCAGTTTTTCTTTTGGTGCACGTGTAACAGTACACATCACTTCTTTTACACTTCTATCACTACATCCAGGGAATATGCTTGAAAAGATAGACATACTCTTTATCAATGTTCCTGCAGCAAAATGTCAGGTTCACAGCAATTTGATTTAGCACTTAATTTTTGTCCAAGATCCTCCATCTGTTTCATATTTCTGTATGTTGATTACCATTTACATGCTTGCAGAATCTATTTGTACCGTGAGTATGCATAGGTTAGCATATTTCCTTTACCTCTGCCATGGGACATAATATCTCAGAGACACTCTTTTTTAGGATGTTCTTCCTCAAATGATTTATTTTCCACTCATCAAATAGTCTTTCTAGCATGAAATATTATAGCCGGAGCAAAATACTTAGTACACAATGACCAACCTTCATGGCTTTCAGGTTCCTGTAAGCTGAGCACTTATCTCCTTAACAAAGGCAGCTTGTCACTTTTTTTCTCACTGTGGGGGGCACCGATTCTTACATTTTCCTAGAAATACTTGACTTGATATATACTGTTATTATAGTTGTCCTTTTCACAGAGATACCACATTGACTGTTTATTAGCAATTAACATAACAAAGTTTTTCACTCTACTGACATTATTAGTTCTTGTCTCTATAGCTTACAGCTGTAGTCTCAGAAAAGTTTCTTATATTTCACTAACAATAGCTTAGCCTAACAACTAATAGTTTATAACCAGATCTAGACTATTCATACATCTCAACAAAACAAACATTGTTTCTTTATTCACTAAAATTATCCCTAGTTTGAGCTAGTGCCTGAATATGAAGGTATACCTGACAAGGAAATTTATTTCCTTTTGGCTAATAATTTGCAACTAACAGTAATGGTAGGGGGGAGAAGAAAGTGGTGTTTCTCTATTCTTTTATTTTTTAAATATTTCTATTTTTCTCCCTCTAATTCTAAAAGTTTTGTCTTTATCCTCT